>OZ020581.1:15150424-15704810 GCA_963971525.1 Cephus spinipes
TCCTGTACTTTTTGGTACTTTCACTCCTTTTTTTTTTGAATTTTGAAAATACTCGAAATTACACCTTTGGGAGGCTGTATCTCGAAAACGGTTGGAGCTACGGCTTTTTCCTTGAAATTTTGAAAGATCTCTTAATGCAGAAAGATAGAATGGTCCATAGAAGAGGCTGGTACAGGTTAGATTACGATAGGGCCACTTTCAAAAAATTGTTGTACTTTTTGGTACTCGCAGACTTTTTTTTTTGAATTTTGAAAATACTCGAAATTACACCTTTGGGAGGCTGTATCTCGAAAACGGTTGGAGCTACGGCTTTTTCCTTGAAATTTTGAAAGATCTCTTAACGCAGAAAGATAGAATGATCCATAGAAGAGGCTGGCACAGGTTAGATTGCGATAGGGCCACTTTCAAAAAATTCCTTTACATTTTGGTACTCGCAGACTCTTTTTTAATTGAATTTTGAAAATACTCGAATTTGCACCTTTGGGAGGCTGTATCTCGAAAACGGTTGGAGCTACGGCTTTTTCCTTGAAATTTAGAAAGATCTCTTAATGCAGAAAGATAGAATGGTCCATAGAAGAGGCTGGCACAGGTTAGATTGCGATAGGGCCACTTTCAAAAAATTCCTTTACATTTTGGTACTCGCAGACTCTTTTTTAATTGAATTTTGAAAATACTCGAATTTGCACCTTTGGGAGGCTGTATCTCGAAAACGGTTGGAGCTACGGCTTTTTCCTTGAAATTTAGAAAGATCTCTTAACGCAGAAAGATAGAATGGTCCATAGAAGAGGCTGGCACAGGTTAGATTGCGATAGGGCCACTTTCAAAAAATTCCTTTACATTTTGGTACTCGCAGACTCTTTTTTAATTGAATTTTGAAAATACTCGAATTTGCACCTTTGGGAGGCTGTATCTCGAAAACGGTTGGAGCTACGGCTTTTTCCTTGAAATTTAGAAAGATCTCTTAATGCAGAAAGATAGAATGGTCCATAGAAGAGGCTGGCACAGGTTAGATTGCGATAGGGCCACTTTCAAAAAATTCCTTTACATTTTGGTACTCGCAGACTCTTTTTTAATTGAATTTTGAAAATACTCGAATTTGCACCTTTGGGAGGCTGTATCTCGAAAACGGTTGGAGCTACGGCTTTTTCCTTGAAATTTAGAAAGATCTCTTAATGCAGAAAGATAGAATGGTCCATAGAAGAGGCTGGCACAGGTTAGATTGCGATAGGGCCACTTTCAAAAAATTCCTTTACATTTTGGTACTCGCAGACTCTTTTTTAATTGAATTTTGAAAATACTCGAATTTGCACCTTTGGGAGGCTGTATCTCGAAAACGGTTGGAGCTACGGCTTTTTCCTTGAAATTTAGAAAGATCTCTTAATTCAGAAAGATAGAATGGTCCATAGAAGAGGCTGGCACAGGTTAGATTGCGATAGGGCCACTTTCAAAAAATTGTTGTACTTTTTGGTACTCGCAGACTCTTTTTTAATTGAATTTTGAAAATACTCGAATTTGCACCTTTGGGAGGCTGTATCTCGAAAACGGTTGGAGCTACGGCTTTTTCCTTGAAATTTAGAAAGATCTCTTAATGCAGAAAGATAGAATGGTCCATAGAAGAGGCTGGCACAGGTTAGATTGCGATAGGGCCACTTTCAAAAAATTCCTTTACATTTTGGTACTCGCAGACTCTTTTTTAATTGAATTTTGAAAATACTCGAATTTGCACCTTTGGGAGGCTGTATCTCGAAAACGGTTGGAGCTGCGGCTTTTTCCTTGAAATTTAGAAAGATCTCTTAATGCAGAAAGATAGAATGGTCCATAGAAGAGGCTGGCACAGGTTAGATTGCGATAGGGCCACTTTCAAAAAATTCCTTTACATTTTGGTACTCGCAGACTCTTTTTTAATTGAATTTTGAAAATACTCGAATTTGCACCTTTGGGAGGCTGTATCTCGAAAACGGTTGGAGCTGCGGCTTTTTCCTTGAAATTTAGAAAGATCTCTTAATGCAGAAAGATAGAATGGTCCATAGAAGAGGCTGGCACAGGTTAGATTGCGATAGGGCCACTTTCAAAAAATTCCTTTACATTTTGGTACTCGCAGACTCTTTTTTAATTGAATTTTGAAAATACTCGAATTTGCACCTTTGGGAGGCTGTATCTCGAAAACGGTTGGAGCTGCGGCTTTTTCCTTGAAATTTAGAAAGATCTCTTAATGCAGAAAGATAGAATGGTCCATAGAAGAGGCTGGCACAGGTTAGATTGCGATAGGGCCACTTTCAAAAAATTCCTTTACATTTTGGTACTCGCAGACTCTTTTTTAATTGAATTTTGAAAATACTCGAATTTGCACCTTTGGGAGGCTGTATCTCGAAAACGGTTGGAGCTGCGGCTTTTTCCTTGAAATTTAGAAAGATCTCTTAATGCAGAAAGATAGAATGGTCCATAGAAGAGGCTAGCACAGGTTAGATTGCGATAGGGCCACTTTCAAAAAATTCCTTTACATTTTGGTACTCGCAGACTCTTTTTTAATTGAATTTTGAAAATACTCGAATTTGCACCTTTGGGAGGCTGTATCTCGAAAACGGTTGGAGCTGCGGCTTTTTCCTTGAAATTTAGAAAGATCTCTTAATGCAGAAAGATAGAATGGTCCATAGAAGAGGCTGGCACAGGTTAGATTGCGATAGGGCCACTTTCAAAAAATTCCTTTACATTTTGGTACTCGCAGACTCTTTTTTAATTGAATTTTGAAAATACTCGAATTTGCACCTTTGGGAGGCTGTATCTCGAAAACGGTTGGAGCTACGGCTTTTTCCTTGAAATTTAGAAAGATCTCTTAATGCAGAAAGATAGAATGGTCCATAGAAGAGGCTGGCACAGGTTAGATTGCGATAGGGCCACTTTCAAAAAATTCCTTTACATTTTGGTACTCGCAGACTCTTTTTTAATTGAATTTTGAAAATACTCGAATTTGCACCTTTGGGAGGCTGTATCTCGAAAACGGTTGGAGCTACGGCTTTTTCCTTGAAATTTAGAAAGATCTCTTAATGCAGAAAGATAGAATGGTCCATAGAAGAGGCTGGCACAGGTTAGATTGCGATAGGGCCACTTTCAAAAAATTCCTTTACATTTTGGTACTCGCAGACTCTTTTTTAATTGAATTTTGAAAATACTCGAATTTGCACCTTTGGGAGGCTGTATCTCGAAAACGGTTGGAGCTACGGCTTTTTCCTTGAAATTTAGAAAGATCTCTTAACGCAGAAAGATAGAATGGTCCATAGAAGAGGCTGGTACAGGTTAGATTACGATAGGGCCACTTTCAAAAAATTCCTTTACATTTTGGTACTCGCAGACTCTTTTTTAATTGAATTTTGAAAATACTCGAATTTGCACCTTTGGGAGGCTGTATCTCGAAAACGGTTGGAGCTACGGCTTTTTCCTTGAAATTTAGAAAGATCTCTTAATGCAGAAAGATAGAATGGTCCATAGAAGAGGCTGGCACAGGTTAGATTGCGATAGGGCCACTTTCAAAAAATTCCTTTACATTTTGGTACTCGCAGACTCTTTTTTAATTGAATTTTGAAAATACTCGAATTTGCACCTTTGGGAGGCTGTATCTCGAAAACGGTTGGAGCTACGGCTTTTTCCTTGAAATTTAGAAAGATCTCTTAATGCAGAAAGATAGAATGGTCCATAGAAGAGGCTGGCACAGGTTAGATTGCGATAGGGCCACTTTCAAAAAATTCCTTTACATTTTGGTACTCGCAGACTCTTTTTTAATTGAATTTTGAAAATACTCGAATTTGCACCTTTGGGAGGCTGTATCTCGAAAACGGTTGGAGCTACGGCTTTTTCCTTGAAATTTAGAAAGATCTCTTAATGCAGAAAGATAGAATGGTCCATAGAAGAGGCTGGCACAGGTTAGATTGCGATAGGGCCACTTTCAAAAAATTCCTTTACATTTTGGTACTCGCAGACTCTTTTTTAATTGAATTTTGAAAATACTCGAATTTGCACCTTTGGGAGGCTGTATCTCGAAAACGGTTGGAGCTACGGCTTTTTCCTTGAAATTTAGAAAGATCTCTTAATGCAGAAAGATAGAATGGTCCATAGAAGAGGCTGGCACAGGTTAGATTGCGATAGGGCCACTTTCAAAAAATTCCTTTACATTTTGGTACTCGCAGACTCTTTTTTAATTGAATTTTGAAAATACTCGAATTTGCACCTTTGGGAGGCTGTATCTCGAAAACGGTTGGAGCTACGGCTTTTTCCTTGAAATTTAGAAAGATCTCTTAATGCAGAAAGATAGAATGGTCCATAGAAGAGGCTGGCACAGGTTAGATTGCGATAGGGCCACTTTCAAAAAATTCCTTTACATTTTGGTACTCGCAGACTCTTTTTTAATTGAATTTTGAAAATACTCGAATTTGCACCTTTGGGAGGCTGTATCTCGAAAACGGTTGGAGCTACGGCTTTTTCCTTGAAATTTAGAAAGATCTCTTAATGCAGAAAGATAGAATGGTCCATAGAAGAGGCTGGCACAGGTTAGATTGCGATAGGGCCACTTTCAAAAAATTCCTTTACATTTTGGTACTCGCAGACTCCTTTTTAATTGAATTTTGAAAATACTCGAATTTGCACCTTTGGGAGGCTGTATCTCGAAAACGGTTGGAGCTACGGCTTTTTCCTTGAAATTTAGAAAGATCTCTTAATGCAGAAAGATAGAATGGTCCATAGAAGAGGCTGGCACAGGTTAGATTGCGATAGGGCCACTTTCAAAAAATTCCTTTACATTTTGGTACTCGCAGACTCTTTTTTAATTGAATTTTGAAAATACTCGAATTTGCACCTTTGGGAGGCTGTATCTCGAAAACGGTTGGAGCTACGGCTTTTTCCTTGAAATTTAGAAAGATCTCTTAACGCAGAAAGATAGAATGGTCCATAGAAGAGGCTGGCACAGGTTAGATTGCGATAGGGCCACTTTCAAAAAATTCCTTTACATTTTGGTACTCGCAGACTCTTTTTTAATTGAATTTTGAAAATACTCGAATTTGCACCTTTGGGAGGCTGTATCTCGAAAACGGTTGGAGCTACGGCTTTTTCCTTGAAATTTAGAAAGATCTCTTAATGCAGAAAGATAGAATGGTCCATAGAAGAGGCTGGCACAGGTTAGATTGCGATAGGGCCACTTTCAAAAAATTGTTGTACTTTTTGGTACTCGCAGACTTTTTTTTTTGAATTTTGAAAATACTCTAAATTACACCTTTGGGAGGCTGTATCTCGAAAACGGTTGGAGCTACGGCTTTTTCCTTGAAATTTAGAAAGATCTCTTAATGCAGAAAGATAGAATGGTCCATAGAAGAGGCTGGCACAGGTTAGATTGCGATAGGGCCACTTTCAAAAAATTCCTTTACATTTTGGTACTCGCAGACTCTTTTTTAATTGAATTTTGAAAATACTCGAATTTGCACCTTTGGGAGGCTGTATCTCGAAAACGGTTGGAGCTACGGCTTTTTCCTTGAAATTTAGAAAGATCTCTTAATGCAGAAAGATAGAATGGTCCATAGAAGAGGCTGGCACAGGTTAGATTGCGATAGGGCCACTTTCAAAAAATTCCTTTACATTTTGGTACTCGCAGACTCTTTTTTAATTGAATTTTGAAAATACTCGAATTTGCACCTTTGGGAGGCTGTATCTCGAAAACGGTTGGAGCTACGGCTTTTTCCTTGAAATTTAGAAAGATCTCTTAATGCAGAAAGATAGAATGGTCCATAGAAGAGGCTGGCACAGGTTAGATTGCGATAGGGCCACTTTCAAAAAATTCCTTTACATTTTGGTACTCGCAGACTCTTTTTTAATTGAATTTTGAAAATACTCGAATTTGCACCTTTGGGAGGCTGTATCTCGAAAACGGTTGGAGCTACGGCTTTTTCCTTGAAATTTAGAAAGATCTCTTAATGCAGAAAGATAGAATGGTCCATAGAAGAGGCTGGCACAGGTTAGATTGCGATAGGGCCACTTTCAAAAAATTCCTTTACATTTTGGTACTCGCAGACTCTTTTTTAATTGAATTTTGAAAATACTCGAGTTTGCACCTTTGGGAGGCTGTATCTCGAAAACGGTTGGAGCTACGGCTTTTTCCTTGAAATTTAGAAAGATCTCTTAATGCAGAAAGATAGAATGGTCCATAGAAGAGGCTGGTACAGGTTAGATTGCGATAGGGCCACTTTCAAAAAATTGTTGTACTTTTTGGTACTCGCAGACTTTTTTTTTTGAATTTTGAAAATACTCGAAATTACACCTTTGGGAGGCTGTATCTCGAAAACGGTTGGAGCTACGGATTTTTCCTTGAAATTTAGAAAGATCTCTTAATGCAGAAAGATAGAATGGTCCATAGAAGAGGCTGGTACAGGTTAGATTGCGATAGGGCCACTTTCAAAAAATTGTTGTACTTTTTGGTACTCGCAGACTTTTTTTTTTGAATTTTGAAAATACTCGAAATTACACCTTTGGGAGGCTGTATCTCGAAAACGGTTGGAGCTACGGATTTTTCCTTGAAATTTAGAAAGATCTCTTAATGCAGAAAGATAGAATGGTCCATAGAAGAGGCTGGCACAGGTTAGATTGCGATAGGGCCACTTTCAAAAAATTCCTTTACATTTTGGTACTCGCAGACTCTTTTTTAATTGAATTTTGAAAATACTCGAATTTGCACCGTTGGGAGGCTGTATCTCGAAAACGGTTGGAGCTACGGCTTTTTCCTTGAAATTTAGAAAGATCTCTTAATGCAGAAAGATAGAATGGTCCATAGAAGAGGCTGGCACAGGTTAGATTGCGATAGGGCCACTTTCAAAAAATTCCTTTACATTTTGGTACTCGCAGACTCTTTTTTAATTGAATTTTGAAAATACTCGAATTTGCACCTTTGGGAGGCTGTATCTCGAAAACGGTTGGAGCTACGGCTTTTTCCTTGAAATTTAGAAAGATCTCTTAATGCAGAAAGATAGAATGGTCCATAGAAGAGGCTGGTACAGGTTAGATTGCGATAGGGCCACTTTCAAAAAATTGTTGTACTTTTTGGTACTCGCAGACTTTTTTTTTTGAATTTTGAAAATACTCGAAATTACACCTTTGGGAGGCTGTATCTCGAAAACGGTTGGAGCTACGGCTTTTTCCTTGAAATTTTGAAAGATCTCTTAATGCAGAAAGATAGAATGGTCCATAGAAGAGGCTGGCACAGGTTAGATTGCGATAGGGCCACTTTCAAAAAATTCCTGTACTTTTTGGTACTTGCAGTCGATAATCTAATCTCCCTGCATACGCTTTACGCATCTTCTTTGCGCCTTGTTTCCTCAGTCCTTACCATGTCTCTTCTTTACTCTTACTTTTTAAGAATCTTCCTCTTTTCCCTTGAACACCATCTTCCCTGTCTGCTGCCACCAAACTTTTACTACTCTATTTTCGAATCTCCTATTCCTTCCTATTCTCCATCACTCTCCTCCTAGTATATCCTTAGAAACTAAGATTTTAAAATGTCCTTTGGAAAAAGGAAAAATTAAAGTCGTTGTGCGTATAACATACAACACCTATATTATTATATATTGCAGTGATATGTGTAATATATTGTTATTGCTAATCTTTGGCAGACTATATATGTATGTACATCTGTACTTTGTATACTGTATAAGTATTGTATTTGTCGAATATATGTATGTATGTATGTATGAATGAATGAATGAATGAATGTATGTATGTACACCTGTACTCCGTATACTGTATCATTATTGAATTTTTTGAATAAATTATCTTGTAACACTTACAATACGTATATATTCTTTTACCCTATGCGAATATCCTAAAGTACGAATGAGTTCTGTCTCTTTCGTACTCTCCTCCTGCCTAACAGCATCCTTCTCTTATGCTGCGAAACCCCTTTATAGCTATTATCGATATCTTGACTTCGCTTTTCTTCATCAATACTACCTTCTACGATAAAATGATTTCAAATGTAGCTTGAAAATCGCATCGTCGAAACTTTAGTGGGTCAATTTTTATTTAAGAATTCGTATTAGTTCGAATTTTCGCCGATAAGAGGGCAGCACCTCCTGGGCATGATATGTGGCGCCATCTCTGAGAGAACGAGTGAACTTTTTCCGATAAAATAATTCCGAAATTAATTCGAAAATCTGCTGTATCTCGGAAGAGACAGGTACAGATCAAATTGCAATAGGGCACTTTCAGAAAATCCCTTTACTTTTTGCAACTTGCAGACAGAATGAAAGTAATGGCAGAGTAAATGCAGCATTGCCGAAAAGAGGTGTAGAAGAATAAGGGTGGAGGAGAAGGAGAGTACGAAAGAGACAGAACTCATTCGTACTTTAGGATATTCGCATAGGGTAAAAGAATATATACGTATTTTAAGTGTTACAAGATAATTTATTCAAAAAATGCAATAATGATACAGTATACGGAGTACAGGTTCATACATTCATACATACATTCATTCATACATACATATATTCGACAAATACAATACTTATACAGTATACAAAGTACAGATGTACATACATATATAGTCTGCGAAAGATTAGCAATAACAATATATTACACATATCACTGCAATATATAATAATATAGGTGTTGTATGTTATACGCACAACGACTTTAATTTTTCCTTTTTCCAAAGGACATTTTAAAATCTTAGTTTCTAAGGATATACTAGGAGGAGAGTGATGGAGAATAGGAAGGAATAGGAGATTCGAAAATAGAGTAGTAAAAGTTTGGTGGCAGCAGACAGGGAAGATGCTGTTCAAGGGAAAAGAGGAAGATTGTTAAAAAGAAAGAGTAAAGAAGAGACATGGTAAGGACTGAGGAAACAAGGCGCAAAGAAGATGCGTAAAGCGTATGCAGGAAGATTAGATTATCGACTGCAAGTACCGAAAAGTACAACAATTTTTTGAAAGTGGTCCTATCGTAATCTAACCTGTACCAGCCTCTTCTATGGACCATTCTATCTTTCTGCATTAAGAGATCTTTCAAAATTTCAAGGAAAAAGCCGTAGCTCCAACCGTTTTCGAGATACAGCCTCCCAAAGGTGTAATTTCGAGTATTTTCAAAATTCAAAAAAGAGTCTGCGAGTACCGAAAAGTACAACAATTTTTTGAAAGTGGTCCTATGGTAATCTAACCTGTACCAGCCTCTTCTATGGACCATTCTATCTTTCTGCATTAAGAGATCTTTCAAAATTTCAAGGAAAAAGCCGTAGCTCCAACCGTTTTCGAGATACAGCCTCCCAAAGGTGCAAATTCGAGTATTTTCAAAATTCAATTAAAAAAGAGTCTGCGAGTACCAAAATGTAAAGGAATTTTTTGAAAGTGGCCCTATCGCAATCTAACCTGTGCCAGCCTCTTCTATGGACCATTCTATCTTTCTGCATTAAGAGATCTTTCTAAATTTCAAGGAAAAAGCCGTAGCTCCAACCGTTTTCGAGATACAGCCTCCCAAAGGTGCAAATTCGAGTATTTTCAAAATTCAATTAAAAAAGAGTCTGCGAGTACCAAAAAGTACAACAATTTTTTGAAAGTGGCCCTATCGCAATCTAACCTGTGCCAGCCTCTTCTATGGACCATTCTATCTTTCTGCATTAAGAGATCTTTCTAAATTTCAAGGAAAAAGCGGTAGCTCCAACCGTTTTCGAGATACAGCCTCCCAAAGGTGCAAATTCGAGTATTTTCAAAATTCAATTAAAAAAGAGTCTGCGAGTACCAAAAAGTACAACAATTTTTTGAAAGTGGCCCTATCGCAATCTAACCTGTGCCAGCCTCTTCTATGGACCATTCTATCTTTCTGCGTTAAGAGATCTTTCTAAATTTCAAGGAAAAAGCCGTAGCTCCAACCGTTTTCGAGATACAGCCTCCCAAAGGTGCAAATTCGAGTATTTTCAAAATTCAATTAAAAAAGAGTCTGCGAGTACCAAAATGTAAAGGAATTTTTTGAAAGTGGCCCTATCGCAATCTAACCTGTGCCAGCCTCTTCTATGGACCATTCTATCTTTCTGCGTTAAGAGATCTTTCTAAATTTCAAGGAAAAAGCCGTAGCTCCAACCGTTTTCGAGATACAGCCTCCCAAAGGTGCAAATTCGAGTATTTTCAAAATTCAATTAAAAAAGAGTCTGCGAGTACCAAAAAGTACAACAATTTTTTGAAAGTGGCCCTATCGCAATCTAACCTGTGCCAGCCTCTTCTATGGACCATTCTATCTTTCTGCATTAAGAGATCTTTCTAAATTTCAAGGAAAAAGCGGTAGCTCCAACCGTTTTCGAGATACAGCCTCCCAAAGGTGCAAATTCGAGTATTTTCAAAATTCAATTAAAAAAGAGTCTGCGAGTACCAAAATGTAAAGGAATTTTTTGAAAGTGGCCCTATCGCAATCTAACCTGTGCCAGCCTCTTCTATGGACCATTCTATCTTTCTGCATTAAGAGATCTTTCTAAATTTCAAGGAAAAAGCCGTAGCTCCAACCGTTTTCGAGATACAGCCTCCCAAAGGTGCAAATTCGAGTATTTTCAAAATTCAATTAAAAAAGAGTCTGCGAGTACCAAAATGTAAAGGAATTTTTTGAAAGTGGCCCTATCGCAATCTAACCTGTGCCAGCCTCTTCTATGGACCATTCTATCTTTCTGCATTAAGAGATCTTTCTAAATTTCAAGGAAAAAGCCGTAGCTCCAACCGTTTTCGAGATACAGCCTCCCAAAGGTGCAAATTCGAGTATTTTCAAAATTCAATTAAAAAAGAGTCTGCGAGTACCAAAATGTAAAGGAATTTTTTGAAAGTGGCCCTATCGCAATCTAACCTGTGCCAGCCTCTTCTATGGACCATTCTATCTTTCTGCGTTAAGAGATCTTTCTAAATTTCAAGGAAAAAGCCGTAGCTCCAACCGTTTTCGAGATACAGCCTCCCAAAGGTGCAAATTCGAGTATTTTCAAAATTCAATTAAAAAAGAGTCTGCGAGTACCAAAAAGTACAACAATTTTTTGAAAGTGGCCCTATCGCAATCTAACCTGTGCCAGCCTCTTCTATGGACCATTCTATCTTTCTGCGTTAAGAGATCTTTCTAAATTTCAAGGAAAAAGCGGTAGCTCCAACCGTTTTCGAGATACAGCCTCCCAAAGGTGCAAATTCGAGTATTTTCAAAATTCAATTAAAAAAGAGTCTGCGAGTACCAAAATGTAAAGGAATTTTTTGAAAGTGGCCCTATCGCAATCTAACCTGTGCCAGCCTCTTCTATGGACCATTCTATCTTTCTGCATTAAGAGATCTTTCTAAATTTCAAGGAAAAAGCCGTAGCTCCAACCGTTTTCGAGATACAGCCTCCCAAAGGTGCAAATTCGAGTATTTTCAAAATTCAATTAAAAAAGAGTCTGCGAGTACCAAAATGTAAAGGAATTTTTTGAAAGTGGCCCTATCGCAATCTAACCTGTGCCAGCCTCTTCTATGGACCATTCTATCTTTCTGCATTAAGAGATCTTTCTAAATTTCAAGGAAAAAGCCGTAGCTCCAACCGTTTTCGAGATACAGCCTCCCAAAGGTGCAAATTCGAGTATTTTCAAAATTCAATTAAAAAAGAGTCTGCGAGTACCAAAATGTAAAGGAATTTTTTGAAAGTGGCCCTATCGCAATCTAACCTGTGCCAGCCTCTTCTATGGACCATTCTATCTTTCTGCATTAAGAGATCTTTCTAAATTTCAAGGAAAAAGCCGTAGCTCCAACCGTTTTCGAGATACAGCCTCCCAAAGGTGCAAATTCGAGTATTTTCAAAATTCAATTAAAAAAGAGTCTGCGAGTACCAAAAAGTACAACAATTTTTTGAAAGTGGCCCTATCGCAATCTAACCTGTGCCAGCCTCTTCTATGGACCATTCTATCTTTCTGCGTTAAGAGATCTTTCTAAATTTCAAGGAAAAAGCGGTAGCTCCAACCGTTTTCGAGATACAGCCTCCCAAAGGTGCAAATTCGAGTATTTTCAAAATTCAATTAAAAAAGAGTCTGCGAGTACCAAAATGTAAAGGAATTTTTTGAAAGTGGCCCTATCGCAATCTAACCTGTGCCAGCCTCTTCTATGGACCATTCTATCTTTCTGCATTAAGAGATCTTTCTAAATTTCAAGGAAAAAGCCGTAGCTCCAACCGTTTTCGAGATACAGCCTCCCAAAGGTGCAAATTCGAGTATTTTCAAAATTCAATTAAAAAAGAGTCTGCGAGTACCAAAATGTAAAGGAATTTTTTGAAAGTGGCCCTATCGCAATCTAACCTGTGCCAGCCTCTTCTATGGACCATTCTATCTTTCTGCATTAAGAGATCTTTCTAAATTTCAAGGAAAAAGCCGTAGCTCCAACCGTTTTCGAGATACAGCCTCCCAAAGGTGCAAATTCGAGTATTTTCAAAATTCAATTAAAAAAGAGTCTGCGAGTACCAAAATGTAAAGGAATTTTTTGAAAGTGGCCCTATCGCAATCTAACCTGTGCCAGCCTCTTCTATGGACCATTCTATCTTTCTGCATTAAGAGATCTTTCTAAATTTCAAGGAAAAAGCCGTAGCTCCAACCGTTTTCGAGATACAGCCTCCCAAAGGTGCAAATTCGAGTATTTTCAAAATTCAATTAAAAAAGAGTCTGCGAGTACCAAAATGTAAAGGAATTTTTTGAAAGTGGCCCTATCGCAATCTAACCTGTGCCAGCCTCTTCTATGGACCATTCTATCTTTCTGCATTAAGAGATCTTTCTAAATTTCAAGGAAAAAGCGGTAGCTCCAACCGTTTTCGAGATACAGCCTCCCAAAGGTGCAAATTCGAGTATTTTCAAAATTCAATTAAAAAAGAGTCTGCGAGTACCAAAATGTAAAGGAATTTTTTGAAAGTGGCCCTATCGCAATCTAACCTGTGCCAGCCTCTTCTATGGACCATTCTATCTTTCTGCATTAAGAGATCTTTCTAAATTTCAAGGAAAAAGCCGTAGCTCCAACCGTTTTCGAGATACAGCCTCCCAAAGGTGCAAATTCGAGTATTTTCAAAATTCAATTAAAAAAGAGTCTGCGAGTACCAAAAAGTACAACAATTTTTTGAAAGTGGCCCTATCGCAATCTAACCTGTGCCAGCCTCTTCTATGGACCATTCTATCTTTCTGCATTAAGAGATCTTTCTAAATTTCAAGGAAAAAGCGGTAGCTCCAACCGTTTTCGAGATACAGCCTCCCAAAGGTGCAAATTCGAGTATTTTCAAAATTCAATTAAAAAAGAGTCTGCGAGTACCAAAAAGTACAACAATTTTTTGAAAGTGGCCCTATCGCAATCTAACCTGTGCCAGCCTCTTCTATGGACCATTCTATCTTTCTGCATTAAGAGATCTTTCTAAATTTCAAGGAAAAAGCCGTAGCTCCAACCGTTTTCGAGATACAGCCTCCCAAAGGTGCAAATTCGAGTATTTTCAAAATTCAATTAAAAAAGAGTCTGCGAGTACCAAAATGTAAAGGAATTTTTTGAAAGTGGCCCTATCGCAATCTAACCTGTGCCAGCCTCTTCTATGGACCATTCTATCTTTCTGCGTTAAGAGATCTTTCTAAATTTCAAGGAAAAAGCCGTAGCTCCAACCGTTTTCGAGATACAGCCTCCCAAAGGTGCAAATTCGAGTATTTTCAAAATTCAATTAAAAAAGAGTCTGCGAGTACCAAAAAGTACAACAATTTTTTGAAAGTGGCCCTATCGCAATCTAACCTGTGCCAGCCTCTTCTATGGACCATTCTATCTTTCTGCATTAAGAGATCTTTCTAAATTTCAAGGAAAAAGCGGTAGCTCCAACCGTTTTCGAGATACAGCCTCCCAAAGGTGCAAATTCGAGTATTTTCAAAATTCAATTAAAAAAGAGTCTGCGAGTACCAAAATGTAAAGGAATTTTTTGAAAGTGGCCCTATCGCAATCTAACCTGTGCCAGCCTCTTCTATGGACCATTCTATCTTTCTGCATTAAGAGATCTTTCTAAATTTCAAGGAAAAAGCCGTAGCTCCAACCGTTTTCGAGATACAGCCTCCCAAAGGTGCAAATTCGAGTATTTTCAAAATTCAATTAAAAAAGAGTCTGCGAGTACCAAAAAGTACAACAATTTTTTGAAAGTGGCCCTATCGCAATCTAACCTGTGCCAGCCTCTTCTATGGACCATTCTATCTTTCTGCATTAAGAGATCTTTCTAAATTTCAAGGAAAAAGCCGTAGCTCCAACCGTTTTCGAGATACAGCCTCCCAAAGGTGCAAATTCGAGTATTTTCAAAATTCAATTAAAAAAGAGTCTGCGAGTACCAAAATGTAAAGGAATTTTTTGAAAGTGGCCCTATCGCAATCTAACCTGTGCCAGCCTCTTCTATGGACCATTCTATCTTTCTGCATTAAGAGATCTTTCTAAATTTCAAGGAAAAAGCGGTAGCTCCAACCGTTTTCGAGATACAGCCTCCCAAAGGTGCAAATTCGAGTATTTTCAAAATTCAATTAAAAAAGAGTCTGCGAGTACCAAAATGTAAAGGAATTTTTTGAAAGTGGCCCTATCGCAATCTAACCTGTGCCAGCCTCTTCTATGGACCATTCTATCTTTCTGCATTAAGAGATCTTTCTAAATTTCAAGGAAAAAGCCGTAGCTCCAACCGTTTTCGAGATACAGCCTCCCAAAGGTGCAAATTCGAGTATTTTCAAAATTCAATTAAAAAAGAGTCTGCGAGTACCAAAAAGTACAACAATTTTTTGAAAGTGGCCCTATCGCAATCTAACCTGTGCCAGCCTCTTCTATGGACCATTCTATCTTTCTGCATTAAGAGATCTTTCTAAATTTCAAGGAAAAAGCGGTAGCTCCAACCGTTTTCGAGATACAGCCTCCCAAAGGTGCAAATTCGAGTATTTTCAAAATTCAATTAAAAAAGAGTCTGCGAGTACCAAAAAGTACAACAATTTTTTGAAAGTGGCCCTATCGCAATCTAACCTGTGCCAGCCTCTTCTATGGACCATTCTATCTTTCTGCATTAAGAGATCTTTCTAAATTTCAAGGAAAAAGCCGTAGCTCCAACCGTTTTCGAGATACAGCCTCCCAAAGGTGCAAATTCGAGTATTTTCAAAATTCAATTAAAAAAGAGTCTGCGAGTACCAAAATGTAAAGGAATTTTTTGAAAGTGGCCCTATCGCAATCTAACCTGTGCCAGCCTCTTCTATGGACCATTCTATCTTTCTGCGTTAAGAGATCTTTCTAAATTTCAAGGAAAAAGCCGTAGCTCCAACCGTTTTCGAGATACAGCCTCCCAAAGGTGCAAATTCGAGTATTTTCAAAATTCAATTAAAAAAGAGTCTGCGAGTACCAAAATGTAAAGGAATTTTTTGAAAGTGGCCCTATCGCAATCTAACCTGTGCCAGCCTCTTCTATGGACCATTCTATCTTTCTGCATTAAGAGATCTTTCTAAATTTCAAGGAAAAAGCCGTAGCTCCAACCGTTTTCGAGATACAGCCTCCCAAAGGTGCAAATTCGAGTATTTTCAAAATTCAATTAAAAAAGAGTCTGCGAGTACCAAAATGTAAAGGAATTTTTTGAAAGTGGCCCTATCGCAATCTAACCTGTGCCAGCCTCTTCTATGGACCATTCTATCTTTCTGCATTAAGAGATCTTTCTAAATTTCAAGGAAAAAGCCGTAGCTCCAACCGTTTTCGAGATACAGCCTCCCAAAGGTGCAAATTCGAGTATTTTCAAAATTCAATTAAAAAAGAGTCTGCGAGTACCAAAAAGTACAACAATTTTTTGAAAGTGGCCCTATCGCAATCTAACCTGTGCCAGCCTCTTCTATGGACCATTCTATCTTTCTGCATTAAGAGATCTTTCTAAATTTCAAGGAAAAAGCCGTAGCTCCAACCGTTTTCGAGATACAGCCTCCCAAAGGTGCAAATTCGAGTATTTTCAAAATTCAATTAAAAAAGAGTCTGCGAGTACCAAAATGTAAAGGAATTTTTTGAAAGTGGCCCTATCGCAATCTAACCTGTGCCAGCCTCTTCTATGGACCATTCTATCTTTCTGCATTAAGAGATCTTTCTAAATTTCAAGGAAAAAGCGGTAGCTCCAACCGTTTTCGAGATACAGCCTCCCAAAGGTGCAAATTCGAGTATTTTCAAAATTCAATTAAAAAAGAGTCTGCGAGTACCAAAATGTAAAGGAATTTTTTGAAAGTGGCCCTATCGCAATCTAACCTGTGCCAGCCTCTTCTATGGACCATTCTATCTTTCTGCATTAAGAGATCTTTCTAAATTTCAAGGAAAAAGCCGTAGCTCCAACCGTTTTCGAGATACAGCCTCCCAAAGGTGCAAATTCGAGTATTTTCAAAATTCAATTAAAAAAGAGTCTGCGAGTACCAAAAAGTACAACAATTTTTTGAAAGTGGCCCTATCGCAATCTAACCTGTGCCAGCCTCTTCTATGGACCATTCTATCTTTCTGCATTAAGAGATCTTTCTAAATTTCAAGGAAAAAGCGGTAGCTCCAACCGTTTTCGAGATACAGCCTCCCAAAGGTGCAAATTCGAGTATTTTCAAAATTCAATTAAAAAAGAGTCTGCGAGTACCAAAAAGTACAACAATTTTTTGAAAGTGGCCCTATCGCAATCTAACCTGTGCCAGCCTCTTCTATGGACCATTCTATCTTTCTGCATTAAGAGATCTTTCTAAATTTCAAGGAAAAAGCCGTAGCTCCAACCGTTTTCGAGATACAGCCTCCCAAAGGTGCAAATTCGAGTATTTTCAAAATTCAATTAAAAAAGAGTCTGCGAGTACCAAAATGTAAAGGAATTTTTTGAAAGTGGCCCTATCGCAATCTAACCTGTGCCAGCCTCTTCTATGGACCATTCTATCTTTCTGCGTTAAGAGATCTTTCTAAATTTCAAGGAAAAAGCCGTAGCTCCAACCGTTTTCGAGATACAGCCTCCCAAAGGTGCAAATTCGAGTATTTTCAAAATTCAATTAAAAAAGAGTCTGCGAGTACCAAAAAGTACAACAATTTTTTGAAAGTGGCCCTATCGCAATCTAACCTGTGCCAGCCTCTTCTATGGACCATTCTATCTTTCTGCATTAAGAGATCTTTCTAAATTTCAAGGAAAAAGCGGTAGCTCCAACCGTTTTCGAGATACAGCCTCCCAAAGGTGCAAATTCGAGTATTTTCAAAATTCAATTAAAAAAGAGTCTGCGAGTACCAAAATGTAAAGGAATTTTTTGAAAGTGGCCCTATCGCAATCTAACCTGTGCCAGCCTCTTCTATGGACCATTCTATCTTTCTGCATTAAGAGATCTTTCTAAATTTCAAGGAAAAAGCCGTAGCTCCAACCGTTTTCGAGATACAGCCTCCCAAAGGTGCAAATTCGAGTATTTTCAAAATTCAATTAAAAAAGAGTCTGCGAGTACCAAAATGTAAAGGAATTTTTTGAAAGTGGCCCTATCGCAATCTAACCTGTGCCAGCCTCTTCTATGGACCATTCTATCTTTCTGCATTAAGAGATCTTTCTAAATTTCAAGGAAAAAGCCGTAGCTCCAACCGTTTTCGAGATACAGCCTCCCAAAGGTGCAAATTCGAGTATTTTCAAAATTCAATTAAAAAAGAGTCTGCGAGTACCAAAATGTAAAGGAATTTTTTGAAAGTGGCCCTATCGCAATCTAACCTGTGCCAGCCTCTTCTATGGACCATTCTATCTTTCTGCATTAAGAGATCTTTCTAAATTTCAAGGAAAAAGCCGTAGCTCCAACCGTTTTCGAGATACAGCCTCCCAAAGGTGCAAATTCGAGTATTTTCAAAATTCAATTAAAAAAGAGTCTGCGAGTACCAAAAAGTACAACAATTTTTTGAAAGTGGCCCTATCGCAATCTAACCTGTGCCAGCCTCTTCTATGGACCATTCTATCTTTCTGCATTAAGAGATCTTTCTAAATTTCAAGGAAAAAGCGGTAGCTCCAACCGTTTTCGAGATACAGCCTCCCAAAGGTGCAAATTCGAGTATTTTCAAAATTCAATTAAAAAAGAGTCTGCGAGTACCAAAAAGTACAACAATTTTTTGAAAGTGGCCCTATCGCAATCTAACCTGTGCCAGCCTCTTCTATGGACCATTCTATCTTTCTGCATTAAGAGATCTTTCTAAATTTCAAGGAAAAAGCCGTAGCTCCAACCGTTTTCGAGATACAGCCTCCCAAAGGTGCAAATTCGAGTATTTTCAAAATTCAATTAAAAAAGAGTCTGCGAGTACCAAAATGTAAAGGAATTTTTTGAAAGTGGCCCTATCGCAATCTAACCTGTGCCAGCCTCTTCTATGGACCATTCTATCTTTCTGCATTAAGAGATCTTTCTAAATTTCAAGGAAAAAGCGGTAGCTCCAACCGTTTTCGAGATACAGCCTCCCAATGGTGCAAATTCGAGTATTTTCAAAATTCAATTAAAAAAGAGTCTGCGAGTACCAAAATGTAAAGGAATTTTTTGAAAGTGGCCCTATCGCAATCTAACCTGTGCCAGCCTCTTCTATGGACCATTCTATCTTTCTGCATTAAGAGATCTTTCTAAATTTCAAGGAAAAAGCCGTAGCTCCAACCGTTTTCGAGATACAGCCTCCCAAAGGTGCAAATTCGAGTATTTTCAAAATTCAATTAAAAAAGAGTCTGCGAGTACCAAAAAGTACAACAATTTTTTGAAAGTGGCCCTATCGCAATCTAACCTGTGCCAGCCTCTTCTATGGACCATTCTATCTTTCTGCATTAAGAGATCTTTCTAAATTTCAAGGAAAAAGCCGTAGCTCCAACCGTTTTCGAGATACAGCCTCCCAAAGGTGCAAATTCGAGTATTTTCAAAATTCAATTAAAAAAGAGTCTGCGAGTACCAAAATGTAAAGGAATTTTTTGAAAGTGGCCCTATCGCAATCTAACCTGTGCCAGCCTCTTCTATGGACCATTCTATCTTTCTGCATTAAGAGATCTTTCTAAATTTCAAGGAAAAAGCCGTAGCTCCAACCGTTTTCGAGATACAGCCTCCCAAAGGTGCAAATTCGAGTATTTTCAAAATTCAATTAAAAAAGAGTCTGCGAGTACCAAAATGTAAAGGAATTTTTTGAAAGTGGCCCTATCGCAATCTAACCTGTGCCAGCCTCTTCTATGGACCATTCTATCTTTCTGCATTAAGAGATCTTTCTAAATTTCAAGGAAAAAGCGGTAGCTCCAACCGTTTTCGAGATACAGCCTCCCAATGGTGCAAATTCGAGTATTTTCAAAATTCAATTAAAAAAGAGTCTGCGAGTACCAAAATGTAAAGGAATTTTTTGAAAGTGGCCCTATCGCAATCTAACCTGTGCCAGCCTCTTCTATGGACCATTCTATCTTTCTGCATTAAGAGATCTTTCTAAATTTCAAGGAAAAAGCCGTAGCTCCAACCGTTTTCGAGATACAGCCTCCCAAAGGTGCAAATTCGAGTATTTTCAAAATTCAATTAAAAAAGAGTCTGCGAGTACCAAAAAGTACAACAATTTTTTGAAAGTGGCCCTATCGCAATCTAACCTGTGCCAGCCTCTTCTATGGACCATTCTATCTTTCTGCATTAAGAGATCTTTCTAAATTTCAAGGAAAAAGCCGTAGCTCCAACCGTTTTCGAGATACAGCCTCCCAAAGGTGCAAATTCGAGTATTTTCAAAATTCAATTAAAAAAGAGTCTGCGAGTACCAAAATGTAAAGGAATTTTTTGAAAGTGGCCCTATCGCAATCTAACCTGTGCCAGCCTCTTCTATGGACCATTCTATCTTTCTGCATTAAGAGATCTTTCTAAATTTCAAGGAAAAAGCCGTAGCTCCAACCGTTTTCGAGATACAGCCTCCCAAAGGTGCAAATTCGAGTATTTTCAAAATTCAATTAAAAAAGAGTCTGCGAGTACCAAAATGTAAAGGAATTTTTTGAAAGTGGCCCTATCGCAATCTAACCTGTGCCAGCCTCTTCTATGGACCATTCTATCTTTCTGCATTAAGAGATCTTTCTAAATTTCAAGGAAAAAGCCGTAGCTCCAACCGTTTTCGAGATACAGCCTCCCAAAGGTGCAAATTCGAGTATTTTCAAAATTCAATTAAAAAAGAGTCTGCGAGTACCAAAAAGTACAACAATTTTTTGAAAGTGGCCCTATCGCAATCTAACCTGTGCCAGCCTCTTCTATGGACCATTCTATCTTTCTGCATTAAGAGATCTTTCTAAATTTCAAGGAAAAAGCGGTAGCTCCAACCGTTTTCGAGATACAGCCTCCCAAAGGTGCAAATTCGAGTATTTTCAAAATTCAATTAAAAAAGAGTCTGCGAGTACCAAAAAGTACAACAATTTTTTGAAAGTGGCCCTATCGCAATCTAACCTGTGCCAGCCTCTTCTATGGACCATTCTATCTTTCTGCATTAAGAGATCTTTCTAAATTTCAAGGAAAAAGCCGTAGCTCCAACCGTTTTCGAGATACAGCCTCCCAAAGGTGCAAATTCGAGTATTTTCAAAATTCAATTAAAAAAGAGTCTGCGAGTACCAAAATGTAAAGGAATTTTTTGAAAGTGGCCCTATCGCAATCTAACCTGTGCCAGCCTCTTCTATGGACCATTCTATCTTTCTGCATTAAGAGATCTTTCTAAATTTCAAGGAAAAAGCGGTAGCTCCAACCGTTTTCGAGATACAGCCTCCCAATGGTGCAAATTCGAGTATTTTCAAAATTCAATTAAAAAAGAGTCTGCGAGTACCAAAATGTAAAGGAATTTTTTGAAAGTGGCCCTATCGCAATCTAACCTGTGCCAGCCTCTTCTATGGACCATTCTATCTTTCTGCATTAAGAGATCTTTCTAAATTTCAAGGAAAAAGCCGTAGCTCCAACCGTTTTCGAGATACAGCCTCCCAAAGGTGCAAATTCGAGTATTTTCAAAATTCAATTAAAAAAGAGTCTGCGAGTACCAAAAAGTACAACAATTTTTTGAAAGTGGCCCTATCGCAATCTAACCTGTGCCAGCCTCTTCTATGGACCATTCTATCTTTCTGCATTAAGAGATCTTTCTAAATTTCAAGGAAAAAGCCGTAGCTCCAACCGTTTTCGAGATACAGCCTCCCAAAGGTGCAAATTCGAGTATTTTCAAAATTCAATTAAAAAAGAGTCTGCGAGTACCAAAATGTAAAGGAATTTTTTGAAAGTGGCCCTATCGCAATCTAACCTGTGCCAGCCTCTTCTATGGACCATTCTATCTTTCTGCATTAAGAGATCTTTCTAAATTTCAAGGAAAAAGCCGTAGCTCCAACCGTTTTCGAGATACAGCCTCCCAAAGGTGCAAATTCGAGTATTTTCAAAATTCAATTAAAAAAGAGTCTGCGAGTACCAAAATGTAAAGGAATTTTTTGAAAGTGGCCCTATCGCAATCTAACCTGTGCCAGCCTCTTCTATGGACCATTCTATCTTTCTGCATTAAGAGATCTTTCTAAATTTCAAGGAAAAAGCGGTAGCTCCAACCGTTTTCGAGATACAGCCTCCCAATGGTGCAAATTCGAGTATTTTCAAAATTCAATTAAAAAAGAGTCTGCGAGTACCAAAATGTAAAGGAATTTTTTGAAAGTGGCCCTATCGCAATCTAACCTGTGCCAGCCTCTTCTATGGACCATTCTATCTTTCTGCATTAAGAGATCTTTCTAAATTTCAAGGAAAAAGCCGTAGCTCCAACCGTTTTCGAGATACAGCCTCCCAAAGGTGCAAATTCGAGTATTTTCAAAATTCAATTAAAAAAGAGTCTGCGAGTACCAAAAAGTACAACAATTTTTTGAAAGTGGCCCTATCGCAATCTAACCTGTGCCAGCCTCTTCTATGGACCATTCTATCTTTCTGCATTAAGAGATCTTTCTAAATTTCAAGGAAAAAGCCGTAGCTCCAACCGTTTTCGAGATACAGCCTCCCAAAGGTGCAAATTCGAGTATTTTCAAAATTCAATTAAAAAAGAGTCTGCGAGTACCAAAATGTAAAGGAATTTTTTGAAAGTGGCCCTATCGCAATCTAACCTGTGCCAGCCTCTTCTATGGACCATTCTATCTTTCTGCATTAAGAGATCTTTCTAAATTTCAAGGAAAAAGCCGTAGCTCCAACCGTTTTCGAGATACAGCCTCCCAAAGGTGCAAATTCGAGTATTTTCAAAATTCAATTAAAAAAGAGTCTGCGAGTACCAAAATGTAAAGGAATTTTTTGAAAGTGGCCCTATCGCAATCTAACCTGTGCCAGCCTCTTCTATGGACCATTCTATCTTTCTGCATTAAGAGATCTTTCTAAATTTCAAGGAAAAAGCCGTAGCTCCAACCGTTTTCGAGATACAGCCTCCCAAAGGTGCAAATTCGAGTATTTTCAAAATTCAATTAAAAAAGAGTCTGCGAGTACCAAAATGTAAAGGAATTTTTTGAAAGTGGCCCTATCGCAATCTAACCTGTGCCAGCCTCTTCTATGGACCATTCTATCTTTCTGCATTAAGAGATCTTTCTAAATTTCAAGGAAAAAGCCGTAGCTCCAACCGTTTTCGAGATACAGCCTCCCAAAGGTGCAAATTCGAGTATTTTCAAAATTCAATTAAAAAAGAGTCTGCGAGTACCAAAATGTAAAGGAATTTTTTGAAAGTGGCCCTATCGCAATCTAACCTGTGCCAGCCTCTTCTATGGACCATTCTATCTTTCTGCATTAAGAGATCTTTCTAAATTTCAAGGAAAAAGCCGTAGCTCCAACCGTTTTCGAGATACAGCCTCCCAAAGGTGCAAATTCGAGTATTTTCAAAATTCAATTAAAAAAGAGTCTGCGAGTACCAAAAAGTACAACAATTTTTTGAAAGTGGCCCTATCGCAATCTAACCTGTGCCAGCCTCTTCTATGGACCATTCTATCTTTCTGCATTAAGAGATCTTTCTAAATTTCAAGGAAAAAGCCGTAGCTCCAACCGTTTTCGAGATACAGCCTCCCAAAGGTGCAAATTCGAGTATTTTCAAAATTCAATTAAAAAAGAGTCTGCGAGTACCAAAAAGTACAACAATTTTTTGAAAGTGGCCCTATCGCAATCTAACCTGTGCCAGCCTCTTCTATGGACCATTCTATCTTTCTGCATTAAGAGATCTTTCTAAATTTCAAGGAAAAAGCGGTAGCTCCAACCGTTTTCGAGATACAGCCTCCCAAAGGTGCAAATTCGAGTATTTTCAAAATTCAATTAAAAAAGAGTCTGCGAGTACCAAAATGTAAAGGAATTTTTTGAAAGTGGCCCTATCGCAATCTAACCTGTGCCAGCCTCTTCTATGGACCATTCTATCTTTCTGCATTAAGAGATCTTTCTAAATTTCAAGGAAAAAGCCGTAGCTCCAACCGTTTTCGAGATACAGCCTCCCAAAGGTGCAAATTCGAGTATTTTCAAAATTCAATTAAAAAAGAGTCTGCGAGTACCAAAATGTAAAGGAATTTTTTGAAAGTGGCCCTATCGCAATCTAACCTGTGCCAGCCTCTTCTATGGACCATTCTATCTTTCTGCATTAAGAGATCTTTCTAAATTTCAAGGAAAAAGCCGTAGCTCCAACCGTTTTCGAGATACAGCCTCCCAAAGGTGCAAATTCGAGTATTTTCAAAATTCAATTAAAAAAGAGTCTGCGAGTACCAAAAAGTACAACAATTTTTTGAAAGTGGCCCTATCGCAATCTAACCTGTGCCAGCCTCTTCTATGGACCATTCTATCTTTCTGCATTAAGAGATCTTTCTAAATTTCAAGGAAAAAGCCGTAGCTCCAACCGTTTTCGAGATACAGCCTCCCAAAGGTGCAAATTCGAGTATTTTCAAAATTCAATTAAAAAAGAGTCTGCGAGTACCAAAAAGTACAACAATTTTTTGAAAGTGGCCCTATCGCAATCTAACCTGTGCCAGCCTCTTCTATGGACCATTCTATCTTTCTGCATTAAGAGATCTTTCTAAATTTCAAGGAAAAAGCCGTAGCTCCAACCGTTTTCGAGATACAGCCTCCCAAAGGTGCAAATTCGAGTATTTTCAAAATTCAATTAAAAAAGAGTCTGCGAGTACCAAAATGTAAAGGAATTTTTTGAAAGTGGCCCTATCGCAATCTAACCTGTGCCAGCCTCTTCTATGGACCATTCTATCTTTCTGCGTTAAGAGATCTTTCTAAATTTCAAGGAAAAAGCCGTAGCTCCAACCGTTTTCGAGATACAGCCTCCCAAAGGTGCAAATTCGAGTATTTTCAAAATTCAATTAAAAAAGAGTCTGCGAGTACCAAAAAGTACAACAATTTTTTGAAAGTGGCCCTATCGCAATCTAACCTGTGCCAGCCTCTTCTATGGACCATTCTATCTTTCTGCATTAAGAGATCTTTCTAAATTTCAAGGAAAAAGCCGTAGCTCCAACCGTTTTCGAGATACAGCCTCCCAAAGGTGCAAATTCGAGTATTTTCAAAATTCAATTAAAAAAGAGTCTGCGAGTACCAAAAAGTACAACAATTTTTTGAAAGTGGCCCTATCGCAATCTAACCTGTGCCAGCCTCTTCTATGGACCATTCTATCTTTCTGCATTAAGAGATCTTTCTAAATTTCAAGGAAAAAGCCGTAGCTCCAACCGTTTTCGAGATACAGCCTCCCAAAGGTGCAAATTCGAGTATTTTCAAAATTCAATTAAAAAAGAGTCTGCGAGTACCAAAATGTAAAGGAATTTTTTGAAAGTGGCCCTATCGCAATCTAACCTGTGCCAGCCTCTTCTATGGACCATTCTATCTTTCTGCATTAAGAGATCTTTCTAAATTTCAAGGAAAAAGCCGTAGCTCCAACCGTTTTCGAGATACAGCCTCCCAAAGGTGCAAATTCGAGTATTTTCAAAATTCAATTAAAAAAGAGTCTGCGAGTACCAAAAAGTACAACAATTTTTTGAAAGTGGCCCTATCGCAATCTAACCTGTGCCAGCCTCTTCTATGGACCATTCTATCTTTCTGCATTAAGAGATCTTTCTAAATTTCAAGGAAAAAGCCGTAGCTCCAACCGTTTTCGAGATACAGCCTCCCAAAGGTGCAAATTCGAGTATTTTCAAAATTCAATTAAAAAAGAGTCTGCGAGTACCAAAATGTAAAGGAATTTTTTGAAAGTGGCCCTATCGCAATCTAACCTGTGCCAGCCTCTTCTATGGACCATTCTATCTTTCTGCATTAAGAGATCTTTCTAAATTTCAAGGAAAAAGCCGTAGCTCCAACCGTTTTCGAGATACAGCCTCCCAAAGGTGCAAATTCGAGTATTTTCAAAATTCAATTAAAAAAGAGTCTGCGAGTACCAAAAAGTACAACAATTTTTTGAAAGTGGCCCTATCGCAATCTAACCTGTGCCAGCCTCTTCTATGGACCATTCTATCTTTCTGCATTAAGAGATCTTTCTAAATTTCAAGGAAAAAGCCGTAGCTCCAACCGTTTTCGAGATACAGCCTCCCAAAGGTGCAAATTCGAGTATTTTCAAAATTCAATTAAAAAAGAGTCTGCGAGTACCAAAAAGTACAACAATTTTTTGAACGGGCCCTATCGCAATCTAACCTGTGCCAGCCTCTTCTATGGACCATTCTATCTTTCTGCATTAAGAGATCTTTCTAAATTTCAAGGAAAAAGCCGTAGCTCCAACCGTTTTCGAGATACAGCCTCCCAAAGGTGCAAATTCGAGTATTTTCAAAATTCAATTAAAAAAGAGTCTGCGAGTACCAAAATGTAAAGGAATTTTTTGAAAGTGGCCCTATCGCAATCTAACCTGTGCCAGCCTCTTCTATGGACCATTCTATCTTTCTGCATTAAGAGATCTTTCTAAATTTCAAGGAAAAAGCCGTAGCTCCAACCGTTTTCGAGATACAGCCTCCCAAAGGTGCAAATTCGAGTATTTTCAAAATTCAATTAAAAAAGAGTCTGCGAGTACCAAAAAGTACAACAATTTTTTGAAAGTGGCCCTATCGCAATCTAACCTGTGCCAGCCTCTTCTATGGACCATTCTATCTTTCTGCATTAAGAGATCTTTCTAAATTTCAAGGAAAAAGCCGTAGCTCCAACCGTTTTCGAGATACAGCCTCCCAAAGGTGCAAATTCGAGTATTTTCAAAATTCAATTAAAAAAGAGTCTGCGAGTACCAAAATGTAAAGGAATTTTTTGAAAGTGGCCCTATCGCAATCTAACCTGTGCCAGCCTCTTCTATGGACCATTCTATCTTTCTGCATTAAGAGATCTTTCTAAATTTCAAGGAAAAAGCCGTAGCTCCAACCGTTTTCGAGATACAGCCTCCCAAAGGTGCAAATTCGAGTATTTTCAAAATTCAATTAAAAAAGAGTCTGCGAGTACCAAAAAGTACAGCAATTTTTTGAAAGTGGCCCTATCGCAATCTAACCTGTGCCAGCCTCTTCTATGGACCATTCTATCTTTCTGCATTAAGAGATCTTTCTAAATTTCAAGGAAAAAGCCGTAGCTCCAACCGTTTTCGAGATACAGCCTCCCAAAGGTGCAAATTCGAGTATTTTCAAAATTCAATTAAAAAAGAGTCTGCGAGTACCAAAAAGTACAACAATTTTTTGAAAGTGGCCCTATCGCAATCTAACCTGTGCCAGCCTCTTCTATGGACCATTCTATCTTTCTGCATTAAGAGATCTTTCTAAATTTCAAGGAAAAAGCCGTAGCTCCAACCGTTTTCGAGATACAGCCTCCCAAAGGTGCAAATTCGAGTATTTTCAAAATTCAATTAAAAAAGAGTCTGCGAGTACCAAAATGTAAAGGAATTTTTTGAAAGTGGCCCTATCGCAATCTAACCTGTGCCAGCCTCTTCTATGGACCATTCTATCTTTCTGCATTAAGAGATCTTTCTAAATTTCAAGGAAAAAGCCGTAGCTCCAACCGTTTTCGAGATACAGCCTCCCAAAGGTGCAAATTCGAGTATTTTCAAAATTCAATTAAAAAAGAGTCTGCGAGTACCAAAAAGTACAACAATTTTTTGAAAGTGGCCCTATCGCAATCTAACCTGTGCCAGCCTCTTCTATGGACCATTCTATCTTTCTGCATTAAGAGATCTTTCTAAATTTCAAGGAAAAAGCCGTAGCTCCAACCGTTTTCGAGATACAGCCTCCCAAAGGTGCAAATTCGAGTATTTTCAAAATTCAATTAAAAAAGAGTCTGCGAGTACCAAAATGTAAAGGAATTTTTTGAAAGTGGCCCTATCGCAATCTAACCTGTGCCAGCCTCTTCTATGGACCATTCTATCTTTCTGCATTAAGAGATCTTTCTAAATTTCAAGGAAAAAGCCGTAGCTCCAACCGTTTTCGAGATACAGCCTCCCAAAGGTGCAAATTCGAGTATTTTCAAAATTCAATTAAAAAAGAGTCTGCGAGTACCAAAAAGTACAACAATTTTTTGAAAGTGGCCCTATCGCAATCTAACCTGTGCCAGCCTCTTCTATGGACCATTCTATCTTTCTGCATTAAGAGATCTTTCTAAATTTCAAGGAAAAAGCCGTAGCTCCAACCGTTTTCGAGATACAGCCTCCCAAAGGTGCAAATTCGAGTATTTTCAAAATTCAATTAAAAAAGAGTCTGCGAGTACCAAAATGTAAAGGAATTTTTTGAAAGTGGCCCTATCGCAATCTAACCTGTGCCAGCCTCTTCTATGGACCATTCTATCTTTCTGCATTAAGAGATCTTTCTAAATTTCACGGAAAAAGCCGTAGCTCCAACCGTTTTCGAGATACAGCCTCCCAAAGGTGCAAATTCGAGTATTTTCAAAATTCAATTAAAAAAGAGTCTGCGAGTACCAAAAAGTACAACAATTTTTTGAAAGTGGCCCTATCGCAATCTAACCTGTGCCAGCCTCTTCTATGGACCATTCTATCTTTCTGCATTAAGAGATCTTTCTAAATTTCAAGGAAAAAGCCGTAGCTCCAACCGTTTTCGAGATACAGCCTCCCAAAGGTGCAAATTCGAGTATTTTCAAAATTCAATTAAAAAAGAGTCTGCGAGTACCAAAATGTAAAGGAATTTTTTGAAAGTGGCCCTATCGCAATCTAACCTGTGCCAGCCTCTTCTATGGACCATTCTATCTTTCTGCATTAAGAGATCTTTCTAAATTTCAAGGAAAAAGCCGTAGCTCCAACCGTTTTCGAGATACAGCCTCCCAAAGGTGCAAATTCGAGTATTTTCAAAATTCAATTAAAAAAGAGTCTGCGAGTACCAAAAAGTACAACAATTTTTTGAAAGTGGCCCTATCGCAATCTAACCTGTGCCAGCCTCTTCTATGGACCATTCTATCTTTCTGCATTAAGAGATCTTTCTAAATTTCAAGGAAAAAGCCGTAGCTCCAACCGTTTTCGAGATACAGCCTCCCAAAGGTGCAAATTCGAGTATTTTCAAAATTCAATTAAAAAAGAGTCTGCGAGTACCAAAAAGTACAACAATTTTTTGAAAGTGGCCCTATCGCAATCTAACCTGTGCCAGCCTCTTCTATGGACCATTCTATCTTTCTGCATTAAGAGATCTTTCTAAATTTCAAGGAAAAAGCCGTAGCTCCAACCGTTTTCGAGATACAGCCTCCCAAAGGTGCAAATTCGAGTATTTTCAAAATTCAATTAAAAAAGAGTCTGCGAGTACCAAAAAGTACAACAATTTTTTGAAAGTGGCCCTATCGCAATCTAACCTGTGCCAGCCTCTTCTATGGACCATTCTATCTTTCTGCATTAAGAGATCTTTCTAAATTTCAAGGAAAAAGCCGTAGCTCCAACCGTTTTCGAGATACAGCCTCCCAAAGGTGCAAATTCGAGTATTTTCAAAATTCAATTAAAAAAGAGTCTGCGAGTACCAAAATGTAAAGGAATTTTTTGAAAGTGGCCCTATCGCAATCTAACCTGTGCCAGCCTCTTCTATGGACCATTCTATCTTTCTGCATTAAGAGATCTTTCTAAATTTCAAGGAAAAAGCCGTAGCTCCAACCGTTTTCGAGATACAGCCTCCCAAAGGTGCAAATTCGAGTATTTTCAAAATTCAATTAAAAAAGAGTCTGCGAGTACCAAAAAGTACAACAATTTTTTGAAAGTGGCCCTATCGCAATCTAACCTGTGCCAGCCTCTTCTATGGACCATTCTATCTTTCTGCATTAAGAGATCTTTCTAAATTTCAAGGAAAAAGCCGTAGCTCCAACCGTTTTCGAGATACAGCCTCCCAAAGGTGCAAATTCGAGTATTTTCAAAATTCAATTAAAAAAGAGTCTGCGAGTACCAAAAAGTACAACAATTTTTTGAAAGTGGCCCTATCGCAATCTAACCTGTGCCAGCCTCTTCTATGGACCATTCTATCTTTCTGCATTAAGAGATCTTTCTAAATTTCAAGGAAAAAGCCGTAGCTCCAACCGTTTTCGAGATACAGCCTCCCAAAGGTGCAAATTCGAGTATTTTCAAAATTCAATTAAAAAAGAGTCTGCGAGTACCAAAATGTAAAGGAATTTTTTGAAAGTGGCCCTATCGCAATCTAACCTGTGCCAGCCTCTTCTATGGACCATTCTATCTTTCTGCATTAAGAGATCTTTCTAAATTTCAAGGAAAAAGCCGTAGCTCCAACCGTTTTCGAGATACAGCCTCCCAAAGGTGCAAATTCGAGTATTTTCAAAATTCAATTAAAAAAGAGTCTGCGAGTACCAAAAAGTACAACAATTTTTTGAAAGTGGCCCTATCGCAATCTAACCTGTGCCAGCCTCTTCTATGGACCATTCTATCTTTCTGCATTAAGAGATCTTTCTAAATTTCAAGGAAAAAGCCGTAGCTCCAACCGTTTTCGAGATACAGCCTCCCAAAGGTGCAAATTCGAGTATTTTCAAAATTCAATTAAAAAAGAGTCTGCGAGTACCAAAAAGTACAACAATTTTTTGAAAGTGGCCCTATCGCAATCTAACCTGTGCCAGCCTCTTCTATGGACCATTCTATCTTTCTGCATTAAGAGATCTTTCTAAATTTCAAGGAAAAAGCCGTAGCTCCAACCGTTTTCGAGATACAGCCTCCCAAAGGTGCAAATTCGAGTATTTTCAAAATTCAATTAAAAAAGAGTCTGCGAGTACCAAAATGTAAAGGAATTTTTTGAAAGTGGCCCTATCGCAATCTAACCTGTGCCAGCCTCTTCTATGGACCATTCTATCTTTCTGCATTAAGAGATCTTTCTAAATTTCAAGGAAAAAGCCGTAGCTCCAACCGTTTTCGAGATACAGCCTCCCAAAGGTGCAAATTCGAGTATTTTCAAAATTCAATTAAAAAAGAGTCTGCGAGTACCAAAAAGTACAACAATTTTTTGAAAGTGGCCCTATCGCAATCTAACCTGTGCCAGCCTCTTCTATGGACCATTCTATCTTTCTGCATTAAGAGATCTTTCTAAATTTCAAGGAAAAAGCCGTAGCTCCAACCGTTTTCGAGATACAGCCTCCCAAAGGTGCAAATTCGAGTATTTTCAAAATTCAATTAAAAAAGAGTCTGCGAGTACCAAAAAGTACAACAATTTTTTGAAAGTGGCCCTATCGCAATCTAACCTGTGCCAGCCTCTTCTATGGACCATTCTATCTTTCTGCATTAAGAGATCTTTCTAAATTTCAAGGAAAAAGCCGTAGCTCCAACCGTTTTCGAGATACAGCCTCCCAAAGGTGCAAATTCGAGTATTTTCAAAATTCAATTAAAAAAGAGTCTGCGAGTACCAAAAAGTACAACAATTTTTTGAAAGTGGCCCTATCGCAATCTAACCTGTGCCAGCCTCTTCTATGGACCATTCTATCTTTCTGCATTAAGAGATCTTTCTAAATTTCAAGGAAAAAGCCGTAGCTCCAACCGTTTTCGAGATACAGCCTCCCAAAGGTGCAAATTCGAGTATTTTCAAAATTCAATTAAAAAAGAGTCTGCGAGTACCAAAATGTAAAGGAATTTTTTGAAAGTGGCCCTATCGCAATCTAACCTGTGCCAGCCTCTTCTATGGACCATTCTATCTTTCTGCATTAAGAGATCTTTCTAAATTTCAAGGAAAAAGCCGTAGCTCCAACCGTTTTCGAGATACAGCCTCCCAAAGGTGCAAATTCGAGTATTTTCAAAATTCAATTAAAAAAGAGTCTGCGAGTACCAAAAAGTACAACAATTTTTTGAAAGTGGCCCTATCGCAATCTAACCTGTGCCAGCCTCTTCTATGGACCATTCTATCTTTCTGCATTAAGAGATCTTTCTAAATTTCAAGGAAAAAGCCGTAGCTCCAACCGTTTTCGAGATACAGCCTCCCAAAGGTGCAAATTCGAGTATTTTCAAAATTCAATTAAAAAAGAGTCTGCGAGTACCAAAAAGTACAACAATTTTTTGAAAGTGGCCCTATCGCAATCTAACCTGTGCCAGCCTCTTCTATGGACCATTCTATCTTTCTGCATTAAGAGATCTTTCTAAATTTCAAGGAAAAAGCCGTAGCTCCAACCGTTTTCGAGATACAGCCTCCCAAAGGTGCAAATTCGAGTATTTTCAAAATTCAATTAAAAAAGAGTCTGCGAGTACCAAAAAGTACAACAATTTTTTGAAAGTGGCCCTATCGCAATCTAACCTGTGCCAGCCTCTTCTATGGACCATTCTATCTTTCTGCATTAAGAGATCTTTCTAAATTTCAAGGAAAAAGCCGTAGCTCCAACCGTTTTCGAGATACAGCCTCCCAAAGGTGCAAATTCGAGTATTTTCAAAATTCAATTAAAAAAGAGTCTGCGAGTACCAAAATGTAAAGGAATTTTTTGAAAGTGGCCCTATCGCAATCTAACCTGTGCCAGCCTCTTCTATGGACCATTCTATCTTTCTGCATTAAGAGATCTTTCTAAATTTCAAGGAAAAAGCCGTAGCTCCAACCGTTTTCGAGATACAGCCTCCCAAAGGTGCAAATTCGAGTATTTTCAAAATTCAATTAAAAAAGAGTCTGCGAGTACCAAAAAGTACAACAATTTTTTGAAAGTGGCCCTATCGCAATCTAACCTGTGCCAGCCTCTTCTATGGACCATTCTATCTTTCTGCATTAAGAGATCTTTCTAAATTTCAAGGAAAAAGCCGTAGCTCCAACCGTTTTCGAGATACAGCCTCCCAAAGGTGCAAATTCGAGTATTTTCAAAATTCAATTAAAAAAGAGTCTGCGAGTACCAAAATGTAAAGGAATTTTTTGAAAGTGGCCCTATCGCAATCTAACCTGTGCCAGCCTCTTCTATGGACCATTCTATCTTTCTGCATTAAGAGATCTTTCTAAATTTCAAGGAAAAAGCCGTAGCTCCAACCGTTTTCGAGATACAGCCTCCCAAAGGTGCAAATTCGAGTATTTTCAAAATTCAATTAAAAAAGAGTCTGCGAGTACCAAAAAGTACAACAATTTTTTGAAAGTGGCCCTATCGCAATCTAACCTGTGCCAGCCTCTTCTATGGACCATTCTATCTTTCTGCATTAAGAGATCTTTCTAAATTTCAAGGAAAAAGCCGTAGCTCCAACCGTTTTCGAGATACAGCCTCCCAAAGGTGCAAATTCGAGTATTTTCAAAATTCAATTAAAAAAGAGTCTGCGAGTACCAAAATGTAAAGGAATTTTTTGAAAGTGGCCCTATCGCAATCTAACCTGTGCCAGCCTCTTCTATGGACCATTCTATCTTTCTGCATTAAGAGATCTTTCTAAATTTCAAGGAAAAAGCCGTAGCTCCAACCGTTTTCGAGATACAGCCTCCCAAAGGTGCAAATTCGAGTATTTTCAAAATTCAATTAAAAAAGAGTCTGCGAGTACCAAAAAGTACAACAATTTTTTGAAAGTGGCCCTATCGCAATCTAACCTGTGCCAGCCTCTTCTATGGACCATTCTATCTTTCTGCATTAAGAGATCTTTCTAAATTTCAAGGAAAAAGCCGTAGCTCCAACCGTTTTCGAGATACAGCCTCCCAAAGGTGCAAATTCGAGTATTTTCAAAATTCAATTAAAAAAGAGTCTGCGAGTACCAAAATGTAAAGGAATTTTTTGAAAGTGGCCCTATCGCAATCTAACCTGTGCCAGCCTCTTCTATGGACCATTCTATCTTTCTGCGTTAAGAGATCTTTCTAAATTTCAAGGAAAAAGCCGTAGCTCCAACCGTTTTCGAGATACAGCCTCCCAAAGGTGCAAATTCGAGTATTTTCAAAATTCAATTAAAAAAGAGTCTGCGAGTACCAAAATGTAAAGGAATTTTTTGAAAGTGGCCCTATCGCAATCTAACCTGTGCCAGCCTCTTCTATGGACCATTCTATCTTTCTGCATTAAGAGATCTTTCTAAATTTCAAGGAAAAAGCCGTAGCTCCAACCGTTTTCGAGATACAGCCTCCCAAAGGTGCAAATTCGAGTATTTTCAAAATTCAATTAAAAAAGAGTCTGCGAGTACCAAAAAGTACAACAATTTTTTGAAAGTGGCCCTATCGCAATCTAACCTGTGCCAGCCTCTTCTATGGACCATTCTATCTTTCTGCATTAAGAGATCTTTCTAAATTTCAAGGAAAAAGCCGTAGCTCCAACCGTTTTCGAGATACAGCCTCCCAAAGGTGCAAATTCGAGTATTTTCAAAATTCAATTAAAAAAGAGTCTGCGAGTACCAAAATGTAAAGGAATTTTTTGAAAGTGGCCCTATCGCAATCTAACCTGTGCCAGCCTCTTCTATGGACCATTCTATCTTTCTGCATTAAGAGATCTTTCTAAATTTCAAGGAAAAAGCCGTAGCTCCAACCGTTTTCGAGATACAGCCTCCCAAAGGTGCAAATTCGAGTATTTTCAAAATTCAATTAAAAAAGAGTCTGCGAGTACCAAAAAGTACAACAATTTTTTGAAAGTGGCCCTATCGCAATCTAACCTGTGCCAGCCTCTTCTATGGACCATTCTATCTTTCTGCATTAAGAGATCTTTCTAAATTTCAAGGAAAAAGCCGTAGCTCCAACCGTTTTCGAGATACAGCCTCCCAAAGGTGCAAATTCGAGTATTTTCAAAATTTAAGAATAGACTGAAGCCTATGTAACTGTACGCTTTTCAAGATAGCAAATATTAAGGCAGGATGACAGACTAAATAAGTATATTGGGTAACATAGGGTTAAGGAAATGACTAAGAGAATTCTTTTCTTTTGTACCGATAAAGTTAAAGCGAAGTCAGAATACGGATAATGTGGCAGAGATGGAATGGAAATAATGATAGAGAAAATGGAGCATAGCAGCAAAGGGGGTTCGAAGCATAAGGCAGGAAGAGGAGGAAAAGGATACTGTTATAAATGGAGGAGAGTAAGAGAGAGACAGAATTCATTCGTACTTTGGGATATTCGCATAGGGTAAAAGAATATATACGTATTGTAAGTGTTACAAGATAATTTATTGGACAAATGCAATAATGATACAGTATACGTATACAGTATATGGCTTACGAAAGATTACCAATAACAGTACCATTAGAGATATATGAAAATATATCACTGCAATATAATACACGTGTGGTATGTTATATGCGCTACCACTTTAAACTTGTTTTTTTTTCAAAAAACATTTTAAAAACTTAGTTTTTAAGATTATACTAGTAGAAAAGTGATGGAGAATAGGAAGGAATAAGAGATTCGAAAATTGAGTAGAAACGATCGGTGGCAGCAGACAGGGAAGGTGTTGTTGACGAAGAAAAGAGGAAGATTGTTTACAAGAAAGAGTGAAGAAGAAATATTGTAATGACTGAGGGAACAAAGGGCGAAGAAGACGCGTAAAGCGTATGACGAAGACCAGATTATTCGGGAGTAGCGACAAAAGAGAAGACTCGAAAAATTAGGAAAAGTAGGAAGTATAAGGGAGCGAAATGGGCCCCTCCACGCCCATTTCCGTGAGGTCCTGCCTCTCCTGAAGGGAGCTACGACCCCTCCGAGGCCCCATAGGGGACCGTGTTTTTTTTTTCTTTTTTTTGAGGAAAACCCCCGAGTCCTGCGGCTGTCGCGCACAGGACTAGGGGGGAAAAACCTCAGGAAGGAAAGGAAGTCGGGTCGAGGGACAAGAAAAACGCACAAGGGGGTAAGGTGAAGTTAAACGCGAAGAAGCTAAGATAAGTTGAACGCAAAAGGGACAAGTTAAACGCGGTCTACCCCTTGTCAAGATTCACCGCAACGAAAGACCGCGGGCGTAGCACCCAGCAGTGGCTCTTGCGAGCACCGCCAGGACATCCCGAAGGACGATATTTAACGCTACAACCTCCGTCCCTTCCCACCGAGCAAGCTCAGTGGGTTAGACGTAAGGAACCACGCCCGCCGCCGGCGGCGGGCCCCGTTAGCCATCGATCCCCGCGCAAAATGTCTCCGACAGAGGGTGACTTTATACTAGCAGGTGCTCAATAGCACCCGCACCTACCCCAAGTGAAGAAGACCCCCAAGCACAAGCACAAATAGGACTTTACCCAGAGCCAACGGACTACCCCTCCGACCTCCCCACCGACACATAGGATCGTCACTACCCACACGAGTGCCCAGGGGTCAACGACATATTGGAGTGTTTTTAGCAAAGCGAACAAATTATACTAAATACGCGAGAGCTAGACACCTGGCTAGATTCACTAAACGAAAGACCATGGCCGTAGATACCCTAAGGGGGCTCAAGGCCCCCGTCGGGAGACCCATAAGGTCCTGTTGCGGCCACAACTTGGGCCCGACCCACTGAGCAAGCTCAGCGGATGAGGCGGAAGGGCAACCCCCGACACCATGGTCTTAAGTCTAGCTGCACTAACCGGATGACTACTCTATATTACTACTTGAATTAATATGCTCGACCCGACCAAAGGAATAGGAAGTGTAAGACAAGCACAATAGAAAGTGAGAGGGAACAGAATGAAACGAGAAATTAGAAAGAAAGATAGAACTTAAAAAGTTAAGAAATAGAAATGTAAGGAATAGAGTTATAAAAGTCGAGAAGAAATGAGAAAATTGATAAATAAGAAAGTAAAGAATGAAATATAAAGAAATAAAGAAGTAAAGAAGAAATAAATATAGGAAAAGTAAGAGAAGAACAATGTGAAGTGAGAGCGAACAGAGTGAAACGAGAAGACAGAAATATAGAAATAAAGAAGTAGAAAAGTAATGAATAGAGTTATAAAACTAAAGAAAAAATAAGGGAAGTGATAAATAAGAAAGTAAAGAATAGAAGATAAAGAAATAAGGAAGAAATAAATATAGAAAAAGAAGAAGTTTGGAAAAAGATAAGAAGGGTGCTTCCAAGAGACCAGTATAGGAGACCGGCTCGAGGAAGAATGAGCGATCAGAGTCCCGACTGCCTCGAGCGCTCCCCCCACCATGCGCCTGCTCCCACTCGCCGAGTCCTGCGCGCACTCAATTTTGAGCAACTTCCATTACTTCTAAATATGCTTTTAATGGAATTTCCGATTTCTAAATGTTAATATTTTACTTTATTGATTTAATTAATTGATGAATTGGATAGGACGAGCAGATCCAAAACACCATGAAAAGAGACCGATATTTTCTTATAGATATCCTCCCCCTTCCTTTCCGACAAATGCTGCCTTGTAGTTGGACAACAGAATTTTAATACTACGTTTCAGTAATCATTCATATACAGGATATTTTGGATAAAAATATTTTTTAAATAATTACCATTTTAATGTATCAACCTCTTCATTGGACTTTTCTATCGTGGAAAGTCTGCTATCTTGAATTTTTCATTTATTATAAATTAATCCACCCTTTCAATTCGCTTCTGAGATACAACATCCCAGAGGTGCAACATTAAGTAGTTTTAAAAACCAATGGAATCGACCACTTTTTGGTACAAGGCAAACCTAAAGGCAGATCATATACAGTGTATCTCCGTTTTATTGTTTCATCAATAATATCATGTGTACTGTAATTACCAATATGACAATCTATGGACACCATAATGGAATGTTGTTCAGAAAAATGCTTCTTTTAAAAAAATACCATGAAATCTGCTCTGACATCGCTTATTTACAATATATCGAACAATTAACATCAAAGAAAGTATTTATCCTTGAATCTTCTCCTGAAGAAGTTTTTCCAGCTTTCGCATATCCACAGCAAATTTACGAATACCGTCGGATAGCTTATCTGTAGCCATTTGGTCTTCATTAAGAAGCCACCGGAAATTTGCCTCGTCAAGGTTGATCTGTTTAAGATCTGACTTCTTAGCTGTTGCAGGGTTGAGAATGCTTTGAATAGGTTCGTTGCTCTTTTCTAATTCCTCCAAAAGTTTTGGGCTGATGGTCAGAAGATCACACCCGGCCAATTCTCGAATTTCTCCTAAATTAGACAGTAGATATAGTTTTATAAATAGAGAAATCTATATCTCAATAAATTTCTTACAAGTCTTACCAATATTACGGAATGATGCCCCCATCACAACGGTCTTGTAATCAAACTTTTTGTAATAATTGTAAATTTTAGTCACGGATATGACACCAGGATCCTCCTTGGCATCGAATGATTTCTGGTCAGTGTTTGCAACGTACCTAAATAAAGTATCACAATATAATTTTTACTGCTGCTCTATCAAAGTAAAGAAATAAAACTATTCTGGACAAAGATATATTCAATATGTAATGAAATTTTACAAAAAAGTATTTAAAACTTACCAATCCAATATTCTGCCAACGAAAGGTGAAATAAGTGTAACGCCAGCTTCAGCACAAGCAACAGCTTGCGCAAAAGAGAACAACAGAGTCAAGTTACAATGTATTCCATATTTGTCTTCAAGCTCCCTGAAAATATAATAAGAAAATATGTTCACCATATTCATGTTTCATAAAAATGTAATTTTACAAAATTATTTTAAAGATGTTCTCTTACTTAGCTGCTTGTATTCCTTCCCAGGTGGATGCTAGCTTAATCAGCACACGATCTTTGCTGATTCCAGCTTCCTCATAGAGAGCAATCAGCTTTTTTGCCTTCTCGATACTAGCTTCCTTATCGAAAGATAACCTAGCATCAACTTCAGTGGAAACGCGACCAGGTATGATTTTGAGAATCTCCAAACCAAAGAGGACACAAGTCATGTCAATAGCTGCTTCAGTTTGCTCAGTCAGGGTGCTGTACAAGTATTTAACATGTAATTTGTATTTTTAATGGACAATAAAGTTATTCAAATAAACCAAAATTTATACAATTACTTACGATCCAACTTTCTTGCCATATTGAACAGCTTTATCCAGTAATGGAACATACTTCTTTTGATTGGCAGCTGCTAGTATCAAAGAAGGATTGGTAGTAGCATCGGTAGGCTTGAATTTTTCCATAGCTGTGAGAATAAAACGATTCTTAACGATTGATACATATTAAGAAAAAGTATAAATTCTTTTTAATCATAAATGAAATAAGTAGGTGTGCAATGAAAATGATACAGATGAATTTGAATAATTATATTTTAAATACAACACTCCAGTATGTGTTCATTCACATAATAATCTCATTCACGATCTGAATCGAAAAATCTAAAAAGATGTTTCCACAATCTACTTCATATCAAACGACAGTCGCGTGTCGAATTCAGTGTCAAAAGGTCAAGCTTCCACAGTCATTGAAAGGTCACTGCGATTTCGAGCGCTCGCTGCTTTTTTCCCTCATATGTTACGTAGTCAAAAGATGAATTACATAGTATTAAAAATTTTCTTTCGTCGTTTACGAAAAATGGAGATGTGCCCGATTATAATATCATTGTAACACACGGATCGTACGATAAAAGTACCATTAGTGATAAAAGCAGCTTGTTGCAGAGTTAAATTTTTCAAAATTGACCACCTATGTGTTGCCACCTTGAAAATACATTATTGCATTTTGACTAATTCATATACGAAATTGTATACCACGCTAGCAGTTATAAATATTAATTATAATAGACAATAAGCCAATATTTCTCCTAGACTATTAGGTCTCATTTGTAGAGAGTCAAACATTCATTAGTTTTAGTATTATCGCAGATAATTTAAATTTGAATAAATTATAGTTTGGAGTTTGTTCCACGTGAACCCGCGGGTCGATCAAGGTGCAGAATTTATGAATAAACTTGTAAATTCCTAATGAAAAGAAGTTAAAGAATTTTATTGGTAATTAATGTTCAAGCAATAGTCATTGAAGTTCCTCTCACTATGCTGAGTTATATCTTTCCCCACCATAGTTCAATAATGACAATCACCTTCGCCGGTGACCTGATTATCATCAGAAAATCTTGCGATTAGCATTCGATATCCACTGGCCGTAAAATGTTTCAAATGAATAATTTACCCTCGAAGTCTCCGGTGTCTGCGACCACCGTTGTCACGGATTTCAGTTGTTCCAAGGAGCTCGGCATCTTGACTTTCTTGCACTGCGGCTCAGTCATTCTTCTTCAATTTTATTTATACGCGGGAGAAGCAAATGGTCGCTGCACGAACGACTTATCAGTAGTTTCTTACTGCTTGCAGTTTGGCCAACAGTACTCTGTCCGGGTTTGTTTTATTTTCCTAGGAAGTGAATGGCGCATGAATGTAGCAAAACAACGGTGTATTAAATACTTTGTAGAATAATAAAGGACAAATTTATTATAAGAATATAGATTTACTTGGCTTCACAACTATAATTGCGGCTCGAGACCGTTTCTAATTCTATTGTACTTGAAATTGTTAAGCATTGTTGGTATTATAGTGAGTTTCGTGTTGTAACTAGATTCAAAGTGGTGAATGTTTGGAGTGAATAAAATATTTTCATTCGTCTTATTTAACACTAAGTCGACGGGTCATTTGAGCCTTTTAAAGCCAAAAATACGTTTATAAAAAATTGTCGGTATGTTTAGTATTAAACATTAAAGTCGGTTTAGTATAGTATAATAATTCTTATCGCTTTTTTGCACCTAAGTGCATTTCCTGTTACAATAAAGTACATATATAAATTTCATATTTATTATTATACCTATTAATAAATCATTTAGTTTATAATATAGTTCATACAAATAGTGTATTCGTTAAAATTCGAATTATGTACAAGTATTGTTAATACCGTTAACGTCGTATAAAAATATTTATGTGAATAATTATAAAAAATAGTTCTAGAAATAAAAATTTTTTAATGAATTTGTATAATGACTATCTTTTTGCCAAAACGTTCCAATCCGCACTTCGCTAAAATTAGCGGCATTAAATCTTAATTATATTTTAAGATATATTCAATTTTGAATATAATGACAACGTTAAACTCTTTCTCTTGCAGATATATTAAAATCAGTAAGAGTATTAATGATGGTTTGAAACAAAGAGAGGAAAATATAAGTGAATTGATATAATAAAGATTTTTATCGAATTATTATCGGCAATAGGAACAAAATAGCGTGACTCGCGCTGTAGTCACGAAAAACGTAAAAGTTGATTTTCTACTTTGTGAATAACTCAGAATATACAAATATAAATCGAAACGAAAGTACGAATAAAAGTCTCTAACTTGTTAAATTTCAAGCAAGCACGAATTACTTTGGGAGATTAGTATTAATTCAGTAAATTTAATTTGTTCGCATAGATTAATTAAATAATCACTTCTTCCCTAAATCCCAATTATTCGTGTGCCCGATATATTATCTTACCGACAATCATAGATAACTGTCATGAGTTATTATTATTTACAGAACCAGGAGGTTCATTCCTAAATTTGAAAAAGGTACCTAGATTCACTCTGCTCATACCTTATTAGCGATTGTGTGCTTATTCGGGTATTGAATAATTTTAGGTTCATGACTATACATAAAGATGGAGCATATGACCAGAGTTGCTCCTAATGCGAATTGAAAAGTAAGTTTAAAATCAAACAAATAGATTGAAGCAACGCAAGAGATAACAATGGCCAATGATGTGGCAAAACCTTTCAGAATGTTATCAGCGTGTTTTACGACCATTGCAACAATCAGTCCTCCACCAGCTTGTAATAAAATCAAATAGTGCACGAACCAATCATACCCAAAGAAGAAACCATGCTCATGTATTGTAGCACTGTCATTTAAGAAACACGTGAACAGACCAAAGGGAAGAGACAAAAAACTTAGTTGAACATTACGCATCCACACTGATATGTCTGAACCCTTGAGGATTTTTTCAAAATAAATACCAGCAAATCCAGATAAAAAACATGCAATTAATGCGGCTGAAAAACCAATTAAACGATTTTGTTCTATGCCAGATGGTACTGCTTGAGGGCCAGATTGTGCTAATTGCACCAAAACTACCCCTACGAGTAAGAGTACCAGCGCGCCCCACTGAACTGTTCTTAAACTCCTACGGAGTATAGTGACCGCAAAGAAGGCTGTTGTTAGGATTTTTAGTTGATAGGTCACCTGAAAGTAATGTTTACCATAGTTTATTAATAGCTTATGACTACTTTTGTTTGTTCTAGCCATTTCATAATAACTTACCTGGTACGTCGCTGCATCAAGATGAGACGCAGACACGTACAATAGATTATTTTGTACAATGTACACTAGAGATGGTACACAGACTTTTAAAGTATCCATTGGTTCATCCAAGATTGTTACTTTGAGAACATATATAAATTTTTTCAGTGTGCGTTCTTCTAGGAAAACAAGCACCAAACACGTTATAAGCTTAGCAAGCTCAGCCATTACCACAGCTACGACAAAAATTAAACAACTGTAATAAGATTTTTAAAATTATTTGAGACTGTAACACTTACCGGTTGAAGACAAGAACATATCTCCTGATCTGGTACGGGCATAGCGCATACTAAGTCCCAGCACAGCATTTTGAAGAGTGAGGGTTACTAAACTCACGTACTTCAGTAATTGTACATTTTCTGAAAACAGAACACAACATTATTAAAGTCCATTCTTTAATATCCCCTATATTTTCTATCATACTAATTAAATATATATAACATCAGGAACCTTACGTTGTTTCTTATTCATCATATGAAGGCAGGACCACTTTTAGGAATGTATAAAAACCAGCAATTATAATGTGGAATGCCCTGAGTGCATTTTCTTCTGAAAAAACATCACTTGGAATAACATATAATTAAAGAGAAAGTGCGAACGTTTGACGTGGCAAGGATGCATATTGAAGAAGCACAAATGGTGAAACAAGAAATACATCAATATTATCCACATAAAACATTAAGAAAATGCATTAATCTTCAGCCCTTAAAATAATTGTATTAATGAAAACTTCGGAGCACGCACTTGAGAAATTCGCGATTCAATGATCATCAATAATGTTTAGTGGAGTAGCAAAATCTCTTAGAATGTACAAAATATTAAATTTACTTAGGCAAGGTATAACATAACTAGAAAAATTTGCAAATTATTACTTACAGAGTATTTACAAGTAACTAACCGGTACCCGCTGTAATGCTCGACTGACACCTTTGTCAGTTTACACGACATATATACACAAATCTGATAACATCTGATAACAGAATCTAAACATTTCTCATGAACGATTGACCATATACTAAATCTGCTGCTGACGCCACTGTTATCGCTCCCTCCTCCAATTGCCCACAGGCTAACCAACCAATGAGGATATTTTCCCCTCCAAAGCTGTTCACCCCAATCAGTGGCAGTGGCAGCGATATCAAATTTTTAGTCTCCACCGTGTAATTTCTAATGATTAATTTTTTAATTGAAGTTAGAAATTTAAATTTAGTAGCACCAAAGTTATTGTTGCCTAATGAGGCTAGTAAGGGGTAGTGTTAACACGAAATAATGATCGCAAAAAAAATCACTAGAAGATAGACGGGTTGAAGAAATTTTTAAATGAAGATCTAGCAAAGCCAGAAAATGTTTATAATGATGAAAAGCAAATAAGAAGCGAAAGAAAGTTTGGTCTAATTTTATATCAATTATTTATTTTTCCATACAAATTATAAACATGTTTTTCAAATACTGTACATATACTGAGTTCTATTATATTTTAAACCTCTAATTTAATGATATATCATTTTTTTCATTTATTCTCATTTACTCGTTAAATCAACTACTTTGATCCTCATTTCGTTTCATTTATGATAATATTAATATACAGGTAGGTTTCCTCGCTTTTTCTTTTTATATTTCCTCCGTTCAATATTTTTAATCATGTTTCTCTTTTTTTTTATTTATGATCAAGCTCAATTCTTTGATATGGCAGTTCCAGGATATGGACAAAGACGAATTTTCATTGGTTTTCGGGGAGGAGACGATTGTAATACCAGAAATTCATTTTTCCACGAGAAAGAGATCTGTCTTCGATAAATTCAGCCAATTATTTCATTAATCTGTAGCAATTGATTTAACGTCAATCCCAAAAAACTGAAAGCCCATGAACATAATCTACGCGTTAACGTTCATCGACAAGCAAGCTGAACAATAAATGAGTTTCCGGTTAAACTTAAATAAGGCGTTACAAGGTTAATAGTTAAAAAAAAAAAAGAAAAAAGAAAAGAAAACCTATTGATTTTTGATTTGGCGATTAAAACGCAAACGATTGTTCACCTGATACACTGGCATTTGCTACCAGTTCTTGTTCCGGCGTAATTTTGGACTTTGACATTCATTTTTTTTAAAATAGAAAAGGCGTTCTAACGAACGAAGCGCAAACTATTTTTCGTTTTCATTTTCAAACTGATATTCTGCAATCGTGTGAACACGTAAGTGCGCCTGAAGGAGATCGTAAAAGAAAAAGAAGAAAATTAAAAAAAAAAATGCGAAAGAAATAAAATTGCCGCTGGAACTTGAGATATCTTTATCGTATTCTTTTTCTTATTTCTCTCTTTTTCTTTTCCTCGGTGATGGTCTTTATGTAAATATGTACAAAGATATTTAACAAATCTGAATGTGCTATAGATTGTATCGTGTATTGTGAACAATGCGAGCTGCTTTATGTCTTCCTCTTTTTTTTTTGTTTTTCTTTTTCTGCAGTGTCTCTATATGATGTATATCTATGCGTGGGTCTGCCGTTCTTTTATTTTTCTTCTCGTCTTAAACTACCTCTGCCGTTTTGTATGTTTTGTCTCGGTTCTCGATTTCCGATATCATCAATATAGCGTGAGAGAGTACTATTTTCTATCTTCACAGAAGACATAGATAAATATATATTTTCATAATCTTTCCTTATAAATGTAATTCGCTTACTTTAAAATCATTAATCGTTAATGTTAATAATATTAGTGTCGGTCCTCCTTTCTTTTTCCCCATTTCCCTCAAATTCGCAATTCACAGTATTGTTTTCTTGTTGCTGTTGCTGTCGTGTCGCTTGTTTTCGCTTTACACGTTATTAAAATAAATTTATTCGAAAATTCTTCTTTAAAATATTGCCCGTATACGAAAAGGATAAAACGCTCTCGCAATTCCTTCTACGTGAATATCGATACTTATCGCAGGATGCTACTTTTTCTTTCCAAAAAAAAAATCAATACCCGAGTATCAAAGCAAAAAAAAAAAAGAAACAATTTTCAGTCTCCAGTTCCAATAGATTAAATACACATATCCAACTCAAAATTCGCGTGACTAATGCAGTTGAGTGAAAGATCAATCCTCTTGTAAAATTTTTCAAAATTTTTTATAAAAATTGTCCAAGTACCCGGGCGTAATAGCATTTCTGTGATTCAAATCGATATACACCAACATCCACCGTTTTCTCGTGGACGTCGCACCGTTATTCTTATTGCGTTTAAAATACAGAGGAAAAAAAATAAGAGAAGTAATAAAAAATAATAAAACAGGAAACGCAGGCGGTACCGCGCGGCATTGCGATATACAATTATAAAAAGTAACAATAACTACGAAGTACAGAAGCTGCCAATTTGCAAATAGAAATAATCATACCATATACGCTACTGTCAAATATAATCAAATTCCATCGTTTCCTCAAATCCGTTCGACGTCCCCACTTAAGCGAATTTCTTTCTCACCCAAAACGAACGACAAAAAAAGGATATATTTCTGACTAAAAGAGAGATCAAAATACATTGCCACTTGTTTCGTTAAGAGTTAATTAAAGTAACAATACGGTAAATTAATATTAATCTATTCTTAAAGTATAAGTATTCCGGTGATTACAATTATTGTTTACTGCTCGGTAGGCAAGCTCCGCTCGAAAGCGTACATACAATCAGAATAAAGGACAAGAAAATGAATTACTTAAAAAAGGAAAAAAAAAAGCAAGATGGAAGGGGAACAGAAAATACGTCGTTCCACTTTCACGCAAAATTTCCATTAAAACCCTTTCGCCCTACTCGTAATGGACACTGTCATTTGGCGATATAAAAGAGATCCAATCGTTTCATTCAAAGATTTTGCATTTACGAGGAAAACAATAGAATAAAACCAAGTGAACCGGTGAGGAGGGAGGTAAGGGGGGTTGTCAATGTAAAATTGCAACGGCGGGTTCAGTGGCGTTGGGATAAGTTTACGAAAGGACCGATCTCCTCCCCAAAAAAAAAAAGACTAATCACCCTAAGAAAAAGAACAAATAATATATCTTCGATTGATTTTGATGGTCCCTTTTGTCGAGTGTACAAAAAGAAAAAAGAAAAATATTTACGAAAACATTGTGGATTTCATTAAGTACGAAAGTTTGCGAACACAGGTGCAGTTCTTGATTATTCGCTATGCGAATAAACGTGACGGCGTACTAAAATTCAAAAAAAAAAAAAAAAAAAATGAAGGAGGTTTACCCTCTTAACAGTGTGCATGGTGAGTGTTGAAAAAAAAAAGAAATTTGGAAAATTTCTTAACTTAAAAAATGAACCGAACGAAGAGAAAGACTGACGATCATTGAATGGTCTGTCGTTTTAGGCAAGGACAGATATCAGACGGACAGACCGATAGACAAGACGTACATAACAGGTTTTAAATTATTCAAACGGTTTCAATGACCTGTAAGAACATTGCGCGCTGAGGAAACTCATTAAGAAAGATTAAAAACACAACGATACTCTAAAGTATGAAAAAGAAGAAAAAAAGAAAGAAATAATTCGCGGTAAGATCTACAGAAAGTAAAATACAGAAGATACTTATTACGGTATAAAGTTCGGTGATTATATGAAGTACAAACATGTCATTCTCTCGATCTATCGCGCATGCGCACTTCTCTCTGACTATCCTATGCAATTTCCGTTTGATAAGAATGGCGAATCGACGACGGGGGTGGGATAGCACGTAAAATATTTTTATACAGAAAGTCCCATTGGGTCTCAAAAGAAGACCAGGAAATGGACGAAGAAAAAAGAAAGAAGAGCAAAACGAAAGGCAGAGTAAAAATTATTAAAAAACGAATATAATAAACGGTATTTTTTTTTTAGAAAAAGGACGAAATTAATTTCGAACGATTCTTCTGTCTACCTTATACTCTTTATAGCCTTCTACGATTTACCTCGTACCTTTTCAGCAATGAAAAAAAGAAAAGCATGAAAAGTTGATTAAAAAAAAAAAAAAAAAAAAAAATGAAGAGATTTGTAAAAACGTGTAATGGCATCCCTCTTTCCTTTAGCTCTCGCACTCGATTAAAACTTAAGATCACTTATATAGCTTTATACACGATCATTTATAACAATGTAAATCGTAATCATTGCGTTAATATTTAACATATACTCTTATACGTAATATATGTATAATCTGTTGTGTGGATGTCTTGTCTGATCTATCGTCTAGTTTAATAATAAAACTATAATACTAAGTTTATGTTAGAGTACAGCACTGCACCGAGGTCGCAGTTTGTTCAGCGTCGTTAAAAACATTTGGTACTCCTGTTAATATATTTTTTTTCCTCCCCTCATTGTATTCTCCTCCTCCTCCACCTTCTCCTTCTTTAAATCTAGCATGAGACGCGTCGAACGCCAATCTTATTGTCAATCGTTATCATCGTGTACCATGAATGTAACGCGTGTCCTTAAATTTTGTATGCGAGCAAAAGTCCTGCCCCGGTGATTGGTTAAATTCGACACTTGATTTTCCTGCAGAATCACTATGAGATCGTTAAAGAACGATAGCGAGCAAACATGGCGTGACGTTTACATTTAATGCGTGCCCTCGTTTTCGCCAACGTTCGACACCGATCATTTATCTCAAATAAATGATCAAACAAAACAAAGAGATATTAGAGTACCAACGACTTGCTGCGGAGTTTGAATTTTTTAATCAAACTCGAGAGCTCGGGCTGGCTAGTACGCATCTTGTGTGTTCCATATGTATCTTCGACGTACGGAGACCCTACAGAGAATGTTCCTATTAAGACTTGTCGATCAATTGTTTCATAAAAACTTCCCATACAACACCGCGCGTAACGAGCAAGCCACTTTCGTCGATATTAATATCATACAAGAAACTATTTTAAAAAAAAATAGAATTGGATCACGATCAACCTCGGACCTAACATAAATTATCGAGTGTAAAAATACGAATTTGTCCGATTTTCTCTCATTTAAAAAAAGAAAAGAAACTTCATAAACGTATCCGATACGAATTTGAAGTTTTACAACAGACTCGCATCAGGTTAAATATTAATGAATAAAAATCAAGCCCGGTACCACTTTCACTTTCTACGTGGAAGCAAATGGGAACATCATCCATAGAGAATCCCTAGAAATAGTGTACATAAAACGTGTATATCTTGTAGCGTCTTCACTAGTGTACTTGAGTGTATCTATGTGTTTTTGTGTGTAAATATATATATAATATAATATATATGTGAATATATTCATGTATGGATGAGTCGTGTGGTAGGCACTGATGGGGGTGGATGGCTGCATGGCGAGCAGGTTAAGCAGGCTAGTCCTTGACCAGTCTGTATATGTGATGCTGCGCCCCGTGTTCGGACGTCGAAACTTCAAACACATACGCCGTACACAGTAACGTCTCCTGCGTATCCCTGTTCGTGACAACCTGGAAAGTAAAGAGAAAATAGTAAGTAAGTCGATCGATGAAGAAATACGAATGAGAGTGCCCAGAGTGGTATCCTCGAAGCTCAACAATTCTTTGGATATGTAAATAACGAGATTGAATCGGTAGATACCTGGAGAATGGTGAAGTTTTCTAAGACGCTGTTCATCATGTACTTCTCTGGGAGGTGCTTAAGCTTGTGAATGAAGTTTATCATGTACTCGCACATTGGTGAACGGCTGATGCGATAGACGAACCTCCCATTTTCAAACCTTGCGTATTCGGTTTCCACCTTCTCCACCACCTGCTTGCCGAACGAGCATACCTTCGTCGAACACGTTATCGTCATGTTCTCGTTGCTCTCGTATCTGTAGAATAAAGCGAAGGATATTTAATTATGGTGGGTGAGAGTTTAAAATTTTTTAAAAGACATTTTCACACAAGTGGAATCGACTTGTTAGGAACTACCGGACGGAATGAATAAATATAAATGGAGACTTTATGTATTATCTGATTGAGTCTGATAAACCCTTACTGGCTTGTAACGCCATAGAAAGCACCAGCTTCATCCTGAATGTTAGTGTTAAGGTCCGCCCAGAACTTAACGAGGAAGAAAGCAGCCTGAGGACCCTTGTCGTAGAGCTCCTTGAGGCCGCCTTTCTTCTCTGGGAACTTGTCGTATATTTGCCTTACGTCCACGGCCTCCAGGAGGGGATCGGCGTAGGTCGCAGAGCCTCCTATGTGGACGAATAAGTGTTTGTGGTACTGAAATATAAAGAATACGTTTTATTAAAGTTGTTTCGCTTTTCTTTTTTCTTTCTTACACTTTAAGTCTTTCAAGACTGAACACAAAGAACGTTAATTTCTGGAGGAGACTTCGTACTTCAGGTTATGTTCTCTGTGGTAAATTCTACAGTGTCTGACGTTGAAATAGACTTTCATAGGATTCTTTTAATTCCATCGAAAGATCTAATCACTCACAATGTCTTGATCTCTTTGCTGTTCCATGTACCCAGAGAACTCCACGAGCCTGAGCTTGTGCGTGGCTATGGCACGTCCTTCCCAGGGTGGTGGTGGAGGTGCCTGGACCATGTCACCGCTCGACACAGCTGTTGCTGGTTTTCCAGTGTAGGTCGGTTGTGGGAACGGTTTGACATCTTGAGATGTGCCCGGTTGCAAACCAGGCTGCCAAAATTGCTGTCAACAGATAAAATAAAATTCAAGTTTTTTTTTTGTCAATTATAAAAAACACTAAGCTTATCAAAGGTGCGATTGGCTTAAATACCGGATTACGTTTCAGGGCAAGCACATATTACAAAATAAATATGTGAAACCGGATAATTTTACAAATTTTCTTCAATTAATCTACCCGGCTGTCCAAAAGGTGTATTAAGGATTTCGCTCGTCGCACCCTCGTTACTATTTTCTTGAGTTAAGTAAATTAACAGAAAGAAAATGAAACCATCGTACAAACGTATAAATGGTCCATGAAAGATGAGGTAGTGAATGAACACAAATAGAAAGTAAAAGTTACGTATGAGGAAGAAAAGAAAGTACAAGAGAAGAAAAAAAAAACGAAAATTTTAAGCAACATCGATGATATCACGGCCAAGTAAATGGACAATTTGACAATACACAACAAGGGCCCCCCAGGGGCCTTAGCCAGCTGGGACCGTCACTCCTCCATGACGCAGTTAGTCGCTCGCGCGTTATAAAAGCACAATTTTTCAAAGCTACTCCCAAAAACACATCCAAGAGAGTCATTGCGAGAGATCCACTTCTACGGAAGTGCGATGAAAGGGACGAGAGGGAGAAGCGGGAGGGGAGATGAATCTCCTGAGGTAGCGTTAATCAGCGAAATAGTCACAGCTTCCTTTTTCCTTCTTACGGCGAAAATAACGTTAATTATTATTATTATCATCATCATTAAAATTTTAAAAAGGAATTTAATTCTACCAAAGATGAAGATGGGTCAAAGGTCGTGTGAAAAGGAGGGGAGGACCTCCTTGAGGACCCGTTGGATGCATAATGCGTGAAAGCTGCAAGAGGATGAACTTTGGCAAAAAAAAAAAAGAAAAGAAAAAAAAACATAGCGATTCGCGCGAATCGTGCATGAATTATTGTAAAGCGGGTTATGGGGATCTGACACGAGTATAATAATAATGATAACAATAATAATAAAGGCATCAGACAATTTTGATAATTTCCCAATGAAAAACTAATCATTGACTCCCCAAGAGGATGAGATACGTGATTGCGAGTCGGAACAGTTTGAAGTGTCTCGAGATAAGGATAAGCGCTGTATATAATCTATATATATATATATATATACCTATATACAATCAAAAATATATTATCCATAGGTCATTCGATTGGCTTATCAATGTACCGGCAAACGTATCTCATAATCTTTTTTTATAATTTTTTTTTATTATTATGATGCGAAGCTCCAATTCTTTTTTTTTTTTTGCAGTGTCATTCAAGGGTTCCGCCGGTGTTTGGGACTTACCGCTCCAGGATAGGAGACGGGGTTGGAAGCATGAAGGGCTAAGGGCCCCACGATAGCTTGGGGCATCTTGTTGTGTATCGCAGTCCCAGCAGATACTATCTGGGCACTGGACATGCTCGACATTGTCTGCAGGGCCTTCTCCTTCGCGGCATGATCCTAACAAATTTTCAATAGCCGATTACCCAGTAGAAAATTTTGATCGTCTCTCTCTGTTTTTTTTTTTTTTTTTCTACAAAAAGTTTAAGACAAATTTTTTTTTCTATACAAAAATGTAGCAGTAGCATACTTTGCGTGCTGAGGTTTGCACGTTGGTCGGGATTTAAGAATTCTATAGTACGTTCGACATAACGGCTATTGCCATACGGTTTAAATTGTATTTAATACTTTGGCTGCTGGCATCGGAGCGTAAAATCGAATTTCTAGTCTGTCAATTAAATTTGGGGAAACGACCCAGAGTCGAGTGTCAGCAAAGCCCCATTTCGAGGGAAGTTCGCTTCGACCGGAAATCGCTGACGGAAGCAGCCAACGTTATACCCAGCGTTGCGATTTAAACTGTCACTGCTATACATGTTCAGGGTGTAACGAATTAGTCTTTAAAACGATTTACGTAACCGATACGTGAGCGTGACTGATTCGTGTGTAAATTTTGGAAATTTTTTATAATTTTTCTTTTCGAAAATTTACGAAGTCTGCACAGGCGAGATCTATGTACGTATTATCGATGGTTGCGAATGTATTTTGTTGAATAAATAAGAATAATTAAAAAATAAATGTTTCAATTACCTTCGACAAATATGGTTTCAGAGGTATCGAATAAATTTTGAATATTCATATGGATTTGTTAAATGGTTTAAGCTGCACGTGAATCTTCTTTTGACGAAAGGTTCTAGAAGCTTATACGTCCTATACTACGTTTGACATAATATTTTACTACATTTTGTACATTCGATCTACACGCCAGCCGCTCCCGAACGCTTTTTCACTTGATTAACCCAATACCTATTTCTGCAAAATTTCGACCTCCCGTACGTGAAATATAATTCGCAAATACCTGTTTGAATGACGTTAATATTTTCCTCGCGTATTATCGCTCGCCCGTTCGAGCCGGCGAACTCTCGTAAACGCGAGTATCGCGCGATAAAGGCACGCGGGTTCTGATTTACGCGCGGTTGGTATAATATTTTCGCAAATATAATCGGTATATCGATCGACGTTCCTAGTGTGCTCAGGAATGACGTAAAGTTGAAAAAAAAGTGTGCCGGTAGAGAAAAATAAAAAAAATACCAATAATCATACGATTCATTCGATTCTGACTGCTGCGCTAAAAGAAAATTAGAAACAGCCAAAAACTCGGGGGAAAAATTATAACAAAAGGGAAAAATAATGTATAACCTGACGAAATATATTTTGCAAATTATCCGCGTATTGCGAATAAATATATCAAAAAGGACTCGTAGCATAAATGTCGATCCATTCAAAATTCACTAGTCCCCGTTACCTCCGATTGTCAAGAATTACCTATTTAAAAAAAAAAAAAAATTTCATTCGATTTGTCCAATGGAACGCGAATCAAATACGATAATGATTAATGATAAAAAAAAAAAACGATTAGCCAAAAAAAAAACATGATTTTCTTTATTACGATCAGCGGTCGAAAATCCCGTGAATTTGACGATGCGGCTTTATCCGGAAGCGGAACCCAAAAAATTACGTCTCACCGGGTCCGGCTCGAATGCGAACTGGTTTAGTGAATAATGTCCGTGGCATGCGGCACTGCAGTAGCGGCGGTTTAACACAGTAAAATACACGCAAAACATCCCCAACCTCTTTGCACGTACGAATCTCATATGTAATATATACATATACGTATGCGTATATGCATATTATCTGTACCGCATATCCAAAAGTACATAGCGTACCGGGTAGCCATATGTATACATGGGTATAACGCAACAGTCCCAATCACCCATTTTGTACAAAGAGCAAACGGCGAAACCACCGAACGAAACTGCACGCTTTGATTTATTAACCGAAGCACAATCGTCGGCGAATTGCTTTAATAATTCAGCTGTTGATTAAACACGGCAGAGTTCATTTTTACGTGTGATTTATCCGCAAGCATTTCGAACGATTGGTTCCTCCGAGTTTCGCATGGTTATTGGAATTCCGTAGTATATTGGCGGCGAGAGAAAAAAAAAATAGAAATAAAGAAAAATTATAATCGTACGAGATTACACGAGGTAGGTAAAAATAAAGATTGGACGTAAGAGAGTTTGGTGGCATTTGATTCCGTAGTTTTCGCGTAAGACCAGTTTTCCGGTAGTAACGAGAAGTAGGGGTTACGGGGTTGATAGAAAAAAATAAATAAAATGGAAAAAAGGTGTGCGCGGTAGAAAGAAAGAAAAAACATTGAATCGACAGAAAAATCGTTCAACTAGTTTAAGTATTATCGAGTTTATCGTTTTCTGGGTCAAATATTTCATTTTACTTACCACTTTCAATTTTGCTTGAATTTCCCGCAATTTTCTCCTCGCCAGGACCTGTATGTGAGAGGAGACCTGCTTTCGCGTTCTCGTCTTACCGGTCCTCAGTTTGATGTAACGTGCGATCAGCTCGTTGCGACCTGAAAAATGTCAAACGGGAATATGTCAGATGAATAAAGCTATTACGTCACAACTTTACACACGATGCACATAGTGATCGAATGATCCGGGCAAATTTTAAGAATCTTGAAAATCGTCGACTAATGCCAAAAATATTAATGAGTGGAAAAAAGGCAATATTTTTACGTTGAAAAATTTTACTATTATAAAAATCGATATACGTATAAATTAAATGGATTTAATCTCGTAATCAGGTTTCAGTCTGTTTTGACTGGACGATAAATTACGCCAGGTAAGAGTAAAGAACAAGGAAGTGTAACTAGTATCTTTTATACTCCCTAAGAAAAAAAATCTACAGTATACTTAGGGACGAGACGTAGGAAAGAAAATGTAAAAACCTTGGGCTGTTATTTTTCTGATCTCCGGATCCTGATTTGGAAACGTTCCAGCCGCCATTAAAGACTAGGAAGCGTGGCTGGTCGAATTGACAGAATTAGGTAAGTCGTATCGCGTGTAAAGTGCTTATTTATTTATTTAGAGACGTCGGCAACGACATAAATTATGTCCAGCGACGTATTTGGCACCCCAGCGCGCCGGTGGCTCCCCGTGGAATTAAAAAATAAATAGTTCAAGTGTCTGGCGCGTTGATGCTCTTGGCGCTGCGTGTAACGACGATGTATACGAGGTATGATCGTCTTACTAGGTACGGCTAGGTTAGATTTCTACTAGAATCAAGAAAGAAACAAGGCGAACCGAAGATCTTGACTGACGTTAAACAGACGCGGTTTCGTGCACTTAAAAATACCGTTAAATAAATATACGATTCTACGTCTATGTTTCGTCTTTATTGCTGCTGCTGCTACTCCTTATACACGTTGACTTTATATCCCTTGGGGGATCAGGCGGCAAGCTTCGTGACTGTGAGACACTCTTGATATTGTTTCTTCAGGGTTCCGAAATCCGCTGTGAAATCCTTCAGTGATTAAGTGCCTTTTAAGTGTTCGTAAAACTCCATCCAAGATTGGGATAGCAGTGTAAATGAAATTCCCTGTCAAATACGTATATACAGATTTTTCCATCGGATATAGACAAATTATATATTACAAAAAAAAAATCAATTGAGAAATAAATTGGACAAAGTTGTATTTTTTTTTCATGGCAAAGTCTTTCAAGTATTTTCAATTATACAAATCGGGCCTCTCATCGTATTCGTAATTCATTTACGATCGGTCAATTTCCTCTATCCTTCTGTAGGTCTACCGAGCTTTGTATAATAATAATATTGCAGGAATTTAAAAAAAAGGCGGGAACGAGTGTGACACGTGCTTCGTGAAAACACACTGTCAATTGTGTAACTATGAAAAATAATTTTCAAAGTGGACATAAATACACGACTTGCACAATGTCCGGGTTTATCGAGCTGTAACTATGCCAATGAATCGGTCGCCATTTATGTACGTGCATATACATTGTATACATACCTAGAACGTATACAGTCATATAAACAACATTCTACACGGTACCCTTATCAGCCTAGACTTCACAGCTGTTAAGGTTTTACGGTCGGCAACGCCGTAAACCCGGGCGCCTGTGCGCTGCATCAAATGTGACGCAATTAAAGTTACGCCCGTAGTCGATGGCGGTTACGAATCGACCGTCACGTGACGTCGGATACATGAAATTGCACATGTGACGAGTCCATTCGTCGACACTCGAAATTAACGTACAATGAGAATACACCTTTCTTTTATTTGAATCTTACAAAAGACGCGCCACTGACACTCGCCCACTACGTTAATAAGACGACTGAATATTGCTGGTCGATATTGAATAAAGAATGGGTATACTATACAGGTAAACTATTTATACATTTTTTTCTAAGAAATTCATACGGGAAAATCGTTTTAAAAAATTAATACGTGGCCTGTAAGGGCTTTTCAGATTTTTCGTTTTCTTCCTTTTTCTTCTGCATGTAAATTCTTGGGTGCGATAAGTCGAACGGAGGGGAGGGAAAGGGACTAGCGATTGGACAGACTGGCGACTCGACGAGGAATGTTAAATCGATAATATATCAAAAATTTTTAACAATGTTCGAGTTGTCGGCTATAAACACGCCAGAGAGTGGCCGGATAGCTTTTAATAACGAGGTGCACATTTTGCAGAGGGACGGAGGGCGACAGAGAGGTAAAGTCAAACGTGTCTCCAGGCGGCCCAGACTCTGTTCTAGTGAAACTTTTCTTTTCCCCGAGGAATTTCTAACGAAGCGCGACGTCGGTAACGCGGCGATATGGAGGCTGTGGTATAGTACGTGACGAGATAAATTTTGGAGAATTCAGGAAGCATCGACTGCCCTTTCGAATATGTAACTAAAGAAAAAGAAAGCAGCGATTCTCCATTATTTCTATTAAGATTAAATATATTTTACGATCAATAGGATTATTGATAATTTTATTCGACTGCTTGTTAATACGACAGAGGATATGATTTTGACATACGATTCAGTTCAATAAAGCAACGTACGATATTTTTGATTTTGAAGAAAATACATCCAGGTATATATAATAAGAATCTATGTAAAACAAGGGACGACAAGGCTGAAAGTTCGGAAGACATTTCGTGACGATACCGTCGCAAAACCGTACTGAATAACTTATTTCGTACGAACGTAGAAGTTTCCAGTCGAATTACCTGAGGTATATAGCCAGACGACGATAAGCGTCCCTTCTACATCCTCTGTACGAAGGATGCAATTTCATGGCTGCAATTTAATAATTCACAACTGGTCATAAGCCTTGTTCAAAAAGTACTCACGACTTGTCTATCCATAAAGCTAGTCGAATCGATGGGTATCCTCCAGATCCACTTAACTGAAGTATCGCAGGCAACAGTCGACGGGGATAAGAAAGAAGGTAAGAGCGCATAGCATAACCTAAAGGAATCCCAAGTACAAGGCATTATCGTAATGCCACAAGTGGATTTCTTAGGCCAGACTTTTCTCCACTACCGACCTGACAGCATCACGTCGTTTTGGCGATAAGGGCAGACACTACACAGCACGATTGTTTCGCCCGGGTGACCCGAGGTTAATTCGTACTTATCGCTTTAATAAATATTAAGCCGTGAGAGCAGCGCGCGTAGTCCGTGCATACGTCGACAGTGGCGACACTCCTCGGGACGCCGGAGAACTACGTAGGCAAACGACTCAAGACGGATTCAAATCGACGACGTTATAAAGCCAGAAGAACAATAGAAAATTTTCACGTGAAATATACAAAGGCGCGACAGTCAGCTCTAACGTGGATAAGATTTTTCTTGCAATCACTGGATATACCTCGACTCAAGGTACATCAATGTAGATGGTCTTAAGGTCTTTTGACTGGTGGTAAAGCAGCAGAGAGGCGGCGGAGCGGCAGTGAACCAGGACGAAGCTACCGAGGGCTGGCGAGCTCGAGCATCGGGAGGAAAATATCCGAGATTCCAGGGGAACCGCGTGATGACTCAATTTCGCAAAGACCGTTAAATGGCTCGCCATGAACCTCGCCCTGCGTTCCTCCTCTGTTTTTGAAGGCCGAACATTCTTCGAGGGGTTAGTTATGCCCGCCTGTGCGGTATATACTCGGAGCGTCCTTTTAGACCGTCTACGACAATGACTAACACTGCTGTTTCCAACCTTCCTCGACAAAGGGATAAAGTATCAACGATGTTCCAGGTTATTTCTTTATATCTTTTTGTCGCACTATATTACTGCATCTAATCATTGTCATATCCCATTGATAAAATTTTACACAAGAACGAACTGCAGGACACGATTTTTGCAATAAGAAAAGTTGGATACGTCGCGACGTCGATCAACGGGTAATCAACGTGAATCACTTGGCTGATTCTCAATTTAACAAGGGCTACTGTGTGATCAGGGACTCGAACAACGACCGTTTGTGAAGTGATTCGCCACCTATGACAAAAGCACGAGTAACAGTGGCTACTATAATAGTATCTACCAAGAAAGTTATATACCGCGTAATTCTTTACAACCAGGTAAATAAAAGCTCACTCGCAGTCGTTAACACGCGAGTTTAACGTTGCGTAATCGACTATTTTTTCTTTCAGAGACTCCACAAGCCTTTCATTAACTTCGTGGGCGTCCAAAGAGCAATTAAAACACTAGCGACGCCGTCTAAGCGAGCACAGTAATTCCAAGGAGATCCGATTTACAGGAGCAGACAGGAAATCCTCCACCTCCCTCCCTCTGCTCGTTCGGCATGTATCGACTTCGCATCCAAGCACCGTGGTAATGAATGCTTCACAAACAGTACCCATGCCAGTCCTCGACTTGGGAGTGCGTTTAAGCTCATCTAGCCGATTAATCATCAATCAGGCAGAGGAGCCGAGATACTCAAGAGAATGGGTACCAGCGACTACAGAGCAGTGAACCCCCAGCCGTTACAGGATGATCCGGCCCATAGAAAATTTATTAGAATCTCCAATCTGCTACGTCCAAGAAAGGGTAGCAAGATTTTTAGTAGAATAGAGCTAACGAAAAAAAAAGGTAATTTCATTTTGAGCCACACAGAGAGTACCCGGCAGAGTCCATACAGGATACAAGGCTAGTATCTAAGAGAAGTACTGTAAGAGAGGTAAGGGTAGGTCGATGGCTATAAGGTGGCAAGTGTCCTTGTGCCAGCAAGGATCGCATCCTGACACGGTGACTCCCTACACCAACAGCAACAACAGCACCACCACCACTCGGTTCCATATCCTCCAGGGGTTGCGGATCCGCCTTATCATCCCCTAGCGCCATTCCATCCATCTTCCTTTCTTTCCATTTTCTTCGGAGGAGCAGAGAAAGGGGATGAAGGTGGATGGACCCTGTCTCCTCCCTTCTCACCGCCAATTCACCCAGAACCCACCGGAGCCTTCGCCTCCCTCATCCTAGACCCTCCGTCACGGCCCTTCAACCCACCCTCCATACCCAACCCGCCCACCTCATCCACCCCCCGTTCTACCCTCATCCCTCCAAAGTCCCCGGAGTCCCTCCCTGCGCCAAGCCGCGCACTCTCCGCGCTCTGTTCACTAATTGCACATTCTTCGCATAGTTTCGCCGCTACCCTCCTCCGCCTTCGCCACCCCCCCCCCCCAAACCCACCCCCGACAGCCAGCTTGTAGGCAACCCCCCACCCGCTCCCCCTCGAGGCTTCCTCAGCCTCTAGGACTCTATAGCCAAGCAGGACCCGGACCTCCATCCTACGTGGCCCTGACTACCCTCAGGTTGCCCTCGTTCTACCACCCCCTCCTCACCCCCCCTCCCTCCCCACCTATATACACTCCTCACTTTGCTTCTTCTCCCGGCTACACCTACCTACCCCTCTCTCTTCACCCACGTGAACACTACCCTCTTCCGTCTCCCTCTCTCCTAGTCGTTCCAACCAAGACCCATCATCCCTTAGTCACTGTGCAGACCCCCCCGCTACCCCTCCTCCCAACCACCCCGTCCTCGCAACCCTTCTTCATCCTCCTCTCGGTTAACTCACTAGCTCCCTTGGATCGTCCTTTGTTATATATACGTATATACCTTGTACGTAACGTGTTGCCCTCGAGCTCTCGAAACCTCTTTTCTTCTACCCTTGCTCTCTCGTAACCTAACCTCTCTTCACCCCTACGCGTAAATGCGACTTTGTTAAACGGATATTGTTACGGTGTCTTAACGTTAATTCCAAGTAGTGAATTTGATTGTGCTATTTTTTTTTTCTTCATGCGATTCGGTCGTGCATCGATAAAAAAGTAATGGCCGAGGCGTATGAAATATTTGGAGAGACCGAGTAAATACGAAATTGTGACTAAAAAAAATTCCTCTAGTTTTCATCGACGCCGGACGGAAAGACTCAATGCGACTGTTAGAATCTAAACTAGTCGAGATATTCAAAGGAACAGATACGACGGGGTGGCGGGGCGACGTTACAATAAGGGGATACGCAAAGAAACTGTACCGCAACCGCGGCCCAGTGAATGTTGCGCTGGATATGACGTAAGACCGTGAATTAATATTCATTACGTCAGACACAAAGCGTCTGGTTGCTTATATAAATATGAAACAACGCGTGGCGGCTGTTGCGCTAATTAAAATACCTGGATGCTCCTTGAATAAAGGCACAGCCCAACGAACCAGGCAACTGCGCGGAATATTAGTATAACCGAGTCGACCGGACTTTCCAGCCGGAAGGAATTTTTCACGTCCGGCTAAGATTTTTATCTCCGTCATTACGAACCAAAAGCGTGGAATCTGATTCAAAAGTTGTTGGTAAAAAAAAAAAGATTGAAATTACAAAAATTTTTTGTACCACTTCTTTTTAACTTTCACCCGTTACACGGTAAGCTGTCTGCGGGGACAGTGCTCGTGGGTAATAATACAAGTGGCGTCGACCTCCTTCCGAGACGGACTTTTTGACGCCTGGCGTCGGCAAAACGAGGGAAATAAATTTGCTGACCCCTCGGGCTCCACGGAATACCAAATAGCCCCGTGGAGTTCGAGTCGTAAGGCCGTGGTGAAGCGGCGGGAAAGGAGGAACGAGGGCATAGGACCGTAGCCAACGAGAGAGAGAGAGACGGGCGGCTGCCAAGGAAGGAAAGAGCGCAAAGGACCGAAGGAGAGCATTGAGGACGGTAAAAGCCGACGGGGCTTGGGCGACCCATCTTGCCGCCTATTACGTTCGAGTTTAATTAAACTCCGCGAGATGTCAAAGGACTTGCCATCCCGGCAAGACGGACAATGCGGACGCAGATTATTACATCCTGCCGTCGTCCTAGCTCGACCCGACTAGACACGGGGCTCGGACCATCCCTTTGTCAATGGGAGTCCCCTTTAGACATTTTCACGTCCGACGTGAACGGAGATAAGTAAAGGACAGACGCCAATCGTACAGTAGGTCACTCCTTGTCTTTGCGACAGGACGCGATCTTGTTATACCATCGATTTTACATTATTTACATAATTTTGTAAGAAAAAAAAATTTTTTTTTTTTTTCGTTTTTATATACATATATTTCTTTTTTTCGAGATCAAACGATGATATACTCTAGCAGCCACTCTGGCAAGCTTTTTCCTTCACAGTGGGGCTGGGTGGACTGATAAGAGATGAAAGGAGCGGAGGGGGGTCACGGTCTCTGCAACAGGCGCCATCATCGACAAAGCGTATACGCGAGTGGGGGATGAATATTTGTGTGGGAGAGTGCGTGGGTGGGATATATATAGAGGGGGAGGGATGGGGGGGGGGTAAAGAGAGACGGCGGTCAGTTCATAACGTCCGAGGCAAAACGCGTGAAATAATTTCACGGGAGATCTAATTAATGGTCTCGTTTGTCCTGGCAATTTCGCGGAGCGCAGCATCCCTGTGTATCCGTGGACCAGTCGGCCCACAGCGTCCATAGCAACCGCCCTACAATCCGGTACAGTTTGTAAGTTCTGTATTAACGAAATACAAGGACGTCCCGATTTGGTACTCAACCATCGTACCACGTGGTTCGTCATGCTTGAGATTCAGCCAGAGGGATGCTGTAAGGATAAAATGGTCCAGGGATACACTGATAATGGATCGCGGACACAGTTCCTCGTAATATCAGGGCCGAGCGACGTCCCGTCCGTGAATTTATTGGATCGGATATTGGTCGAGGGAAAGTTTGGAAAATCGTGCCAGAGTCCGTTTTTCTTGGCCATCGAGTATGTAGAATCCAGTTTCGAGGGTGGATTTTTATAGGGAGGCTGGGATGGAAGATGAGAAAATCGATCGAAGATACGAAGCATTTCCGAAGCCTGGATCGAGGTTTGAAACTTTTTATGGAAATTTTTTTTTTCGCACTGTAAAATAATTTGTCCCGTGAGAATAATTCGGAAGATTCCCGTATATACCGTATTCGGTACCTGCGGACTTTCCGTGACCCGGGATCATTTCGCCCGATCGAAATTTTACATTTACACGTATACTCCCGAAAAAACTAAGGATCTTCGAAAACCTCTCGGTAGCGAAAGATACCTTTCGACCTCTTATACGTCACTTCGACTTACACTCCTAAATTAGATTCCCCGTGCAGGTTTCGTAAACGGGTCGACTGCTTAAAATGGGAAGCGGATACGCCGTAAGAAAATCCCGATGCCACCACCATCCATACACGGTAGCCCAGAAAACGCGACGCCTTCGGCCGTCGAATCGACGACCGCTTCCCGTAAACCCTGAGACGTCCAACCCTCCTTTTCGCCGGTCAATAACTGGACACTGGACACCCCCCCTGCCTATACCTCTGACCTCCCAACCTCCTGACACTCCCCCCTCGCAAGGACACCTCCCCGTCCCCCAAGACCGCGTGTTCGTACGTGGCCCCTGCACCTACCAGATATACGTTGGCCTACGTACGTATAGACGAGACTGTAGAAGTGACTACATGCAAATATTGAATTCCTGTTTCAGATAAATATTCCCGGCTTAGAGTGCGAGCCCCGCAGAAAATCCCCTAGTCAAAAATATCCCGATTGATTGTTGTGGCAGTTTGAAAAAAGGGGGGGGAAAATTATTTCAAATTTTGGAAAAAAATTTAGTGCCAAAAAAAAAACATTTTTTTTTTTGACACCCTTCGGGACCTGTCACCAAGTTGGGAAAAGGGACTTCCAGCTTGTATAAAACTGAATCACAATGATCGCAACGGATGGCTGGTTCTCGTCGTGCTTCTCGGATCAGATAAATGGCTGCTATGCCAGCGCGTTCCAGTTCTGTACTCTGGGTATGCACGTAAACGTTAGGTGTACCTACCTACTCTGCCTACTCAACCGACCGACCTACCAAAGCGAGGAGTAAGCCTCGAGTTTGCCAGACTCCGTGATATATCCCCGTCCCTGAGGCAGTCTGCACGTTAGTATCTCAATAGAGCTACCTGTAGTTTGCCTGAACGGAATTTCCTGTATCCAGGATACACCAGACCGCACGAACCTTGCACGGCTGTCTTATGGAGTTATGTATACATACGTGTATACAGGCCTAATCCGATGTTATAAGCCATAAGGAGTCCAATTTCCAAATGGAAACTGGCTAATGTATTTCGTTAGACGGGAGTAGCGAGTATCGGGTGGCATTTTGGATTCGAAATTTTAATGCAAAATGGACGAGCTGAATTATGAAGGTATATATAGTTGTACGGATGGTTTGTTCGGTACCATATCTGAACATGCTGCCACTGCTATAGGGAATCGAAGAAGCTAACTTGAGTTTTGCTACTGGTGTATATACCGGGTGGTACTGGCGGATAAAAATTTTCTTGGTTTGCGGGATACCCAATAGTCCGGAACCCCCTGTAATATCCGAGGAGTCTCGGGGCGTCTGCAATGGCCGCGACCGACGCAATTTGCGCACTGCATTAAAGCGAATATCCGGTGCTGGGAGGTTTAAGGAATAGCTGCTGGGTTATCTACAGGGTGGGTCTTTGGTAGGGTGGAGAGTTTGTAATTTCTTGATCGAACTTTTTAGGTTGCTTTACGATTTTATGGTACTGCATGTTGCGGGATTGACAAATTTGTGATTTTCAGTGATATACAGGGAGGACGGATTTTTTAAATTTATGGAACAGTGCGAAGAGAGCGAGAGGGTCTTTATTTTATAGACGTTCGTTTTGGTCACCCGTTATCGCGAATCGGTCGTTTATTGATACTGTTAGGCTTAACTTTTTTTTTTTTTTAATGGGTATATATTTTACACCCGGTATGTAGGGTCTCACGGTAGAAGCCTAAACACTTCTGTAAGCGTTCTTCGCGCTTCGCGAAGCATCGAGCGTTGTTTCACTTATCCTTTTTTTTTTTTTTCTTTTTCTTCCCTTTACCTTCAATTCCTTCGTGTCTATCTTTCTCCTTTAATCTATTTTTCATGAAGTTTTATTGGACGCCGAGTGCATCGGGAACTTATGGGATAGCCGGGGTCTCTCTGTCTCTTTCTAGCTTATCGTGCTCTGCCATACTGACAAGGAAAATAGTCAGGAGTGAATTTCCTGTGGTAAATAAAACAAGATACATAAAGAGAGAGAGAGAGAGAGAGAGAGAGAGAGAGAGAGAGAGAGAGTAAAATAAAAAATAAATTATACATAAAAAAATTCAAAAAATCAAATGCAATGTATCAGTGAAATTATGCCACGGATTCTATGTAGGATAACAGCGTATACTTTTAATAAGCAAAGCTTTTGGAAACGTCCGACGCCCGATTTGCCCTGAGCGTTCCTAAAGTGTATTAAAGTTGCTCAGGTCCAGTTTTCGCTGCGAATCGGTCCGCATGGATGCACCAAGTTGCTCTGTCGAGAATGACGTAACTCGAGGTACCGATAAGCGTTATCCGATCGTTATGTAAAATTTGAAAAATTTTTAACTCATCATAAACTTCACGAAAGGGACCAAAAGAGGCTGAGGAACGCGAGACTCGTCGGGCGGTATATACTTTGAATAGGCTGTAAGAGGCCTAAGAGTTAGGGGTGGAAAGTATACGTATACATATGTCGAGGGAGGGTAGAACGAAAGAGGGTGATGAGTTTGAAACAAGAGAGAAGGAGTGGAGAGGGTGAGAAAATGAATGGGGGAAGAGGGGAAGGGGACAAGGATTTAAGAAAAATCGACAGAAGGGGTCTCGGCGACAAGGGGTGGGTTTCTACTGGCAATGAGAAATAGGGGAGGAATAAAGGAAAGGGTAAATTGCCTTGATATATTTAATCCTGAAAAGACTAAAGCCTTATTGGTTCGCGAATCTAGCTTCGGACAGGCCATGAGAGGGATGATAGGGAGAGAGAGAGAGAGAGAGAGAGAGAGAGCCCAGGAACAGACGAAAGTTCTAGAAGCTTCTAGACTGAAAGGGTAAAAAAGAGACTTGGGCGATTGGGGATGAAATTTTAAGAGGATCGATGGGCAATCGCGTTAAACGATCTTCACGCCTCGTTATCCCTTGTCTTTAAGGGTAGTTTAAAATCCTCGGTCCATTTTTCGACGACATCCGTTTCAAATTTTATCCCCTTTCATTCGGTTCTACGAATTTCCATTGCTATTGAACCGGGACTTTAAAGGGCTATCGAACGTCACGTGACGTATGCTGGATGCTGTGATCAGTGAAATAGGGGTGGATTTTTTTTTCAAAATAAAAAATACAGCACCAATCGTCACAGAAATCCAGTCGAAATACGAGGATTTGTTCCGAGCGAGTAGGTCGAAGAAAAAAAAGTCACCCTGTATATTTCCAGTACGCGCAATGGGAACGTAAATGTTTTCATTTATACGACGACACGAGAATCGAATTAAGCAATCCGAACAAGAAGCTTTTTATACGGCGATTCAATTACGTCGACTGGTTTTCACTTAGAACTTGGAAATTAAACGGTATTGTGTTCTAACGAATCGATTCAAACATCCGGCGGAAGTAACAAGCTCCTGGGTAGAGGAGGATGGATTACACCCGATAGCAACGCAGCAGCGGTTCGACCGTAGACATAGAGAAATACATGTACAATCTGAAGTGGGAAATGAAAATTTATCCAAAATTCCTTCAAATTTATTACGTCGTATTGGAATCCAAGCGCGATCCGAGGAATCTGCCCATTTCGAAAATCACCACAAAATTGGAATTTCACACGGAGGACTTAATTCAAGTTCCAATTGGAATCTTAAGATTCCACGTGGGAAGAGGCCAAGTCACACGATGCGAACAGGGAACTTAGGAGGGTCCTTCGAGTCACCGGAAAACTGGACCGGAAGTTGATTGGGAGCTAAGAGCAAAGCACGGACCCATGTTCTGGGTTATTCGCAACCTGGTCCAGATCAGAGAGTTCATGAACGTCAATGAGGACAACTGGTACGGATGCTGGGAAGGGACCTGATGGTACTTGGTGACAGTAGGACCAATAGGACTCTGGTGCTACGGTGCAATATCGAACCGGTCACGTGGACTGACCTCAGAGTTGTGCAACGACGACGTGACGCGTTTCCATGTAATCGCCAACGAAAATCTATTGGAAATAATTTTTGAGCTTACCGATCCCTAGCCTCGCACCCGGTATTTCCTATTGCTATGGCAATCGCTCTGACCTAACCTAGACCCACCACCTGATCATCCGGCTCAATGAGGTTGCACGAAATTTCTTTTCTTCTCTCATCCTACCAATTAGCTCCAATAGGATCTTTAAACACTCACCGTACATCTTTCCTTCGTCTGAGAGGATGATCTTGCGTCTGCCGCATGGCGGATATATGGTGAGAGCTTCCTGGAAGCTCTGCTCGATATCCGGTGACCATACGCCTTCCGCATCCGCTGCCGACAGGTCCTTCTCGTCCTGCGATAAAATAATTTCTATGTAAATACTGTGACCGCTTACATACGATTTATTTTTCTCTAAGACTGTATTCAATTTCGTGCTACCTCGGAGCAATTTTTCTTTTAGCAAATTTCAAATTAAATTCTATTTCTTTGGTCCACATCAGAATACGACGTAAACTCACATCGCTGATTTCGCCAACGTCGAGGTTCTTCGTATCCGAGCCGGAGCCGTTGGCGTCGGGCGGCGGCCCGGAACTCGCGGGTGTCCACGGCGAGGAAATGGTGTCGGCTGCAGCCACCGCACTGCCTGGAACGATAAGAAAAGAAAAAATTTAATATCAATAAAAAATATAAAAAATTTTATTCGACAACAATTGTATTATTAATTTACATCAGTGACGGTATCAATGACGTAACTATATATAAAAACTTGTAATTTCATACGGCATCCGTCTCATAATAAAACAGTAAAGCGCGTACGGGTCCCAATGATTCTTACGTAACGGACTCACACGGTATATTGGACCAGCAAAAGATATGCGTCAGAGGAACAGACGCTCGAGCCGTCAATGTCACAGGTACGAAAGAGACATATACAACCAGAAAGAAATACAAGGTTTCTTTGGTATCGCTGAATCCATTCGATGACGTAATATCGAAATACCCAACGTACCGTGTGGGCATTAATAATTAATGGTACAAAGTCAAATAACTCGTGTGAAAAGAACACGTGTGTGGATTGATAATTAAGATCCAAAATTGAAAAAAAAAAAAAAATTGTCCATGAAAAAACCACGTGAGCGTGTATCGTAAAAATGAAAAAAAAAGGTAGGTCAAAAATTTTTGAAAAAAAATACGATCCTCACCCTTCGCATGCCAAACGGCAAATGAAGGGTTAATTTACAGGTAATTCCGATTACCCACGCGTACTCGTCTCCGATTGGTTGCCGTGTTAAAAAAAGAAAAAAAGAGGAGAAAATTTCGAAGCAAACCTAATTAAAAGCTCCAGAGTCGAGCGGTACTGTTAAATGATTTGACAGGGTGGGAGGAAAAGAGGGTGGAGATTCGTAAGAGGGGTCGGGAGTGGACGTAGAAAAATCAGGCGCGTTAAAAAGTAACCGGGGGGTGCAGCCCGCGAGCAACAAGTGGTTGCTGATATCGCGTATCAGTGCCGTAGCGCGAGGTAGGGGTAGCCCCGTGGGCGGCAGCTCCGCCTCCCGAGGGTGGAGTTCAACGCTAAGGGAGATTCTCAACCCTCCCGTGGAACCAACCCCTTACAGGAAACGCAGGACTTAACCCCGGAACAGTCACGAACCACTTTCGGACTAATTCCATTCCGCCAGGAATCACGTGTCGGATTCGCATGAAATTTCGAAGCCACCCCTTATAAAAACGTACAGGGGGGGGGGGGGGGGTAAAAATCCCAGGGGACGCAAAAAATAAAATCAGCATTTTTCAAACTGAAAATTATTTGACAATCTGCACTACGGCGGATTTTATTTAAAAATACCCCCCCCCCCCCCCCCACAAAGTGTTAAGATTCGTAAAAAATGTTTAATAGCCAAAATCAAAAATTTCCTCAAAAATAATTTTAGCACCCTCAAATCGTATCGCAGGTAGCCGGCACTGTGGCTGGAGTATCACGTGGGGACTGTAGAGTGACGTTAACCACGCGAGTGATTAGATATACAGGGTGTAAAATAAATTCAAGGGTGCCCTAAGTGGACTTATCGTTCCAAATATTCGGGGGGTGGTCGGTGGTTAATAGAGACGAGGAATTAAGCCGGCAGGCACGTGCAATTCGATGGGAATGGCTGGGGGGAGAATAGAGGGCGCCCCCCCCCCCCCTGTATGCAGGAGATGCATGGGGCCAGTGTGGAAATGCATCGGCGTGGCGGATGCACGCGGCTGCTCGCAATGCGATGCCAGCAGGAAGCATAGATCATGGCGGATGACGCATGGTTGCATTCGGCGGTTCCAGGAGGGTTGGAAATGTGCGGATGAAGGATAGGGAATGGCCGGGATAGCGATGATAGGAGTGGAACGGGACGTTTTGGAATGCAAGGCAAGACCGCAGCCGTCTAACCGTACGGTCCGTGCGGAATACGGACTGCCGTTCATTATACGGAATAATGTGCGGCGTTAGGCAGCCCCCCGCCAAAATTCACTTCCCCTCGTTCCGTATCAGCCTCGTCATCCCTTAAACAACCGAGCGGTACACAACTTGGAGTATTTTGAAAATTCACCATCCGACCGGATCAATCTGGTCCATCGGGCAATCTGGTATCTGGAGATATTTGCCCATTGGACTTCCGGGAGTTGGACTGTACCGTGGGAGGGAGAGATTAGTTTTCTTAAAGATAAATGACACATTTTTGTTCACCAAAAAACCGCTATGAACATTTTTTTTTGAAAATTGTTATAATCGTATATCGCACATACGGAGGTGTACGTGATATATTTAACGGGCAGATGTGCCTGGCAGATGTTACTGGGAGAGGGAAAAATAAGAAAAAAAAAGTAACTAGCGACACTCTTAACAGGGATGGTATTTACTAAAGTCCAAAGTCTAAATTACTTAAAAAAAAAAAAAATTTACTGCAAGAAACAGATTACGGTCCGGGTATAAGAACCAGCTACGAGTACCTTAACCTCGCCAGCTATAATTTTACGAAGAAAAATCGCGGCTGGAAAAGAAACATTAAAATCGGCCTTAAGAGGCAGACTGACAAGAAAATCCAAAAGCCATTACACGTCCAAGTATAAAAAAAAAAAAAAAAGCCGTAAAATCCGATACCACAGGGATGGTAATTTCAAGTTCAGAAATTGACCCAGATGAAATATAATGAAAAGTGGCAAGTCCAAAAAAAAATCCTAGGGGAAAAAGAAATCCCTAGTCACGATCGCGTACAAACGAACACCAGAATCTATACGCAGGGAGGGGTGGGAGGGGTACAGGCAGCATCCGAGCTGTAAATTTGGTATATAACGATTGGACCAGGAGGAGGGCTGCTCCCGTCCAGGGGGCGTAGGACAGGACTAGGGGTTGCGGATCCATAGAAGCATTCATGCCATGAACCAGAGGGTGGCTACGCTGGAATGCGTCCCGTTTAATATCGTGGAACATTATATATCGCCGCTCTTGTCCCTGGTCCGCCCGTACGTACCAGGCGTACCGTTTCGTACCGGTAGGTAGTACGTAGCTGGAGGTACATACAGTGCTGAAAGGTACGTGTGCTGTATAAATAGAAAAAAAAGAATTCGACTCTTCCCCGTTAAAACGAGCATACACAACACGTGCCAAATCGTATAGGAGAGTGTTCATAAAGGGATGAAAAAGGGGATAGGAATATTAAGGGTGAAAAAGAAAAAAAAAAAGAAAAAAATTTTATCGATAAAAGTCACCGTATATATGCTCCTATGGGTTACTGGCAATGAAATCAGGGAAATGAGACGCCTGTGCTATTTGATATGCTATAAATAGAACAGCTAGACTATTCAGTCGTGACGCAAGAGTTACAGTCCCTTGTAATGGGCTGTCCCTATAAATTGCTCGAGACAAATTGCTTTTTAATTGTATACTTGTTGGACGGAGTGTACGTGGAAGTGTTGCGACCATTTGGTACTATTGCTACTGTTGCTGGTGGCAGCGGGTATCTTTTTTTTTATTTCGAGTATATCTAGAGTCGATTGTAATATTGTATATTGGTAATGGTCACCGGTGGGTATTAACGTTCGTTGTACCCATTACTATGTATATTCACGAGTGAGTGGAGATTGCTGCTGGAAACTCGAGGTCATTTTGGTATGGTTAAATATAGTCGTATATAAGAGAGAGAGAGAGAGAGAGAGAGAGAGAGAGAGAGAGAGAGAGAGAAGAGAAAGCGAAAGTATTTTCTATAGTCGTATGTACAGTGTGTGCACTTAACGAGGATCTGGAGGATGGATTAAATGGACGGAAATTATTTTGATCGATAGATCGATAGAATCGATTGTATATCGATATTATTTTTCTATTACGTCAATATGAAAACTAGATAAGCATGGAAATTTGGGTTATCGGTACATACTTTATGGGGTAATTGTTTTTGCAAATTTGGATTTAATTGTGCATAAAGAGAATTTTGAGATCGTATAGTTATTAACGATACGTTTGATAGGAATGCGAATGCTTTTTTGGTGATAAGGAGAGATAATCTTTTTTGGAATGACTCGTTTTCGGTGAATTTTGAAAATTTTGAAAATTCAGATTGCGTGATTATATTTGGGTCGTTGCACGAGTTCGTGCATTAATGGAGGTCGAGTGAATTTTTTGGAGATTTTGTTTGGTGAATTATGAAAAAAAAAAAAAAATTTTGATAAAAAAAATGGTGAAAGGATAGTCAAAGGACGTCGTGGATTATCGCGATGGGAGAGTCGTTAAATGTTGGACGCTATTAGCCGGGACTAGAAATAATAATTTTCGACGCAAGAGAAACAGCAATCAAGAGAAACAAGAGAGGAAAAAAGAAAATGGTGCTAGTGAGTTTAACGATCGCGCGATTAAGAAAATAATTACGTACGGCGATCCGAGGTTAATGGGCAGGTCCGTGTCTATCGTGGGGGACGCCGACGCCTGGCACTGGGCTCTTTGGTGTAGAGCGTCGTTTGTTCGCTGCGATAACAAAAAAAGTCATAATGGCACTTTGCCATTTTTTGTTTCATCCTCAATCTCTCTCTCCAAATTTTTTTTCATTTCTTTTTTTTTCCTCTCCGACTTCCTCCTCGACGTCTGGTACAGATCCTCGAGAGGAAGCGTCTTAGAGAAAACGAAAGACACCCCGACGACGCCCGGCGTCGAAAATAGGCCCAGATAATTGCGCGTCCCACGAGTGAAAAACTCTTAAGTTTTCAACGCACCCGCGACTGTCAACCAGGAATATATCAAAAATAACCAAGTAATAAAAAAAAAAAACTAAAAAAAAATATAATTACAAAATTACCTAAAAGCTAAAAAAAATTCTTGACCTACCTAAAGCAAAAAAAGTCCGAGCTACCTAACGAGAATTAAATATCTTTTTGAAAATCTCAAAAAAAAACCTAGATTCTAGAAAAAAAAACCCATTCCAACCCATACTTAAATCCTGGAAACACCAGAAAAACCGGTTACACGCGCAACAAATCCGCTGAAAGGAGAAAGGATAAGCGTAACGAATGAGTAACCCGCAGTACAGATACAAAGTTGGTAACCGTGCGAGTTCAGTGTAATTGCAAAAGACAAGAAGTAACTATAAAATCTCCAATACACAGTTGGCACCAGTGTGCAGCAGCTTAACTCGCATTAGTAACGAGTGAACGGAGCCACTCCGGCGCGAGGGTTAATTTGAGTAAAGGATATTGCGTTTGAAAAGATTGCGTTGGAAAAAAAAGACAAAAGAAAAACAAAGAAAAAAGATACAGCCACGTTGGTACGATGACGCAATTAATCTAGCTGGTGCTTGACGCCCGAGCGAACGTCAAGAGAGCTGGTGAATCTTTGGCGTGGGGCCGTATCATAAAGGACCGTTCACAACGAGCATTGAGGGCTGTTATAGAAACACGACGTTATGCCGCGTACACAGGTTATTAACGGTATCCAGAGCTGTACACTGTGCCCACGCTACGACGCCTGTACCAAAGCATTCTCCCGTATGTATACCTATATAGAGTCGTACACCACCAACCCCCCTACGAAGCTTCCTGTTAGAGCTGCACTCACGTGAGACTCGCATTCAATGCAAACTCACTGACTCGAATGTAATTCCTAGAAACATATGCACGGGGTTTATTTAATACGTGAAAAAAAAAAAAACAAAAACAAAAATAATAATTACAGCCATCCACTTTTCATCCCTAATTTACCTGTGACTTTTCTCTATACACTTCCTATACACAACAGCTCACTGCCTACCGCGTTAACCTATTCCCTAGTGACTTCAGCAGTACTCGATGTGAATGCAGTGTATATGGGTATACAGTATTTAGACGGGCGCGTGCACAAGCAGCGACACGCGTCAACCCTCGTCATTAACACCGAACCGAGGGCTTTCAAGTGTTGGGTTAGTTAGTTACGTAGTTGGCCGGTGTATCGCAACAAAGAAAAGGAGGGGACGGAGGGGAAGAAAAAAGTGCAATGACGGAAGAGAAACGAGAAGTTATTAAAAAGGAAAGAAAAATACTGTATACTTTCAGTAGCGAGAAGTTGCATTCAGGTCGAGTTTTAAGCGCGGTTTGCCTCTAGAGGAAAAAAAAAAGAAGAAGAGCAGCGCCACTCGTAGGAGGTCCGTCGACGGCGGGAAACGGTACTAGAAACAGGCTACGACGTGTACTCACTGCGCAGACCTTTTCTTCGTCTCGTTACTTCGTGTCGCGTTACTTTTCTCTTGCCGGGGAAATCGCTGCTACCACGGACTGCTATTAACGTTAAGGCGCGTTTTTAATTGCTGCGACGAATTAGATTTTCTTTTTCTTTTTTTTTTTTTTTTCAAACAAATCTCTCGTGCGTCAATGGCGCTCTTGTGCTGGGTGACGAGGTTTTGAATGAATTTTACTAAAAGGAATAATTAATAGTCCGACCGAGCCGTCGCGTTAGACAAATGCCTATATGAGACTCGGTAGGTGGGAATTAAACGTATTAATTTGAATACAGCCGAATTAAAAGTTTCTCCGTGAATCCATCGACGGCTGCCACGCTAATAAATTAACGGTAATAATCGGCTGATTTTCCGTAATAAAAAAATTGTTATCTCCGATCGAAAGTCGACCGGCGTAAAATTCATTATTTATAAGCGATATATATCAAGCTCTATAAATCCATAGGTGCCAATAAAAAAGCAAGAAATACTCTATAAATTTTTGCAGTAAGGACACCATAAAAAAAATTCAATATCGATACAGTCGATAATACCGATACAATGCCTAGTTCCATGTCACGAATGTTAGTGACTAAAATATTACTAGCCAGCGGCTACCGACGAATAAATAACTAGAATTTGCAAGCTTCTCCCGTCACGAAAATTACCGAAACGCGATACCACCGTGTAATTCAGTCGGGCAAAATCAAATTTCTGGCAGGACGCGTGTGCGGGGTGAAAAAAAAAAAGTCCCTAGACAGCCGAGTTAAGTCGTGTAACGTTATACGAAAAATATTCGTGTGAACCCAGCATAACCCGAGTAACCTTTTACCAAAGTCAGTGTATCGTATGTTACGTACTAGTTATATAATTCCCTAGGGACGTTAACGAGAGCCGCCAGTGCGCATGCGCGAGGCGAAGAACAGTGATACACAAACAAGAGCGGAGCACAAGAGAAGGAACCACCGAGCAGTCGTACCACGTAAAAGGAGAGTGAGAAGTCCCGAGCGTCATTAACTGATGGGAAACCGGTTTTCCCGTCATCGTCAGCAGATCTGCCGACAAAAAGGATCAGCCAGCAACCGGTACCATCTTATATACTCGATACCCATTAGATGGATCGAACCAGATAGTCTACGGTTTTAACCGGTATTATTATCAAGAGTCTAGCGACCCGTACCAATCGATTCGAGCAGGGGTGCCAAAGTACGATTTCAAAAAAAAAAAAAATTCCCTAGGATCACAAACATCATTACTCAGTCACTCGAACGCGTGTTAATCGTTGACGTTTCATACCGTCGCTAATGTCAGATCTATATTTTTTTTTTCATACAACCAAACCGATCGCGTCCCTCCCACAAATCGAGAAGATCCGAACGAGATGCGACGCCGCCCAAGTGTCGTCGCCCATCGGCCAAATAAATCGCCGTCGTAAATCTCATACCCGGGAGTCACGATTAACAGTTACATCATGTAGCCACTTTGTTACTGCTACATGACCAGACGGTACCCCTACAGTCCGTTTCAAAGTTATCGGCGAGTGATTAACCATGACCGTTAGAGTTATCTGATATCAACACAGCATCCATTCTCGTGGACCAATACGGATGGACGGATCACTCGTGTAAATTGAAATAACCGATACACCTTCGCACCTATATAATTTGGAAGTTAAAAAATAAATTTTTCAAAATATCCCTATATATTCTCTCACCTTAGTTAAGACTGATATAAACCCAATGATAAGTTATGAGGGTGTCGAACAAAATGCGTATACAGACTGTCAATTAGAATGTTCTAGAAGCTTCTACGTCACAGCGTACCGGCCTTAAGGTCGTAGGAGGTTTCGTAGTCGGAAGGGGGGGAAAGCGCAGTTTGCAATATTGCAGGAAGAGGCTGCTGAGAAGGTGAAGAGGCAAGTGGGGACTAAAGAGGAGGGTGGGCACCTCCCCCTCGGAAGATACGAGAGGATGCTACCGTCGTATCTATAGCCAAGATCATTTAACCAGGATAATTGGCAAACATTGTTTACCTCGTTAGACCGAAGTTGCTCAATAAATTTGAGCGAGTTTACAAACAGACGTTTGATCGTGAACTCGTGCGTTAAGGCAGGGTTTTCAATTTCGTCGAGATTCGCGAAATCAACGGGTATGACCTATTACGAACAATCGTGATAGAAGTTATCCTTTTTTTTTTTTTTTGATAAACTTCAAAATTTCCACTGTAAACACAAAGTGCAATGGCGTCTCGGGAGCGACCAGTGTCGCCACCCTTAACTTTCTATAAAGTAACCTAAGTGAGTTCTTGCACGTTGGATTTTTATCGCTCCGAAGCAGCGGCCATGTCGGCCGCATACCGGCCGCCCGCAATATATTTCATTCGCAATCTCGACTCTCTACGATACCGAAGCTTGGTCATTCTCTCTCTCTCTCTCTCTCTCTCTCTCTCTCACACTCATTCTTTCGCCGAGGAGAAACGAACCGACTTCAGCAGGTTAACCCGAGCGCGGGAGCCAAGCCGAGGCATAAAGAGCCCAGGGTGGTAGTGGCATACTTCGAATTGCGCAGTGCGGCTCCAGAAAAAAAAAAATTCCTGAATCCACCATTCCTTAGGCTTTCGAATCGGCAGCCATTGCTCTTCCGACGATTTCCAGTACCAATTACCGATACATCTCGATCCACAACGAACCGACGATCGCGAAGGTCTCACTTCTTCCAGGAAAGAAGCAACGTGCCGACCGCTAAAGACATATAGCTATTAAACGTGACGAGAAAAAAAAGCAGTCTTACCAATCTCAAAAAAATTTTTATCAACGCGTGCCTTATCCACGCCAAATACCAACCGTGCGTGTCTTATCGATCAGTACCGTAGATTACGACGAGATTACGTGAAAATATTTTTTTTATTATGCAAACCCACACGTCCCATGATCAAGTGCGTCTAGAGATACAAGCTCGATTTACACGAGAGCGACAAGATCTTAAAAAAAATTTTTTTCGAACCAAAAAACTGTCAAAAATTTCAAAAAACCGATTACCCCATATCCACCATTTTTCCCAGGTAACTTCCACGAGGAGGGGGGGGCCATTACGGAGACGCTGAAATCGATCGAGAAAGGCCGTCGCGACGGATGCAAAGCAGCGCGGGTAATTAAGGCGCGCGAGTAAAGTTTAAACTGCAAAGCAAAGTCGGCCCTCTCTCGGGAGAGGCGTGAATTACACGGCGAGGCGGGCAGACAGGCTCATTGTCCTCCGCTAGTTTAATTAATGCACCCGACCCCCTTTGGATCCTGCTCCGACAGCCCTTTAACCCCCCCGACCTCCAGTCGCACCTAACCTCCACCATCCGAACTTTCCTACGCGGCAGCGACCGAGTTACGCAATAGACAGGAGTTTAATAGGAAACACGAAATAGATCGCGCGAGACAGACGTCAATAAGGTATACTCCCTTCGACGTAACTACAGTACCGTAGCGAGCCGAGCTGCAGCGACCCGGCAATCAAAGTGGCCACGTACTGGCAATTGGCAAAGGTCAAGGCTCCAGTCTGACAATTTCCCAGGACGACCAAAGGATCCAGGTTGGCCACCACGGCGACTTGAGTTTCCCGCCAGTCGTATCTCGCCGGGGAAGAAAACAAGTACGAACAAGTCGAGCTTTCTCGTCCTCGTCCGATTCACCGAAAGCTTCTCGGCTCTCGCTCTGCCTCTCTCTGTCTCCTTCTACCCAATAGATCACGCGCGCTCGTACTCCGTCGCTCTCATTCTCCGTCCATTTGCTCGCCACGAGTTCCCGTCGAAGCAACCGAGAGCGACTTGCTCCTCTCGGCAGCCCACTCTGGGTACAGTCCGAGAGGAGTATCGGTAAGGGACAGAGGGAGGCTACGCGAAAGAGTGAAAGAGAGAGGGGAGAGAGAGAGACTCGGGGTCAAGGTGCCGCTCTGTTGCCGAGTCTCTCTTGGCTGGCTACCCAAAGCGACCCTAAACGAATCGAACGCAATAACCGTCGCTAGATCGTATTGTGTACACGAAATTAAATGGTTCGTGTATTTGCTAACCGTAACTGCGCTCCCATGATAATGCAGATTCCGTCGATAAGGCAGCGCAGTAGGGCCACGCTATACCCGTGCACAGGTGTATATAGCTTATGGCTTTCTTACGAACACCTCCTATACGTATACACGATACGTGCCTAACGTCCAATGGCGGAATACTCAACGAGCGTTAACCCAGTTTTAAACGCAACGAACACGCGACCTGACGTGACGCCAGGCAGTCCTTAAGCTACCGTGACCACCGGCTTCTTCTCGATCCTGGAATTCTTAGCCGAGAGACTCTACTATTCGATCCTGCTATCGCTGCTACCACGCGCTGCTACTTTTCTACAGTTCGGATACTAGGTATACAGTCGTAGCTTCGTTGTATATATACGAGCTATGCTATATTAGACTCTTTTTTAAGGCCTCCCGACGCCACGCACCGGCAGGACAGACGTCCGAGTAAATTCTCAGCGTAAGGAGTCAGTGGGAAACCCTGGTGCTCGTGCACCGGGAGTCGCCCCCCATGGTACTGCTGGTGGAAATAGGGAAGCGTGCGTTATCGATTTTGGCATACCAGACACGAGGACCTCCTCTGCTTTCTCCCTTATAATTTACCGAGACGCTTAACTGTACGCGTCACCGTTAAGGGTAGTTTTTGGTTATTAAATTTTGCATGAAAAAAAAAAAAAAAAAAAATCGATACGACCATATTGCACGATACGTGTTTAAGGACTGTTTTAGCCTAATTAACGGGGTGTCTACACGAGGCGTTTTCTTTCCAAGACTTCCGGTCCTCATTAGTGTACAAAGTGCAACACGTGTTTCTGGTTAGGGTGGAAAAAAAAGGTCAAACCCATCGGTGACCCCTGACCGTCATTACGCGTGCGGGTCATTCGAGTGGCATATGTCGAAGTCATATATCGAGGCGTCGGGACGCTCCCACCCGGTAGTAAGGAGCAGGGGGGGGGGGGGGTTCTGTGGTTTTACGAGGGACGACTGGTACACGTGTCGGTCCGGATGCTGGATCGATTTCAATATTCAGATCCTGACGAGGGTTTCTTGAAGGGGGGAGGGATGGGGGGGGGTTGAAAACGCAGAAACACCGGAAAATCCAAATGACCCGGGGACCCCCCGTGGCAGCAGGGGTCGAAGCATTCCCTCAGGATGATTAGAGGGAATGAGGATGTGGACCAAGGGTCTGGGGGGGAGGGCGAAGAAGTGCCGAGTGGAAAATGGCTGCGACTGTTACATGGAAACGCAGAGCCAGTGGGTGGAAAGGTCGGGGGGGGAGGGAGGGGGGCCAAGTGGTTCGTCGAGAGAGAGAGAGAGATTTATTTGTGTATTTTCACGGCGGAACCTGGTGGAACGGACGACGTAGGCGAAGAGTGCGTGAAGACGAGGGTGAACACCCAACGGGTTGAACGTCCGCGGCGTCGAATATAAATAGCGTCCCGACGCCCCTCTTATTCTTCTTCTGTCACTTGTTTTACGGGCATACATAGACATCCCTTATACCTTGAAGATGGTGAATGCTCTTCTTTTTTTTTTTTCGAAAAATTCATCCACTATAAGCCGATCCTGACGTTTGGTCATTGATTTTGGAAATTTTTCGACTTTACCGTGGTATTTCGTTATAGTCACCAGGTGCGAAAGGGTTGGGGGACGAAGATGAAAGTTGTTAGAGAAAAAATTATTTTTGGTGAAATTGTAAGAAAAAATTTTCTTTTGACCCCCCCCCCCCCCCCCCCCCCCAGGGTTAATTCTTTAGCCAGTAACGCGGATAAAGAAAGGCGAAATTAGATTTCCGCATGAGGTCGACGCACCGACTAGTGAAAAATAAAACCAACCGAAACTTAATCCCTGCGCGTAGAGAGGAGACGCGAGGAGATCAAGCGGGAGGGAGAGAGAGGAGTTCAAGGGGAGGTGATCATGCTAGAGAGAGACAGAGAGAGAGAGGAGACGAGAACTGCGGCCGAGAAAGTGAAAGAGGTTACGGAGTGCGTAAGGATGAGAGGCTCGGTGGAATGAAAGACGATGGAGTAAAGGTGGGAGAGGGAGAGAGAGAGAAGATCGTGGAAGTGGGGAGAGAGAGAGAGAGAGAGAGAGAAGAGGAGAACACCGACCATCATCCACGGCCGTAATTAGAATCCACTTCGTAGAAGTGACTCGGAGAAGAATCAGTCGTTCATCCACCTCTAGGTATCTCGTTCTCTATCAGCAGCATCCCCATCGGATCTGGACCAGGATCACACGTGTCATAGGATACCGGGCTGAGAGCGTCGGGACGCCGTGAAAATGACAATGGAAAATCGGGCAAACGATATCGCAACTGCGTTATCGCCTTAGACGCGTATACAGGTGGATAATGTAAATATACAGTGATAAGGGAGATAAGCCTTATCAGGTATCGGATTGCGGACAGATGACAGTCTTATGGGAATCTTACGCCAATCATCGGGATATGGACCACTGCTAATTAATGCATCGTCGCGTCCGCAAGGTGTGAGATGTCGGATGGTTACTTGGAAGGAGGGTCCAGGGGGAGGATGAAGAAACAGCATCCACTCCTGGACCAAAGCCAAGGAGCCAGGTCGTTATGTCTAAGAGGGTTTTCCAAAGGCTGAGGAAGCTGGACGAGATTATAAAAAAAAAAGAGACTAAAGAAAAATTTTTTAAATGGACCAATCTGTAGGATACCGAATCAATGGCTATCGAGACGTTCAATCGAAGATCTATCGGCTGGACCAGTCGTGACGTATCTATGGATATCGATAAAATATGAAAATAATATCCATATTACCTATATCGTATTATCAGGCTGTAATTATTTATGAATTTTGAATGAAAATTGGACCCGAGTTAACACCGCAGCATCCCTTGATCCTTGACAAATCTTCGAATAATCCGCGTCTGGATTTTCTATTGCCGATGAACTGAGAACCCCTGCTTTAAAGGTACAAGAGAGAGAGAAGAGTGTTACGTAGGTACTATAGTGGGGTTCAAATGTCACCCGGTGACTCATCCGCGAGAGGCCAAGTACCGATACGTAGAAGCGTCGTATTTAAGCAGGCCCGAGAGAAGGGAGAGAGAGAGTGACAAGAATAAGGCCAAACAGTACCAGAAGGATGCTGCGAAGATCGGCTACCGAGAAAAATAAATCAATATTCTTCGATCTTCGTTCCCTAACGATCGCCTAAAACATGCCGGAGCACAGCATCCATCGAGCCACCCACGTGTACCCCCCCCCCCCCCCCCAATCTCAACAAACGTAACAGCCGAAGAGGAATGACGCATCGCGTCGATTTCTCCCAGGACGCGTCTTCCTCAAAGAAGAGGAAATTTCTCCCGGGCGGCAGCAGCCGGTTTGCGCCCCTCTCCTATCGCTGTCTCCTTTCGACAATGACGAATCCCCATGTTTTCGCTTCCTTGCTCTTCCACCGAAACAGCCCATACACCAATATACATATATACGTATAAAAACGTACATCTGCCAATGTCCGATCACATACAGTCCATACCTACTGGTATACCAATAAAGTCCACCGTACAGTCTAGCTACCACAGTAAAAAAAAATTATTACGCAAACAACCACCGAATCGAAGTATTCGCAGAAAAAAAGAAAGAAAGAAAGAAAAAAAAAAAAAATACTTAACAATTTACACATTATACAGCATTAGCGCATATGCGATATTCTTTGCGACACACACATATATATATATATATACACAAGAGTCCAGAATACGTCTGGTGTCGAACAAGCTGGTTTCCAGGTAAAGGGCCCCACACGCTCGCTGCGTTGCCAGTTTACCTCTATACTCCTTCCTCCGAGCGTCGGCTGGACGTCGTCGTCGCGGCGGCCTCCCCCCACCCACCCGCCTCGCCAGACTTCTAACGGATGTTGTAAAATAACTCCCGGTTCCGCTCGCCATCATTTTCCCTCTATACACCTAGCTGCTACCTACCACCACCATGCACCTCCTGACCCGTTCACTTCGCTACCTCCTTTTCCCTGCAGCATCGTGCAATTACACGCAGCCCGTCCACCTCGCGTGTACCTTCCAGCACACCTATACGCGCACTCCTGCGTAATGGATCCAGAAGACCTTTCGTATTTGCTATAGTCTCGCGAGTGCGTAGAGGCGAGAGATAAAATTTGAGAAAATCAGCGCCCGATTGTCGCGTTCGATTATTTGAATGGTAAAATCGATGTTTCGGAAATACTCGTACGCTGCCTGTAAATTGTTTTTGGTTGATATATATATATGTATATTTATATGTAGGATTTCGATGACCGTGTAAAGATTTATCAGGTTCTCATTGAATTCATGACGATGCGGACCGGCGGAGATCGGATAAGGAACCCGATGTGACCAGGGAGCGAGAAAGCGCGTTCGGTCGGATGCTGTGGAAAATCTAGGGTTACCTATAGATACGTACTGTACCACTCTATGGATAGAGCCGTGGTAGATTTATCCAGGGTTACCCTGTATATCTATGCGCAACCTGTTTGAATGTTATAGGGGTCCTGGGAGATTTTCATGTAATCGTATCTGACCGAGTGGTCCATAATCGGATGATCTCGATAGACCGAGACGAATATTTCGATCGAGACGATAATTAAGATGCCAAATATACAAGATAGTATAGACGAAGGTATAGTATAACGAGTAAACATTTTTTTTTAAATCCGCGTAAAAAGATTTATTATCAAAATTCATTAAACAGCCAAAAATCAGTTATAGTAATAATCGGTACCCGTGACTAACGAAGATTCATCGACGAATCTGACATATTCGTACGACCACGTGGTACCTCAGACACGTGACCAAGATATCGATCTGTCATTTAAAATTACATTTTTTTTTATCCAGCATCCAAATCATCTCGAGAAACGATATTAGCCTGTCGATAACTTATGGCTCGTACTGTACACCTATGACGTCAACTGGCATTCGCCATAAGACAGCACACGTTTTCTCTTTACAATACTTTTGCCTCGGTCTGTACTCCCTCTCTCTCTCTCAACCCCAGTCAAGCTTGCCGATCTCTTCCTCCTTCCCCCCCGTAAAATCCCCTAGGACGCGACTCGAGCCTAGGGATTATTCGCACGCGCAAACTAAAACCATCCACCGCCGGCGAACACGCACAGCCCGTTAAAGCCGGGTTCACAGCTGTGCGAATCTACAGTTACGTTTACCGGCCGTCGCTCGTTTACGGTCGTTGCCGATCATTATAATTTTTCAAAGTGTCCTACCCCTCCCATACCCCACCACCATACACTCCCATATACAATTAACCCACCATAATACAAAGCAATGAGAGAATCCTATGGAGACGGGTGTGTCAACATTGTTCCGTGAATTCCATGGGGGATCGATTTTCCCTTGCACCTACGCGATACTATACGAATATACGTACGGGCATAAACCCATGTAAAAGCAACTTAAGTATAGCGAGGGGTTCACGAAAATTACGTACGTAGCTGGACAAGACGCGATGACGTAGTTGCGGTATAAGATCGTGCGAGGGGTAATCGTTAAAAGTGAATGAGGGATTGGAGGGGAATAAGGGGATTCCCCTCTCGCCGCTCCCCCACCACTCTGGTATCAAAGGCCTGTCCCATTTCTCCGTATCAAATTACTCTCTACGCTTGCTGTGCATACGAATAACCAATTCACCTAACCTAACCTCTCTTTCCCATAGCGACGATCACCGCTCGTGAATCAGACAACGACGCCTTACGGTTATTATTAACGACATTGCCAAGTAGGTTCGAGCCGACGGCCCCCGCGGATATTAAGCTCCCTGTCGCCGACGCCCACGCCACTAACGATTCCTTTGTGAACTAGACTTTTACTTTGCGCCTTATTATCGTCGTCGAAGGGACCGCGTCATAGTCTATGACCGTAGGTACTGTGGGCCTGCCAACCGGCGAAGTCAGGGACTAAAAAATTTTTTCTTTTTAACAGTCGACGGTTACAACCTACCGAGAGAAAATTCCCTAGAATTCGGTAATACGGCGGTCACGTGGTAAGGTAGGTGAGGCGGTTCTGCGCATGCGTGGAAATTATGGTGGGAAATTAATGATAACGATGTCAGGCCGATTTATGTACGGTGCTACGTAGAGGGAGATGGACCCGAGAGACGTTCATATACGGGGATGAAAAGATTTTTGGACCGTTCTGAGAAAACTAGCAAATCCCGGAGGCTGCTCTGGACCGAAAACTAAAATCGAGCTGGACGAACGCAGGATCGTAAAGGGGGGGTCCTTCGGCCATTATGGGGTTACGAAGGAGCGTTTACGGGCTGCATGGAAGAATGGTCCCTGGGACCTTATTATTATGCCACCCGTTATTAACCCAAGCATAGCCATTACGCGGGACTTTTTGTCTCTAAATAAATGCCGCTAATTCGTCTTAATGCACGACGTCCGGTGCACCTATATATATGTATATATATGCCGCACGTGCATAGCCAGGCCGATTCCTCGAACAGTTCGATGCGAAAGCGGCACGAAAATTCATTGGCTGAGAAATTTTGAAAATAAAAAAAAAAACGGAAAAAAATATACGTAAATTTCTACTGGTTTTTTCCTCAAATCGTATAATTTTATTATGACGTTTCCACGTGGGTACCCTACCCCGTCTGCCGTACGAAGGTACCGGAAGTCACAGTGACATATAATTTTCAACGTGACCACGATCCGAACAGTGTAACGAGTATACACGTATGGATCCAAAAAAAATTTAAGGCGGATTTTCAATTTCAATTTTTCACGTGGTGATAACCAAGCGTCGCCGTCGTCGGCTGGTCCGACGTGCGAATCGCCAGAGCGAAAATCCGCGAGGGCATCGCGTTACGCAGTTCAAGGGGAGTTTTCATGAAGACGACGTAACCAGAGCATCGCGCGTTGATGGAGGAAGTAATTCCAAAAAAAAAAAAAAAAATTCATACATACTCGACCTCAATCACAGTACAGCCAACGTCTGACCAGTAACTGTACGTATCCACTGGTTGGCCGCACTGCCGCTTATGCACTCCTCGATTTTACCTATTTGTCGTATATGATATCAACAGGTCGGCGTCGACCTCGATGGACGCCTTCCCCCCCCTCCTCCCCCGGATGGCGTCGCGTAACCCTATCCCTTTTTTACTAGTTGATCGAGCGTCAACCGAAGATCCAAACGAGCGTCCACGCATTTATTTTTCACCCTCCTTTTATTACCCATAACCACCCTCTTTACCACCCCCCCCACAAAACCCCCCCTCCATCTTCCCCCACGTTCCCCATTTTTCCCCAGATATTTTTTACAGCCTCGCCAACGTTTTAAAAATCGCAAAAAAAATCGTACCGAGGATTTGCCCAGCGTCAATAAACAATACGTTGGTGAACAATCGTACACCGGGTATCGAGTACAGTCAAGTAAAAAAAAAGCGGCAAGCAACGATAACGAAGTCGACCATACGCACGGGCAATGAATACGGGAAGGGATAAACTAAACTGGGTTACTGTACTTTTATCCCGTATGTAAAACCAGGCGAATGTATCCGCGGCCATTGCTATTCGCGTCGGACTGCAACGTTTCTAATATATATATATATATATATATATATATATATATATATGCATGTATACATCGACTTGCTGGACAATGATAGATCAATGCGACACGCTCGGATTAATGGGCGCGTATACACAGGAGCGACAGTGCGATATAGTCTGTGTATTAGGTTAGGTTAGGTTAGGTTAGCTTAGGTTAGGGTTATCGTCGATATATATATATATATATATATATATAAATAAAAAATTCCATAAAGAGAAAAAAAAATTTCAACTAATTGCGGTATTCGCAGCAGCTGCAATCGCCGAGTTCGTAACCCGGAGATCCAGCAGATCCGGATGCGCAAAGTGCACGCGAGTGACAGGTCGAAGGTCACGAGTGTGAGTCGAAAATGTGAAAAATTCGCAGAGACAAAATTAATCGAGCTACGATACTCGTGTGAACGGAGCTTTAGCTTGTTTTAAGGATTTTCGCCTCGCGCCTGATATAGGTATGCACGTGATTAAAGATCCTTGATTTACATTCAGTACTGATATGGGTTAGGTCACGCGTGAATGCGTCTTTGTCCGAAGACTCCAGACTGATAAGCCTTTGGTGGCTTAATGATCCGACGCATCAATTACGTATCGTCATTAGCGTCCAGCGTTGATACGAGAGACACGTGCAGGCGAGAAGACGCTTGGGTGAGGCTGGATTGGTTAAAAAGTAAAGTGGCAAAAAAATTGCGAAAAAAACATACGATGGTAAATAGAATGTAAAAAAAAAAAAAAAAGATTTTATAATCCTGAGAGGGTGGGAAATGAAATAAAAAAATTTGTACAGACTAACCGAAAATTTTTTGGAAAAATTACGCAAACGCAAATCCAGCGAACAATTTCGCAGTATCGCTTAGCCACCCCTCCCGACCCCTCGGCGACCCAAGAAACTAATCCGAAGCTCTCGCGTATCCAAAAAGCAAATTAACCCCGGACGCAAGTGAAATCGACGTCGACGCTTTGACGCTGGCGTCGACGCATACGGCTCCCAGGATGCATGCGAACAACCCCCGTTGCAATATATTACGTCGAGGACGTCTCGTGCAATTTACGTACGATTATGCAGATGCGGATGCCTGAAATGCGCCTACGCGTTTGAGTGCTCGGTGGGTAAGGTAGAGTACCTGACGTACCTACAGAGTTACTCTCCACCGATACAATAGCAGCTATATTAACTGTATACGGGGTATGCAGGGTACGTGTATACGTATATACGCAAATACCCAGAATCCACTACCTGAGCCGATACAACCTAACCTAACGCACGACGTACCTGGGCTCGAGAATTATCCGAAGAAGCGACGGCAGCGACACAAAAGTTAACGTCGGTTAGCAACATTGCGTAATTCTACGAACTCCTGCGGTACGCAGGATCGATCCGACGCCCGTGCCCGTCTATCCTCCCGTATGGAAGACGCTCCGCGTGAAAGACGCGGTTCGGTCTCGGCGCACCCGGCAATAATTATCGGTCGTGACAGGCGTCGGGGACTGGAAAGCGGAAGCCGTAAATTAAGCCAGAGCGCGAAACCCGTTTCTTCGCTAGATTCTATTAATATATTCCGCGGTTCGGTGGCTTCGAGTTTTCGAAGTGTTAAAAGGAAAAAGAGACGGTTGACGCGGGTAGCCGTAAAAATTATTCGCTCGGAAGACACGAGGCTGTGAAAAGTCGAGATATTGAGAAATATGAGATTTTCGAGAAAAAAATCATCCATTTTGAACATCGACGAGACAACCACGTGGTGCAGGTGAATTCTGGACAATTATGTAAATCCTATATAAATGAACGCGTAATTACGAGGCTACGGTTCACTACGTCCGGTTATGCCAACGACACGTGCGTCACTTCCGGAAAGTGCCGATTCGTCCTTCGGATCGACCCCCCCCCCCCCCCCCCAAGACGAAAGTCCCTTAGCAACGTACGGTACCAGAGTAGCCAACTATGGAAGCGAAAAGTAATTTTGAAAAAAAAAAAAAAATTTACCACAGAATAGCCTCGTACCTTAATTACGGCACTCTGTGACGCGGATAAGCGGTTTCTATAATCGGTTAGAAAAAAAAAAAATCTTACAAGCCTTTAAAACGTTCCTAACATGGTCCCCACATCCTGTAGGGTGTACGGTCGTTTTATTAAGTAAAAAAAAAATTCCCTAGACACAATCAGAGTATCCGACTACACGGAGTTAGATTTATCGAAGGACAGGTGGAGTCGAAAAAAATTGGAAAAATTGCTAAAATCAAAAAATTATTTTTTTTTATCCATCTGACCCAGCCTGCGATAACTGTACGCGCTGTGGGGGATGATATGACGTAAGTCCGTTATATATAGATATACTAGCAAGAGCAACCCCCTCTCGGCTTATTCCACGCAACTGCATAGGGATGTAAATTCACGTGCACTTAGACGTACTAAATTACGATGATTTTCATTAGGGGCGATTATTCTGGCCTGGCTGAACAGGCACGCACTCCGACCACTGTATGCATACGGGGTGTTTCATTATTTGTAAACCATTTTATTTTCTCGTTCATCCCCCTCGGAGGATAAATTAAGCCAGAACTTCCAGGGGGATGATATGGACTCCGAGGGATGATGCTCTCTCGAGGGTCTCCGCGTAACGTTATACCTCAGTACCTACAGCTACCAACCCCAGGACCACCCCAATACACCCCCTTCGGTCTACCGTACGCTTAGTAGTACGCGATATGAAAAATATTTTTTTTTTGAAAATTTTCAAATTTGACTTATCGTCGTGCCTATGAAAAACAACCATAATTCGTATATGCGAAATTTTTGAAAAGTGCAAAAAAAGTGGCTGTCAATTGCGAAATTATTGGTAACTTAAGTAAACCGATCGACGCAGCCAATTGAATAATATGCTGTCCCTGTATATCTATATACATCGACCGTTTCGTTTCGCCAGCGACAAGCCGCAAGTCGCGTTCACACGTTCGCGACACCGCGGTTTCGTAGAGACGGTAGTTCGGTGTAGATTACCACTTTGTATTGTGACGACGGGTTGTGCAAAATCGCGATACATGTGGACGACCATTTATATATACACATGTCGGCGATATATCTACGCGTATATATATATATACATATATCTTCAGACTCGTATCGAGGTCGTCCGGTTCTCCAGCAGCCGTCAGGCCATTACGGGGACATTGCAACATTGGCGCCCGGTGTGTACAGCGGCGATTCGTCAAATGCCGATAATATTTCGAGCCTAACCTACGACACGAGAAATTGCGAATAAATCGCAATAGATCGGAGCGCCTTATGAGCTTGACGGTCGTTACTTGAAAACGTGTCAGAGAAACTGGCAAATTTTTAGGCATAGCCGAGACACGTGGAGATTCGTAGATCTCGTAGACCAGTGAAGGAATTTTGTAGGGGGTGTACCGGGGTCAGGGATCTAGAAATTATTCGGAACAGACTATAGCGCGAGCGACGTACAGCTGCGAGTTGGTCGTCCAATTGTAAATTAACGATTACGGGCTGATTTCTATGCTCGGACTTTGGCGAATTATCCGAGCGAATAAAATCACTAGTGAATTTCACGTAGACGCTCGGCGCCTTTCGATTGATCCATGAGGCAGGTAAGCCAACCTAACCTGACGTCGACAAGCACATTGGCCAAACGTCACGGTTGACGTTAACGGTCGTGAAAGTAAAGCCGGTAAATTCGTTCGCATTAATGCGACTATCGCGGCTCTGTGATTTTCCGCGATCGAGCGAATTATTGGCTAATGAATTTTGTGACGTAGTCATTCGCTGGACGGAAAATTTATTTCATTGATTTTATAGCACGCGTACAAATTTTGAGCACGTGGTTCGAAAAAAAAATTTTGAAAACTGTCAATTTTCAATATTAAAAATATCTAGTCCTGACGATATCTAATTAAGATCCAACAGCCGTTCGAATTGCTTCGAAATTATTCGACGAACTATGAGACGTTCTTTTTTTATGTGATAAGAACAAATCGGCTCATTTGGTCGACAATGATATGACGAAAATTTCAAAAATATCTTAGGGACCGGCATAACAGCAGCAAGAACGCCGTATTCGCGTGTGGGTCGGCACATATGTACGAAAAAAAAAGAAAAAAAAAAAGGCACGTACAAGTTCGACCACAGATAATAAAAAAGATGTAAGAGTGCATTATAGGAGAAAAAAAAAAGAAAATTTCTACAATACCGATGCTATTCTGAGTACTGAGTTCCCAGTCTTTCATGAGGATTTCTCGGGCAGGTCAGGTTGACAGCGACGTGGTTACACCTACAATGCAGACAGTGATCTTAGATAAAAAATATGAATTACCAACAGCAACAGTGATAAACAATAAATAACGATCGCCTATATATATTCACAATAAAGGATAATTTTTTTCAAAATTATTTAAAAAAATGTGTCACGATTCCAAATCCCAGCTTTTCGCACACACGGTACATACGATCGAGCCAATTAATTGATCGAATAATTACGACAGCCCGTCTACGATCGAGTATCGGACTAATAATCGTTTTTTTGAGAAATCGATAAGCAAACAAATATTCCAAAAAAAAAAATCGCCACCCGTGATATAAGGCACGCTTATAATTCGCGTGGCAATGTAAACGAAAAAAAAAAAGACAGTGCATTACGCTCGGTCTCCACGAAAGCGTAAAGCCAACTGGGCAGCCGTTGCGTAAGGTTGAGTTATTCCAAAATTTTCTCCCGGCAAATATTTCATAGCAATTAGACATTTTTAATTCCGCCACATTGCAGCCGCCGGTATCCGCCGCTTCATCGTTGCAGCGGTCCGTCGCTCTAGCGCTTTTTTACCAGCCACTGCGAGGGTCACGTTCTACGCGTTGGGCTCTTTCGCCTGCAACAAGGCGGGTGCGCAACGGCAAAGTGGAAGGAAATAAATGAGAAATTATTTTCGTACTGGCCTTAAGGCAGTTTTTTGTACCGGGTAGGACGAATCGATTGTCCATATAAAATTTGCAGGATGTTCATTGGGATAGAGGGGAGGCTGTGCGTATGACGTATCCACGTGTTCATTTAAAAGACATAGGTAAGTACGATTGGCCAGGGTCAAGAATAGCAACGTGTAGCATGGGCTTTCAGCTTGCGAAAAGCCTTTTGTCCTAAACGCGCAGGAGAAAAGACAGCGATCTGTCAAACGCATGTTACACGTGGTGGGCCACGTGTTATTTCGTGGGAGCGAAGTATAGCGGGTGGGTGGATTAAACGAGAGTAATGGGACTTTTGCAAATTTCCCAAAGTGTCGAACAAAAATTTTGGAAACTTGAGAAAAAAAATTATACTAAAAAAATATGTAAAACGACATGACGTGGAAATTATCAGAAATAAAAGTCGAAAACTCCGTGGCAGCAGCGTGCCACCGGAAATCCCGGTACGCCAGTCATTTCAATTAAGCATTCCGGAAGTGCCGTGTCGAAAGCGGAGTATATATTTTTTTTTTTACTTTACCTCCAACACCGAGACCGGGAGGATTCGGTTCCATTTGACGAACGAAGGGCAGCAGTGCTACCAACGTACCGAAGGTATTTGCAGAACGTAAACAGTGAGGGACGTTCGATACGGGGTGAAAAAAAAGTATGAAACAGATACGAGTACTTGGACGGTAGCCACGTGGGGGGTAGGTCAGGTAACAAAAAACCCACGTGGCATACGTCAAATTGAAAAATCAAAATTACACACAACTCCCGACGTGGCATCGTGGACCCCTGGGTGACGTAAAATTTTCAGGGCGTCGCGACGCCTCGATCACGGATCGTCAAAGTGGAACGCGCGATAACGAATTTCTCGTATGACGCAACCACCAGATTGGGGCAAAAAAAGTATGAAAAAGATGAGTAACGAGATGAAAAAAAAAAAAAATACAAGCAACCTCAAGGCGCATATCCACGATGGTCTGGGATCTCAGAGGAGAACCTAAGGCAAGACCCAACCTTACCTGACCTAAGCCAGAACAAGGTAGGTACGTGCCTAAGGCAGCTTAGCCACGTATCAAGGCATACAAAGTCATTACATGCAAGTAGCCGTCGTACGCGTCTACCGGGTGACTCGGTGCAACCTCAGCGCACCGGATATGCAGTTGCATTGGCTACGGCAGAGGAATGCGCCGTATGTTAAAACGTTAATGCCCGCGACCCCCATTACCCTTTCGCCCATTGTCTTCCTTGTAATTGGCCGATCCTCCTAGCAGCAACTGCTTCCCCGAAGCATTCGTTTACCGTATAGTCTTTCATTTCGGTCTTCAGGCCGCGTTTCTATGTCAGCGACCGAACCCACCGACCGTCCAGTAAATTCGCTGCCTTGATACTTTGTGACGTCGGGCGTACACGGCTCTTCGCGGACTTTCCACAGTCGACGAGAGACTCTCTGTAATGCTTTTGCCGATTGTAAAGGCAGTTTCTAAGTCGGCGACGAAATCGCTCCTGAAGCCTTTCTAATCGCACGGACCGGCTGGACGAGAGCTGCGGTGGAAGTAAAGGCGCCATTGGGATTTATAGAAAAAATATTTAACGCTCGCTCACGGCGATAGGACTCGTATAGATATTATACGTGTGCACGCGCCTTTATGTCGCTACGCGATTGATTTAACGTATACGTAATACCGTCCGCGGAATTCTTCATCGGGGCTTCCATATTTCTATAGTTAATATGAGACATTTCTCGAATTCCACTATTCGCAGTGCACAAACACCCCTCCGGCTTCCGGTACGATAATATCGCGCTCTACTTTTTTTTTTTTTTTTTTTTTTTTTTTTTTTTTTTTTTTTTTTTTTTGAAAAACTCCTAGGACCAACCCCCAAAATCCGTGGACCGATTTCATCCCTTATTCTCACTCCGAGGATTCGTTACCACGTAGCGAACGTTTTACGCGACAGAATTGGTTCTTAGGGGGTGTTGCTGTAATTGCGGAACAACACACCCGGACTATATGTATATATACCACATGGGGTGGTTTTCCTCGTTCATCCCTTAACCTGCCGAGATATTTGGGTAGAAGAAATTCAGTCGGCCCCTCTGCCCTTAATACGAGCAGATTACGTAATTGACTAAATTAGTGACGTGCCCCTAAAACAAAAACAAAAAAAAAAAAAAAATTCCTCCGACCACCTTCAACCCTTATCATACAATTGATACCGGCCAGACGTACTGCGGCTGTTACCCGCCTCGTTAATTAAAAGGGGAACGAATTTACATGGTTAAAAGACACAGGGATGAATATCGTCGGCTCCACTGTGGCATTTTCAATTTTATATAAATTAAATATATTTTATTTGCAAATCCAAGCGGGTTAAGGGTTGAACACAAAAAACTGCATATATGCAAATTTAATTTGATAAATCAAGTCCCCACTTCAATCAAAACCACCCCTACCCCCCCCCCCCCTCCTATTAAGCTTCCTCTGTTTTACTATTACTTTAAAGCAGCGGAGGGTTCGGCTAAAGAGCGTCAGGGATTTGCGAACACATAGATAGCCGAGGGTTGAGAGGTCACGGGGAGGAGGGGGCCGGGGGGGGTGGAGAATAGGGGTGGAATGAATTACCAGGGCACAATTAACGCTGCAGCCACCAGTCGATTTTACAGCCCCTCGGTTCGGCGTCCCGACGACCCCCCCCCCCACCCCCAAGCGGGATCCGCCGCGCCCCACCCCCGCAGCCCCTTCGAAATGTGGGATAGCTCGAGGTACACATTCAATTTGCAAATGGAGATTGCTTTTCATTTTAATATAAATTGCACGGAATAAAGGTTATAATTATGCGCGAATTTCATCCCCCCCCCTACCACCCCTAAGTCTTCTTTTTGCATATACATATTTTTCTACCTCCAATCCCGTACACGCACACAACCCCTCCTTTCACCTGGACAGCCACGCCGATCCCCAACCTTTCAACCCTCGTCCCGCTGGCATTCTAGGGGATGAAAAAAAAAAAAAAAAAATGAATCATTACATTTTCGAGTACCTTCGATATATCTCTTTGTGATTTTCACCACAAAAACCCACCCTCTGGGATTAAGGACCTCGCCGGAGAATTCTATCGTCAAGGGGTTGAATATACTGTAGTATCTACATCGAAGGTAAATCCATATATATATATATATATATATATATATATATATGTGCAGGGAAAATAAAATATAGAAGACTAGGGGTAGTTCCTCCCTAATTCCAGAATGCATTGCGCGTCACCGCAGAGCACCCGAGTTATGCGCCAAATAAAGCAATAGGACGGTGTTGCCCGTCCGATAACCAAAACCCCTACTAAATTACATTATTACCCCTATTCGAGGGGTGGTTCAACTTGAGCCAGAGAATTTCCGCGGTCCACCGCGTGCAGTGCAAGCTGGACCGTGCCGTTTCGGGATAAAAAAAAAAACATTTTTTGAATTTAACCCATCATCCCCTATTCTCCCGGGTCATCCGAACCGCACGAAATTTCCCTTAACGCGACAGCAAGGCGGGACGCGTATTTCCAAATAAAGTCCATACGACAAAAGGGTCTCTGAATAAATTCACCTGAACACGCAAAATACCGCAAATGGTAGAGACGAGGGACACAGCATCCCTTAGCCAGCGAGAAGACCGGCACTCCGAATACCCAGAATTCCGCGGGCCGGCTGGTTAGCGAGCGATTTACGATATTGTAAACCGATCTGACGTCACGCGCCAACCGCCTAACCTCAAATCCAACGGCGGCGCCTCCTGGAGCTTCCCGGACGAAGTTATGCCGAATGTAGTATACCGAGACACGTGGTGACCCACTGTCATCGAAACGATACCAGGGACCGTAGAAAGCACGACTGTGGCGCTAACAAGCAGCCTATAGTGCGTGCAGATAACTCGGGATAGAAAAAAAAAAATTGGTGAAACGAGGTAAACGATAATGAAAACAAAGTGGCATAGGGAAAAGGGATGGCTAAATCCAGCGCAAAATCCCGGCGCAGTACGTTGACGCGGGAAATTGCGTTTTTCGATACGTAACAGTTGGTATCCCTGGAGCGAATTCGCCAATGCGTATGTCTATAGGGATCGTATTGGGTACGTGAAAAGGTTGGTACGAGTGCACGTCGAGTATTACGGATGCCTATTGCACGTACGTTCTACGGGTATAGTACAGTGAACAACCGTGTTTTCATTCGGTCCAGTCAGCCACCCAGTAACCAGCCAGTCACCCATCCAGCCACCCATTCGAGATACAGTGGATCCAGCCTCTAACCAGCATCCCTATTTCTCTCTCTCTCTCTACGCGTCAGTCCAACCCACCCCATTCGTCCGTCAACTCCCCCCCCCCTCCTGTAAGCCACGTGCATTTTATTTCGCATACAGTTACATTTTTGCGGTCGACGTAACAATCCCCATCGGCTTGGTAAATATGTACGTGATTACTTTTAATTCCCTCTATTTGCGTGTCCGCACTGACGCTGGTTAACCGCCCGTTGCGAAGTCGCCATTAACGTGGAGGCATTTTATTGTCGATTTTAATACGAGAGACACGGCGTATCCCATTCTTCCTCTCTCGCTCTCGTTATACCCGAGTGACTTTATTTTTTTCATAAAAAAAAAAAAATAATAATTTTTCGTATGACGTACATATACACGATTTCACCGTGCAGGCATTTTGTTGCCGATTTTAATACGAGAAACGCGAGTGGCGTGTTCTCTGTCTCTTTTGCTCTCGCTATACCCTAGTGACTGTACTTTTTTTTTTTTTTCCATACAAAAAAAAGATTCTCGTATGACGTATATACCGCGATTTCATCGACTATACCGTACCCACGTGATATACAGGATTGCCAATTGAGAGGAGCGAAAGTGAATGAACAAAAGCGAATAACGGAAGCGGTTGATATGGTTTTGGATTGGCAAGAAAGCAGAAACCGCGAAGCGCGCCAGTGGGTTCGTATGTTGTGGGGAAATTCTTATAACGTACGTTATACACGTGTATCGCTATATAGATATACCAGGACGCGATAACTAATTTGCACGTAACGCACGAACGTTACGTAGGATTTTTCTGCGCTATTTGTTATAAAGAATACGCAGTGATCCCACGGGAAACAGGAAAGTGACTGTGGGCAAGGATTGGATCTGAAGTTGGCTAACCGCAGGAGTACCGGAAGTCGAGGATATGGCTGAAGTCAATTAGCGTTGGCTGGTCGGATCCGTCGTGTGACATACAGGAAGTCCCCTGGACCGACTTGGAAAAAATTTTCAAGCTGAGCTCATCTCCTGCAAAATGATCGTGGATGGTGGCCATCTTGAAAGGGGGGTAAGAAAGGGGGATGATATTTTCATGGGCTAAAGGCGCATTCGCACGTATCGACGCGCACCATAGAAACCCAACGACGGCAGTGGGTCCGACCGTCTTGATCGGTGAGAGGAGTAATTGTTTGCCAGTGCAAATTTGCGACTGATTCGCGAAAATTCCGAAATTTCGCCAATGGCGCTTGCACGTCCCACCCTTGATTTCCGGTGCAGTCCCAAAGGCGTAGAAAAGTTGGAATGGACATGCCAGCCAGTACCGACACCACCCTTACTTTGATGAGGGTCCTTGTCGGGGGGACTGAGGGGGGTCGTGCCGCTTATTGCGAAGGCCACGAGTTTATTGCAAACGACCGAGTCCCTAGATTCAGGGGCGTATATGATGGTATGCGAGGGGGTGACAAAAGGGGGGCCATGAAAAATAAATTAAAAAAATAACAAAGAAATTAAAATCTACTTTAAAAAAACGCCTAAAAAATTTTAACTCTCAACTTTTTTTTTTTTTCAAAAATACAACAAAACCCACCATATCCGGTGACTCCAGGCTCTCGGAACCAGGGGCGGAAATTTAATGTGCGAAACGTCGTTAAACGCGGAGCAACGTGACGATTTCACGGTGACGCCCTCTTAATTAACGTTATACGTTTCGGCTCAGCCGCCCTGGCTAAACCAGCTGCCAAATATCCTATTTCTGGTGTTTCTAGCTACGGCACTGGGAGCCTTGTGCTTCTCGCGCCCCGAGACAACCCCCGCTTCGCTGAGACGGATATGGGGTTACGGTGCGAGCCAAGAGGCTGGTCTGCGGCAATATTGCGTTAACCATCCCCCTCGGGGGTTATCTCTGTCTTTTATACCCCCCCCTTTTCCCCCCTAAATGCCCTCGGCGACCTGGTTCGTAATTAATTATATTTAATTTATATTCCAACTCACAGCAACGGCAATTTCCCCTCCACCCCCCCCCACTCCCCACCCGTTCACCTAACCACCCCCGCCTTGACGCTTAACCCTCCTTGATATGGGGTCGTCCTCCAACCCCTGGAACGCCGCAGCCATCGTCACGAAGAATCTTTAAATATTAATAATGTCGCTCGGTGGAAACGACCGGGAAAATTATTACGTTGGCAAGAGTTTATTACGTTGGCAATGAACGCAAGAAATACCTTACGATCCGTGAGCCCGTGGTCCGATATGGCCAAGAGGGGTGGTTGGAGGGGGAGAAGGGGGGGACTCTTGTATTTTAATATTAAAAGCAAAATCCGCTGTTTGGCTAATTGAAACTAAAAATATTCAAAAAAAAAAAAAAAAAATTAACAAGGATTTCAGCGACAAGGACTTTTCGACTGGGGTAAAAATATAAAGGAATTACTGCCACGGGGTAGTGCATTAAATGGCTGGGACCTTAATTGTGAATGAGTTTACACGGGCTGGAGGGGGTGGAGGGGTGGTCCTGATCGATAAAGTATAAAAAGCTGGAAATTTTACGGTAGAAAAGTCAGGAACCACCCTCCCACTCCCCCCTTCGACCCCAAACGTTGTCAGACACGGCCGGTCTTGGGATTCGCACTTGTTGCTCTCTACCCGATCCGTAAAAGGCCACCCCTTGAGCGCTTTCGAATTTTGGTGCTATTCAAAAAATTATCGAAAAAAAAAAGCGCCGGGCGATTATCGCGACGCGGCGCATGATAAGTAAAAATCCGCGCATCGACCGGAATAAAAAAAAAATTTTTTTAAATAAAAAATAAAAAAAATTCGTAAATACAAAATTTACTCAAAATTCATACCAACCCCGCAAAAATCACGAGCAACCCCTCTCGTCCCTAGGACCTCTAATTATATCTGATTCCAAAATTTTACCCTTACCTGCCACATTCACCGCAACCATTGACCCCTCGACCCCCCCCCGTATTCCGATAACCGAGCGCCCCAGCCGCAAGGCGAGAGCTTCAAAAATTCCTCGGGGAAGCAGATAGCGTACGAGAGGCGTAAAAAAAAAAATCAACCCCCAAGACACAACGCATACAGCATACACAGTTAAACAGGCCAGCCAACGAAACAAAGAAAGCCCAAGTACGCGTTGCGTAACCGTACGCAACGCGTGCAGTGGTCGTGCGTGCAGAGCGCAGTAACCGTTCCGGAAGAGCGAGTGGAAAGATTACGCAATCACGATGCGCCGGCGTTCTGAAATTCGAAAAGTTTAACCCACAATCTCAAGATATCCCAACGGTACCCTCATTTTGCATTAATGGCGTAATTTTAATTAAAAAAAAAAAAAAAAAAAATCCATTTCCATACCACGTACTCGTATATACCCCGTGCACCGTACTATACCCAACGCTACGTCACACGCGTTCCATACCACCTTCGTGCTAACTCAACATAGGACTCCACTGTAAAAGACAATGCCAGACCGTTAAGAGCGCTTAAGCGATTTGTAACGAGAGGAAGATAAAGCTGCAAGGTTACGACTGGAGTCTAGGAGGAAGGAGAAGGAAAAGAAGGTTAGGTCGGGATGCACCGAAGCCAGGAAATGCACTTGATGCACTGTAACGACCGAGGATGATGGACGGGAGGGGAGGTAGAGGGGAAGCAGGGATGAGTCATCGTAGATACATAAAACCGGTTCGCCATGACTATTATATATATATATATATATATATATATATATATATATATGCACCTAATCCTCTTTCCTCCCATCGCCATTTTTTCTTTTCTCCCCTGACCTCACAGACAGTACCTTCATCTCGTCTCATCTTATCTCGTTCTCCTCGTACAGACGAAACTCATCCCCTCGTCCTTCGCGTAATCAGGGTCCAGTATAATCTCAAGATAATTCCGTCCATCTCGACCGTACAATTTATCCGCGTACAAAAAAAGTACCGTGTACGATTCTCGATGCATGAATAAATATTAAGCGTTGAATAAATGGGCTAATTAATATAACAGTAATTAATACTGGGTATCAGAATCGAATACACGTTCTTTTGTAACAGTAAATTAATAATTACAGGTCAATCCAATTCGCACAATGTATACGCGAGTAATTTTTTTCATACTTTAGGAACACATTAATACCGTCACGCGAGTCTTACAATGGTATACGCGTATCTTTAGTTCTAATCGGACACGCGTGCGGCAGCACTGTATACGTGCTTACATAGGCACGTGCTCCAGGCGTATATGGGTCGAGACAAGACGGTTGACCATGGGGTATGAAAATTACAAGAAAGCCATGCGAGACTGGTATCGACGTACGGATGGATAAAAAAAAAGGTTAATTATTCGATTTTAGCGGGATATTTGAATTTTTAAAAAAATTTGACGAATCAACCTAAAAACCAACGATGTCCGTGGACGAGGCGGAAGAATCACGAATTTAACGTATGGAGCTGGAAAGTCAATGGGCGCGTTTCGAATTCGCGTTTACGCGATTACGGAAAAGTAGTCGCGACCAGGGACGCAGGTAGAAGACGACAGGCCGAGAGACCGACGTTACGGCGCCGCCGTTCGTTTGTATCGGCATTGTATCACGCGCGTCTCGCGTCGCTCGATATAGAAATCCGCCATTATAAGGATCGAGGCCTTTACCGGTTTCGAGTAAAAAGACGTGTCTACGATATCATCCCGTGTCGCGATTTCCAATATGGCCGACGCAGATCGAAGAGTCAACTTCGAAGCCGACGCAGCCCTTACGCAATTCCAGCTGGTCCTTTCCGTGCGATACCGGAAGTTGGCCATTGGCTCCGGTCGCGAGAGAATAGCCAGCAAATAATCCCGTACATACAGAATAGTCCATACATATATATATATATATACACGCTACGTCACGAGCATCCATCTCGTTCCCTTTATACGAGATAATTAAACAGCGCGGAATGGACCGTAAAAGGAGGAACGGTCCCGAAGCGTAAAACCACTGTGGACGACCCGTGGCGACTGAGTAGAGAAAAAAGAATTCAAAATATCCAAAGACACGTGTTGCCGTAGCAAAAGCAGAAAGGCAATAGAGGGATGATTTTACGAGATTTTCCCAACCCTGTCACCCCCTGATAAGAAAAAAAAAAAAAAAAAAAAAAAATCAACGTCAAATCCGATCTACATACCGGGTCCCATTAAAGTAACGTTGATAAGGACTAATTGTAATTACGTAAAATGACTGATACTGATATCACAAGTAATCAGCGACTTATATGAAAATGCATATATGCAAGTAGCCCGTCAAAGAATTCCACATGGAAATGCCCCTTAGAGCTCAGGTCGCTCGCGAGTCCCTCGAGCCAGCCGCGTTTCCCGGGCGCGCTAGTAGGCTGTGGAAAAGCGGAAGCGGGGAAAGAGGGGAAAGCGGGAGGAGTCCATTGTTTTGGTAGTCGGAGCCTCGTAAGCGTAATCTGGCTACCGGCATCTTCTTACTCGGCAATCTGGACTCTAGACGCACCCGATGCGATACGCACTGCGTTGCGCCACCGTGAGCGCCGACCTGTGCTAATCGGCAGCTTTTAGCGTTTCGCAGAGGCGGATGTCCGTTTGGACGCGAAAACACGTGCTCGAGATTGAACTCTGGCTGCGGTAACCATGGGCGGGTACACGCGTGCCCGATGCACGGGGTTACGCAGGTTTAAGTTACGAGGGTGAGGAAGGACGAGAAGCTTCTAGAACAAACGAGAACCCGTGCGCGTAAGATAAAAGCAGATCTGAGTCTCTGGGCTAAAACCTAGCAAAGACGTATCCAATTAAGGAGCCGGTTGTCGCCGGGGAGACTCTCCCCTTGGTAACTTGGGTCGAGTGGACTGTATTACATTTAATGTTCTATACGCGAGTGAATTTGGATGCGTTTAAGGGATGACGTCAGTCACGCTGTGGATATACGAGGGTACGTGGATCGAGTCGACTGTAGTTTTATACGTGGACGTGAAAGTGACGTGGAGAACGAAAGGAGTCGCTTTGACATATACAGGGATCCTCTTCGGGATCCTGTGAAAGCGAGACAATAGAAGGTCAGGGGGGACCCGAGGTGCAGTGACGGCCCTGGCCCGTTGGCTCTCGTGTCCCGTGAAGTTAGCTGGAGGACGGAGGTATTACAAGGGTGCGAGAGGGAGGTAACTCGTAGGTATAAAAGAGTTAAGAAAAGCAACAGCGAGTAAAGGCGGCTTCTCACTGCTCCCTCGGAATCCGCACTGTCCCCTTTTTACAGTCGAGTCCCGCGGCGACCGTTTGTGCTTTATTTTGTCGGCTCCTCTGAGAAGATCCACCAGGATTCATCCGGACTGTCCCCTGCGTGGGGAAGCCGTCGGACCCAACCGACAGACCCGGACCACAGTTGGACCAATTCAGAGTCAGCTCGAACATTTGCAAAGACCAAGGTTCGACCCGGGTCCAGAAGACGCGAGATGCTGGACCCGCCGAATGGCATCAGGTCCAGACCTCGTCTGCGTAGGACGTCCTGAATTGATATACCGGGTGGACGATGACGTGGTCGAACGTTGAAACGACCCAAGGAAAAGGAAGCTCATCAATCCTGGATTCCACTCGAAAGAAAACAACCTCAGCGAAGCGGCTTCGAGTCGACGTGATAGATCGTTCTTTTGTTTCAGGCCTGGCTGACTTGGCCGTCCGGCCCGAGACCTTTGCTTCGAAGGTGGCCAACGCAGGATCCGTACTGATGATCCCGCGGATCAAGGACTGGACTGGGTCCCAGAAGTGAATGAAGGGCCCCAAAAGTCCTTGACCGATCGTGCCTCGATTTCTTTCTCGATCTACTGGTTCATTCTCGAAGATCGACCTGACTTGTTCGCTTGGAGGTTTCAACAAATTTACCCCTGGTCCAACCCATCGCTAGGTCCTCTACCTGGTCCAAGATGAAAAGCTTGAGGTCCTCCTGTAACAGGGACCGTAGGAGCAGCGTCCAACAGCCTGGACAGGTTTCCCGTGGGATTACCAGAATTGACGATGAGGTACCCCCAAGATTTATTACCCTGGCGAAGGTGCCCTCTTCTGGAGGCCCATCGGCACCCTGGGAAAACACCTGGGGAATTACGAAAGGATCCTCGTAACCTGAAGCCTCCAGATTCTCACTGGCCGTTTAGCCTTAGCTGATGGTGCATCTATATATATACTAGGTGGAACGTGACCCGGTGCACCGGCTACCGTGATGAGCTCATCGGTATATACAACAGTTGGGTCAGGTTAGGCCCGGTTAAGTAAACCTGATGACGTGTCCAAGCGTACAGGTTGAAACGGTACGTGACTCTGGGAGGCAGCAGCGCAGGATGATGAATAAGATCGGCAGTGCCGAACGACCAGTCAGTTTCAAAGGGGCCCGAGAGACTTTCCCACGAGTCATTCGACAGATTGGTAAATCGGTTGGGGAAGGACGAGGGGGAACAAGGAAATTCGGTAAAAACACCGTTGACTTCCAGATTTACAGAATTCTGTGAATTCGACCGGAGGGAAAAAAAAGGAAAAAAAAAAACCATTTCCTATTTTACTCAAAAAAAAAAAAAAAAAAAAAAATAGACCCGCCAAGGATGACCTCAGAGGATCGAGACGTTCTAACCCCTGACGACGGTATGTCCGATCGACGTAATAAAAGTCTATACGAAATTTCGAATTTCTTTAGATTTCCTATACGGTCCTGTGGAACGAACAGAGACAGACTCTGACCTTTACACGTGCGCACCAGTGACGGAGACAACGGCAGATAATAATTTCCTATCGCGTATCTGACCAGATACAAGAATTTCATATTTGTGCGAGTCCAACACGATGAAAATTTGTAATCCGGAAAAAAAAACAGACTTTCGCGAATATTTCCCTGGAAGTAAAAAAAAAAAAAAAAATTTCGCAATCCAGAAGTCTCTTAGAATTTTCTCATCAACGCAATTTTCCCACTGCCTTACGCGTTTCTCCCGTACAAGGCGAAACAATCGGACTTCCTTATCTCGTGGCCAGATGCGCCGCGTCCTGATCCCACGGGAGGATAGCGTAACCCTTTTACGCCGACCGACGAATCGGATACCGATTTCAGCCGTAAGCGTGCAACTTATCGCTATTGCGAATTTCACGAGTTGGGCAGGTGGGGAGGGGGTGGTGGGGCTGGACTCGGTGCGCTGCGAAGCTTCGGCGCAGCATCCCAAATACGTGGACCAATTCCGATTTTATCGTCGAACGGGTCCGGCATCGGGTAAAGACCAGGGAATCCCCATAGCACAGTGTTGTACCCCTACCTACCCAGTGGGCACAGAACTGCGGGACGGTATTGCAATAATAATTCAGCGAGCGGCAGTGCGTATTGCACCGAGTGCATAGGGACTGTGCACGGGTGTATATATATATATACGTACTGTATTATGAACGTGCGTATTGCGCTGCTGGTGCATCTACTGCGTCAGTACGGTATACTGCAGTTCTGCATAATGTATGCAGTTCTCTATAACTGTGTATATATGTACTGTAACGTATTTTCTCTTAACTCGACAGAGATAGCGAAAAATCCGAGAACGATTTTCGTTAACCAACCCTGCGTTACCTGCTGTTCACCTTTCGCTGATGCATCAGCAAAACCAGGCGGGCGCTAGCCAACTCTTTTTTTCACTGGGACTGACAGAAAATCGGAACCCCTTCACCAATTAATAAATTGGGAGTCCTCACCGGAGCTGGTACAGCTGATCCGTGAAGGCCGGGAACTGTATCCGAAAGACACTCTGGTGGACACTGCACTAATGCACAGCACTGGACCTCCGAAACACTCGAAGGAAATCCATAGAATTTCCTGGATATCGCGAGAACTACACGAACCAGAAGTTGCTATACCGTATCTAAACACGGCTAGAAGAACTGTCAACAAATAGCACGGGAGCGCGAGCCAGCTTGTGACACCTCGGTCGGTGCCCCGAGACAGACTGCTTTGACGATAGCCAAATTCGATAACTAATAATTCTGATCTTTTAGCCGATAACTCTTCCATCTCCCGTAATCAGATTCTAAAGATGAAATTCGAAGACAGGAATCTGTATTAGCGCAAATGCACTCTGTGTCAGCGATACTTCCACTAGGATTTACTTTCCGAAAAACATATAGGCATTTTCACGGACAGAGTGTGAACGGAGCTTAAGTCCCCGGTGGTACAGGAAGGATCGGTTCCCCGAGGACGCTCACCGAGATTGCCCTGCGTATACCGGGTGGGATTTTCGGGATCCTTCGGCACTTGGGTATCTGGCCGTGAACTCTGACCTCGGGGAGTGGATGGGAATATTCGCGTGGACCATTGTCGTCGGGATCATGCACGATTGATTTACAAAGGAAACGAACGAGGACGGCCTGATCTAGGTGTCAAAAAAAATGAGACGCCTATATATATATATATATTTTTTTTTTCATCCGCGTATATCCAGCATCCCAAGAGGCTCCACGACGAAAACAGCGAATGAATAAAAGACGAGATATGAAATTTTCTCCGAGAAAAATTTTTACGATTCCGACCAATTTCGATAAGTCGTAAATTCCGCGTAGGATATATTCTCGGGCTCGTTGCGTCATCGAACCGGAAGCGATCCTTGAGATCCGCCTTGGCTGTAATGCCGTGTCCGTCGGTATATGTATATATGAATGCAGAAGAGCCAGGGGGGTACGAGTATATTTTTTCCCCCCGAGCAATGGACTTTTTCGAAATCGTTTCTTCCCTCCGGTCGTCACGGTGGAATTTTATTGTGCAACTATCGCGGAATCCTTGGGAGTACACGTACGATGCATTCCGCGTGCGAACGAATGCGGAAAAGTCTCCGCGTCCTTTTGCTAATGTATATATATGTTTTTTTTATACATGTACCATATGTATATACATATATGCGTATACCGTGCGATTCCTCCTTTCGCGATGTTCTGAAAGGCGATAAATTTCAATCCGATGTAGGCTGCGACTTCCGGTTGAAAAGAAAAAATTTTTCACCGTCCTCCGTCGGTAAGGAAGATTCGCGAAGATTCATTCGAAAGGAAGAGATCTTCCCCCAGGGGGAAAAAACGTACAATGAGGGAGACGGGAAATAAAAAAAAAAATCACGAATAACAGACGATCGAGATTTCATTCGTGTTTTACGCCCGGGATAAATCAGCCATGGCGAAATGCCCTTCGCTGGAATAATGGGGCCGGGTGCTCTTAAAGCGTCCCCCGGCCCTGCTCTTCTTTCTCCATAAACATGCTTTATTGCCATCGGAAAGCACACAAAGTGGTAAATAGGTGTAGGTACGTGTAAGTGGGTACTTGTATAGATTCAACGTGGGGGGTCGGGAGGGGGGTAATCGTTAAATAAAAAAGGTCCTATGTTCAGAGTAAATTGGAAACGCGTGAAAAAAAAAAAAAATTTAAAAGAAAACGTATTTGGAATTTTTCAAATTTTTATTAAAACAGTATACGGGGTTGCCAACATACATGGTTGCTTTTACGTGAAATACTGGCGATGCCTTTTTCCCCTTTTTTAATTTCAAAATTTACCCCCCCCCCCACCCCTCCAAATGCACGTAGTAAGGTGCCTGCAGAACTCGGTATCGATTTCCACGTTATCGTAAATTCGCAATGCCCTTATGGGAAATCCATAAAGAGACGGGAGGATCCTCGTTTCCTCGTGTGCGAGTGAGACAGAAAGAAAAAATAGAAGGCCTTCTCTTGGAAGCGATCGAATGCGAATGTCGCGTGGGTGGGAGTGGGAGTAAAATTTTTCGCGATTCAAATGACACGTGCTGAGAATCGCGTAGGTCCAGCTGTGAAGATCGAGCATTGCCAGCGTGAAAGGAGAAAAAAAAAAAAAAGGTGAGATCAGAACGAAAAGAAACGAGGAAAATAGAAAGGATGAATCATGGGACGCGAGTGGTTGCGTAAGCGTAATTTAACGTTAGGCGAGATAGGTTTTCCGTAGCTGTTAAATGGCAGAACCGGCAAAAGTTCCTGTACCTGTGAACCGGCCTTAATTCATTTTTCGTATCGCTTCGACTATTTTTGAGTGCTCTATATTAAAGCAAGTCGAAGCATATTGAAAAATAAAAAAAAAAAAACACAGTGCAGCCATTCGGACGGAGCGATAATCGAATTGCACGTGGGCCAAGTGCGCGTGCCAAACTTCAGGCGGGGGGCGTCGCGACGCTTCCCGTCGTCATTCGGTTGGCAAAATCTACGCTGGCCGAGAATTCATTCACAGCGTGAAGCCAGGGTCGAGCCGATCTAATAGGCAGGGATACAAGGTGAACGTACATGAGAATTCGCCCGAAAGTCTCAAAAATCGCCAATTGCAAACTGAAAAATTTATCGATCGATATCCGAAACGCATTGGAACTTTGTGTTTAAAAAAAAAAAAAAAAAAAAAAAAAGAAGAAACGGATGAACGTAAAAGTGAAGTTGCGAGGGTCTACGATTTCTCGTGAGACTTTTTCCTTTCCACCAGGAGCGTCTCCACTGGAGGAGCAAAAGGGGGGAATCCGACTTTGGGCACGGAGAAAACACTGGACTATTTTAACCGTGAAATAACTCAGTCGCTGTCAGAGCTCACTCGGGAAGTGGGTGAGAGGAAGATGAAAAAAAAAAAAAAAAAAAAAGAGACTCGCTGGCAGTAGTCAGGAGAGAGAGAGAGAGAGAGAGAGAGAGAGAGAGAGAGAGAGAGGAGAGAGAGAGCCATGATATGTGGCGCCTAAAGATAGAGCACCCGAAACAACCATAAACCTTTTTTTACTCTTCGTGGCTTCCAGGTTGGTATAAGCTTTCCGAAGGGACTGCTCCGATTACCAGCGCGACCAAGTATAGGTTAGGTAGAAAAGACATAAAAAAAAAGGAGAAATACGTCACAAGGCGGCACAGCCCCGTACAGACGTAGCAGTGAAAGAAAAAAAAAAATCCTATTGGATTAAAATTAATTACCGAATAATCGAACGTCGTTTCGAGTATTCCAAGCCGACGATCAAAGGACTGCGGCGAGGATTAATAAATAAATTAATCAGCGATCGCCAGTGCGATGACCAGTCTTCCGTTCTTAACGGGAGCGAAGATGGACCGGACGAATAACCAGCTCGATTTTTCTTAGCGATTTTTTCAAATATTTTAAATCGAATCAATTAAACAAATGCCAAATTCCAATCGCAACGATAACGCAGCAGACATACAACGTGTATATCGTATTAATGAAAAGTATCCAAAACTATATCTATACACTCGTCGGGATCGAGAGCCGATCACAGCCGATCATGGCCGACAACGCCCGAGCGCACTGCATAGGAAAATGCCTGAACTCGTTCGTCGGTGAAATCGTCAAACCTCTCCGGCGCGACCTGCCGCGTCGCTTCGATAGTCTCATCGACGGTGGAACCGGCAATGAAAAATAATTTTCAATTATCCGAAAGTTCGCATAAATTTTTCACCGAGAATTCGCCTTAAAATTTTCCCTCCCGGCATCCCTTTTAAATCTTTGAGTCAATTACGAAAGCCGTCTCGCGTTACAGATAAGAAAGTTTATAAAAACATTACGCAACCAGCCACGTGGTCGATAAAGACCTGTCAGACGCTTTGCCAAGTGGAAAAGAAAAAATGAAGAAAAATATTTATACCAAAGACGCGTGACTACAAAATATTTCCAGGGCTTCAACTAAGTAGGGTGATACCCGCACAAAGGGGTAGGTATTCGTACATGGGAATAAAGCAGGGTGGTTCCCATGCTGAAGTGCAAGTTGAATCGAAAGCAGGACCAGGGGGAAGGTCGAGGGGTCCGATGGAGGGGGCATGGGGATTATCCCGAAAATTACCTCGTTTAGAGAATAATTAACGTAAATACAGCGGTCGACGAGAGGATGCTGGGGATGAAGGGGATGATAGCCATGGTCCAGCGAGCACGGTTAGCCATTGTGTTCGCGTACGCGAATCATCTGCAGATCTTGACAGTGGTGCGAACGAGTGTAGAGAGGCGTTTGGGTTGAATGAAAAAAAAATAAATAAAATAACCCACAACCCCACGTAACTCGAAATGGTACACTCTTAACTAAAATTGCTGAATGCGACCATCCAGCTTCCTATTTTTCAACCCTTTCAGCCCCGATCCTTTTACCAAATTACCAGCCAAAGGGCATATATGCCATATGAATTTTTTCCCAGCCCCAAAAAAATTTAAACCCACCCCAGGAATTTCTATTCCAACAGGCCAGTCCATTGTGGGTCCAGATATGGCACAGACCCACTGTACCGGGTGTCCATGTAAAATACCTTTTAAAGTACGTCAAGCCATCCGTCCCTGATAAGAATAAAAAATCAACAGGTTGATAACCACTGTCAGGGTTCGTGGTTGAGTTTCCAGCTATAAGCCAGGTAAACAAGAGACACTGTCCCCGTAGGACCCCGTATAGACGGTATAGACGGTATAGACACAGCCGTTAACACAATGGCGGAAGGGTCGGTTGGTTCTCGGCCGGGCGACCCGAGGAAGGATGGGTAGGATTATGCAAATGAGAATTCGTAGACTAAACACGTGGCCAAGAAGTTCTTTTCGTTCCAGTTGAAAAACACGAACGACGCTCTCGCGTGTTTCTGGCCAATAAGGAATATATAGGTTAGAGCGAGAAGGTGACGTAACAGCCTGTAAAACGTAACAAGCCCGATGCGCCCGACTCGACGTACGAAACGATCAGCACTCGGCTACTACGATGACGTAGATGCTGATCAGCCATTGGCCGATCGTGACGTACGTCGCCCTACGAGCAACGTCATTATCCCTTACTGGGCCAATCCCGACGAATCCCATACGATTCGGACTCGAATACGCGGTACCCTGTTGCGTGCCCGTACGGATGTACGAGTTACGTGCGTACTCGGCTTTACCTGCTACGGGCCGATAAGCGAAGTGAACTGCGAGGTGAAAAAGCGGTCCAGATGTGGATCTGAGTAGCCTGAGATGAGAGTGACGACCGGGGACCACGTGGGTATATGGCAGGAGGGGAAAGGGATTCCCTGATAATAAAAATTCTTAATCGACATACCTATATCGTGAATCTGAAAAAATATTTATCGACAGTATAATTTTTTTTTACTAAATATTTCAATATCGATTGATCGTAATGGCTGCTACGGACGTACCGTTTCTCATAAATATGCATGAGTGCGCTGCTCGGTGCGGTTGCATAACAGTGTGTAGAGGGGCGTTTCGTATTTAAACGACTTTACGTGCACTTGCTACAGGTTAGTATACCTGTACGAGTCTATATATATATATAAGACGTTGGCTCCATATGCAGCTAGTAATTATTACAGCTGGATGTGCATACGTGATCTCGTACCTGAGAACTGATATCAAACGATCGTACGATGCATTTCGATAATTCCAAACGAAGGCCCAGATTAATTAACACGCCCGTCAAAGTCACGCGAATTAAAGGCAGATTTCATAGAAGCGAGGCTGGCGCGACGAATTTCGCGAAATAACGTAAAATTAAAATCGGACGACTGCGCCGATAAGAAAACGCAAGCCTTTAAGGAAAAACGACGTTGGCTCGTTTTCAAAAAGCGAATAAAATTTTTCGTGACTTTCTCATCGACTTTCACGTATAAAAGGCGTCGTTATGCAAAGGGACGTCGATAGCGTGACGTCACACAGGTGTGACCCCCCCGTGGCGTCCACGTGGTCGCCTCAAGGATCTTAAGAACCCTTCGTGACGTCATCATCGTCATAGAACCCCCCCCCCCCCCTATTAACGTCATATCCACATTTTCCCATAAATTAATAAAGATCGTACACACCGGGTGCAGACCTCTCATATCTATAGTTATACAGAACAGGCTAGCCGTCTGCAGCCAAGGCAAATGTGGATGGAGCTTAATGAACGTCTTCCCAATAGATCCTCCGCAAGTAATCGGGGGGGATCAGGAAGACCCGTGCACACCGGGGCGTTTTGCGCTGCACGATGAGAACCGGTGTGAAACTTTGATTCTGGCAATTAATTAGAAACCCGCCTAGATTCCATGGAGGGATGAGTTTACGTAGATACAGTGAATCTACGGATTCTGTAGAACACTGCTTGAAGTCTCTCTCTCTCCCCCTTTCTATATATACAACGGTTATCCCAGGAGAACGCAAGATCATCGACAACCCCATCTCGATTTTTTGAAAATTACCCACAGACTGAAATTCGTGCTTCTAGAAGGTTGAATCAGAAATTTGAATTTCCCGCCCTTGCACGGTCTACCTGCGAGGTCAGGTTGCCGTTTTATTTTGTCTCTCTCCCCTCTTTCACGAATTTGTTCTAGAAACTCTGACGTCACGAGGGTCCAGCGCAGAGCAAAGTACAGGACGAGTGAGACGCGCCTACAGTCGTCATTCCACTAGGGACCAGAGTCTCCGATTCCAGGGACCGCGTAGATACACGAGAGCCCGTAGTTAAGTAATGGGAGGCTTTTTCCTTCTAGAAGCAGTCACGTCGAATCGAGTGTAAACGGCCAAGTCTAACGTTATTGGGGGTATAAGCCAATGCGAATGGATATAAAGCAGAAATAGTAGATTGGCCATTCGCCGTATAAATAGCTAAGGCCACGGGTAGCCCCAGAATATACAGGATGGCCAAGGTGAAGCGTAAAACGAGCCGAGAGGACGAGACGTGGCTGAAAGAGACAGCTGATCGTCGGAGGACCGCGATGAGTCTGATTTTAAGTGAAAGGGACAAGAGTCAATGGGTTTCTTCGTATCGAGAGTCACTCGAACCCGTCGCTAGTTTCGTTCGGTGGTCAGTGCTTTGACGCGGCGCACTCGACAGCCCGTTACATCTTACGTACAAGAAGGCTACACGGCGCATCTCGCATCTGTTGTGTCGGGAGTACCACCGTGACGGGTTTCGGGCTTCTCTCGACCGAGCGAGAGATAAGTTGGTAGTTGGCGAAGGAGATTGGAGAAAGGGTCGGCAGAGAAAACCGGCCTGCTGCGGCGTTTAATGCTGCCGGAGAAGTTCTTGGACGTTTCAGCCTATGGAGCTACGGCTAGCTTTGATGTCTGTGTGTATATATATATATATAGTTACTGGGAGACACGGTACAGTGCAGTTGGATGAGTAGTAAAAGCGTACAGAGCGTATGTAGGGAAAACTAGAAAGTCGTTAGAGACATATATTTATCTCGGATCCTTATCAGTGGATAAGTGACGAAAGCCCTCCCTGGCTCTTATGTAAAATAATGCTTTTGAAAAAATTAATTCTGGCCTTTTTTTCCGCGCTGGTTTTTGGTAAATGGGCTGATTTTCACCAGGGGTCAAAAACCGGAACAGTAAGTCGCGGAGGTTTGGGATTCTGAAGGGGTTCGTTGACGCGGCTAGAGTCTGCCCTACTGGTCGCTTGAGATGGGATGCACGTGACGACGTCTGGCGTCGCGACGCCGGTGAATCCTTAGACCCTGATGAAGCCTCCCCCAGCAAATCGAAGGTCGAACTCAGGCTGGACACGAGAGCGAAAAAGAGACAGAGCTACCGGGGTACAGCTGAAACGGGCTGGGAAGACAGACGGGAGTCTGTAGATGACGGGAAGATGAGATCGAGATGAGATAACGCGAGATGATCTTCTCCTTTGTTTCCCACGCTACTCGGAGGATTCTCTCCCTTCTAAGAGCCAACGCAGCGTCCTTTCAGGATACAGAGGCACAGCCTGGTATCCCCATGGCTGCCAATTAACTGGAAAAACGATCCGGAACCAAAAATAAAAAATCCCCCCCTAAAAAAAAGCAGCCGCTAACCAAATCAAGAAAAGCCACTGGTCGATCAAAAAACAAAAAAAAAAAAAAAACAACTGCTACCACTACCAGAGCCAAACAGTACAGTCTCCGCGTCGGGTTTGGCAGAGTCGAGGAAGTAAGTAAAAAAGCAGAGATACACAGCGAAGCCGAAGCACCCGGTGAATTGACCGGTCCGGTAGCTGGTAGGCCGACGGAGGATAATTCGGTGGAGTCGGGAGGCCGTTCAAAGGTCCCGCGATACGATATATCAATGGGCTGGTTGCTGAACAATCCGAACTATCCGCGATGCCACAAAGAAACATACCAAATTGAATGCCTGGGACAGCGTGGCCAGTGGACGGTCAAGGAAGCCGATGGAATGAAAGAGAGAATACGTGGAGGATAGGAATGACGAAGAGTCAAGAGAAGGGAGAGAGAGAGAGAGAAAAAGGATTGAAGCACGGATAGGAAGGAGATAGAGAATAAAAATAAAAAATGTAGAGGCATAGAAACAATATATCTGATACCCCGTGGTCCTGCCAAAGTCGTACCGAGAGGAACCAAAATTCCCTGGTACTCCATTCAGTGGTCCATCGAGTTTCCGGTGCATCTGGTATTTACACTGGCGACCAACGTGGAGCATAACAGCCGTGAAGGGCGATGACCAAAGATCGGTCCAGGGGACAAGGACGCGATTCCCCGAGCAAGATCAGCACAGGTGAGTCCAGGGAACTCGGTAGGATCGAATGGCCGGAAGAGTGATGACGGTTGCCATAGGTCAGGATAGGTCGAAACTGCACACACGGGCAAACGCTATAGGAGACCCTAGCTGGTCAAAACGTCCAAGTAGCCAGACAAAGAGGATGAACCGCGTGGCCAATCTGGCTCGCGTGGCAGCGCGTCAATAGCTGATGGAGCAGCAGCGCTTTGGTTATAATTGGATCAGTTCGGTTTAGGCATTGCAAATATTGGCAGCGAGGGAAGCGGTCGACTCAGTGATGAAACCTAATTGGGTAAGTCGGGCTGGACCGGTGCCAGACACTGCGGACTCCCCGATGGGGTCTGACCGGGTGAGCTTGTCGATATGGCGACGAAATCATCGTCAGGGTTCGGGGCAAGTTGGACTATAGACACCTCGAGAACCCGGACTTGGCATCTATGAATATTTCAATGATGAACCCAATCTGGACCAGGTCATCGAGGAGTCAAACATGAAATTTCATTGATCCAACCCACGGCAGCCCGGTCGGGTCCGCAGGACCAGGTCGAGCCCAGACCTCCTCAAGAATCAGCAGCGACCCCCGATCCCTACCAGACAGGACCTCGAAGCTTCTAGAAGCTTCTACTACGGGGTACTACGAGTATTTCGGTATGCGGGGTGAACGAACCGTAGAACAGGAGCCTATCTGTCGTCGAATGCAGTGCGCATTGTAATGAGGAGATGACAGGGAGCTTCTAGCGGCGCGGAGCTGAATGGCCAGAAGAAAGGTGGACGTGGTGAACCGTGCGAGAGTCGCGAGACGGTCCAAAGATACGCCAAACATTAAAAACAAACCAAAAAAAAAATTTTTTTCACAAAAGAACAAAAAATCCAAAAATTTCTACTCGATCACTGCCTAAGAGTCAGAATTTCCGATACCGATGACGAACGACTGGCGTGACCACGTGATCGAAGAGCGAAAGGGGGGAGGTGAAGGGGAGGTGGGTGGAGGGGGCTCGCTGACTCCTCAATAAGAATTTCTCGGTACGACAAAACTTGCAAGACGCATTGAGATTCAGCGGAAAGTGACGTGGGTGGCGGGAGGGGTCCGAGGAGGCCGGGAGGGGAAATGAGGAGTAGGCAGAGGAGGGGAGGACACTGAAAGAGTATCGAAGAGGAGGTACAGCGAGATGAAGAAATAAGATGACACAAGGCCCTATAGGCGCGTAAACTCCCATATGCCGGTGTGCACGGGGGATATGTGTTACCGCGAAGAATCTGTAGTACGGGACTGTACATACGTGCACGGGGTACGGGGGGACCAGAGAGTGACGGTCACGTGAGGCGTGGTGAAGAGAGACCTGAGGCCCAACGGCTCCGTTCCTCAAGCGATGAATAATTCATGCCCAAACTCCGCGGCCCCCCGAGACTTGCCTTCCACGCCTATATCCACTTCGCTTTACACGGGTATTACGCGGCTTATTATTCTCGCGAAGGGGATCCCGACGTGTTACGGTCCACCATTATGGCTGCATATATATATATATATATATATATATATATATACACGGGTGTACATAAATACGTACGTAAACACGTGTAACAGACGTAGCTACATAGATAAGGTTAGGACACCTCGGTTAAAGACGCCGGAAGTCGTCACAAAGAGGGTCTCCGTAGGGCCGAAAATTTTTCAGGCCCGTGGATCAACTGGATACCAATCGAGGTAGTTTAGCGACGACGATACACCCGGTATATTTATTAAGTTATGAGGGATGCTCGTGGAGGAGGGAATTCGTTCGTAAGATCATTGTGTTCAATGCGTTCCGGAAATTGCTTAATTTTGCCCTAGGGGGAAAAAAAAGTTAACCTGACCCGACTGTACGCTTAGTCGGGGTATCGATTATGCACTCGTGGCCGTCGATTATTTCGAGAAGTCGTTTGTTGTGAACGCCGGCTTGACTCATCCCTGGGACAAGGCGACCTAACGGTGTCGCCGCACAAAGTCGCCGGGTCGCGCGACGCTTCGACGACGTCGTCCGTAATCCCGTCCCCGTGGCTGCTCGAGGTTCCCAAGGAAGTATCAAGGCGTCGTTACGCCCCGGGGCTATTTACGGAGTACCTGGAGTAGCTCCTTTCGCCCCTGCCGCAGTACCGTGTCTGGGAACCCCCTCTTGCCCCCCCCCCCCCCCCGCGACATCGGTAACCCTGCGGGCATTGACTATAGGTGCAGTAAGGAGCCTAGGCCAAACCAGCCAAACGTGACGAGGTAGATTTCACTGCTTACGTGAAAACCACCCTAAGGCCATTATGGCAGTTGGCCTTGTCCGACGTGTATATTCCGGGAAAGCCATACGAATTGTCCGACCCGGTATACATAATGTACGACGCGCGATAATAAATACGTGGCTCGTAGCTACAAAGCGGATATTGGATACTCGCCTTAAGGGTTAATTTATACTTGAATGACATTTAATTGGGTATCGTAGCCCGTCCGGGAGCAATTGTCAAATTGTTTCAATAAATTTGATACCGTTACCGGGATAGTAACGAGAATGACGTTAAATTACAGTCTCGAGTAAAGCCGACATTAATCTTTATGGTGAATCGCTGGAGTCGCGTGCGTGTCCGCCTTAAGGCGGCCGATTCGGGTTTTCTGTGTACGCGGGACAACCAAACGATATGCGGCGAGAGGAGAAAACGATAGAGCAGGAGGCATGGACGGGAGAGGATTGAAAGAGGGAAAGAGATAGAGTACAGTCCAAAAGGAAGGGAAAGAACGAGAGAGAGAGAGAGAGAGAGAGAGAGAGAGAGAGAGAGAGAGAGAAACGGTGCGTCAGCTCCTGCCAGAAATAACACGGGTATACTTAGACGGCCCTCCATCCAAGATCTAACCAAACCCACGGCCGAGCCAACTCGCGACTCGAGTCCTAATGAAAGCGACATGACCAAGAGAAGCAGGGCCGTTAGAGGTACAAACGTAAGGGTGCCCCGCGCCATTTGAGTCACCCCTGCGCATAGCACTGGCACGAAGTGTCATCGCGACGTAAACCAAGTGACGAGTGATACGTCCTTTTCCAAGGCGTGCGTGAGCAGCTAAAAGAAAAAAAAAAAAAAAAAAATTTACAAAACTTTTCAGACCCCCGTACCACGGGGCATCGAAAATCATTGGTACGGCGCTGGGACACGGGCTGTGCCAATGAATCCAACGGAGCGTCGAGTTAGGAGAGAAAAGCTCCGTGGTCTGCGGAGTCGTTTGATGGTGACGTGACGTAGACGTTAATGACTGCTTCGTTAATCTCGTGTCTGGTCCAGCCGAGGAATATGATAACACGCCAGAATGAAGGACCCATCAATGATACCGAACGCCGGACAATCATTCACCAAAGGACAAAGCGAAACGACGGCTCGTAGGAAAATTTTCAAAATTCCCGCCAACAAAAACAACTACTCCCAAATCCCATGTAAACAAGTAAAACGAGATACGTACGAACGAACCAAACCAACATAGACGGCGTCGCGACGCTTCAATCCATTCCGCGGGTCTCGTCCGTCGGTCCAGGATTATCGAGCGGACGTAAATTAGAAAAAAAAAATTCCTAAAAAATTTTTCAAAAAGGCAGCCCACCTCATTCCACAAATCCATTAACAACGTATCCGTCCACCGAGCCAAACCCAAGTTCCTCGTTATCGAGCAGATTAGAAAGTTTCTCCGTGGCAGTAGTTTTATCGAGCCACGAGTATAGCCCGAGAATCGCACGGAGCGTCGAGCGTGCAGCTAGAAAGGAGAACAGCGGCAGACGAACGACGACAGTGCCATCTGGATATTCGTTGGGAATGAGCAAACGGTAGGAAAAAAAATACACGAGTGTTCGACATAACCTAAAAACCAATTCGTCCAGATGCCCGCGAGATCCCCGGGAGACCCGTGTTAAGCTACGAGTCGCAGTTTGGTTTTCAAAGGACAAGGCGAAAGACGTCGCGCGAATCGCGCTGATAGAATGACGTGCGCGACACGAGGTGAGAATACAAAGGACAGAGAATCAAGAATGACCGTAGTTCGCCGTTTCCCCATTTCCCCAGCCTGGTGCTGCCTATGTCCGATGTCTTCCGAGTCGGTTCGGCGCAAATAGATTTGCGAGTGGTTGCCGCAGAGCCACCCGGTATATAACTGTAAAGGCCTGTTCCGTAAGGCCCCGACCGATTAGGGCCTTAACGACGATAGCCCAGCCAACTTCTAAATCGCTCGGGCGACTCTTGACAATTTTCCACCTCGAAGTCTTCGCACGAGTTTACTTGCAAGCGCGTTGATAGTTTATTGGTTCTTTCTTTCTTCTTCTCTCGTGTCTGTCTGTCCTTTACGCTTCCCGTTTCTTCTTCTACAACCCCCGTCCCTCGTAACGGCTAATGGACCGCTGGAAATAGTGCCAAGGCTATAAGGCACGCTTAGGAAGAGAAAATTCAAATTAAACATACGGCGTGAGATTGTCGCGCTACGAGATCGATGAAAAGGAACGGGGTGAAATTTGAAAATTTATGGCAATTCGTAATAATCGATACGCGGTGTAATCAGCCAATGATATTTAACGATTATTGAAAGTACGTTCGTCCCCTGTACTTTTCTCTCTCTACCCCGTGCAAATAAAAATTTCAAAAGGGTCAAAGGTCACGACTGGACAAATTTCCTGCGCCTTATCCCTCTTCCGCAAGCTTCTTGCACAATGAAATTATTCCGTACCGGAAGTCCAACTGATGAGTCTCGCAAATCGTTCCTGAGGTCCTGAATCGGACCTCGGTCGCCTACAGTAACGAAAACCAGATCGGATGATCAACCCTTGGCCAGTAGGACCCCCATAGGGATGCAGGTAAAGATAAGAGGTGGTAGCTGATAACAGTAAGAAGCAAGAGTAGGTAGACAAGTCAGATAACAAAAACGGAAACGAGGAAAAATCCCCAAAAAAATTCTCAAAACCTCGTCAAAGTCTAAACAGCCGATCTAGTTAAAAATAGCGAGGATGTAAACAAGAAACGTATAAATAAAGGCGCCGGTCCCGAAACTACCCGACGTCATCGCGAATCCGAAGTCGTCGACTGTACGAAGCCAGAGATTGAGAATCAGCCTTTACCCGTAATAACGATAATGGCCGCCGAGACCAATATAGCGGGTCAGGAGATTACGATCTAATCTCTAAAAGGGACTGTGTCAAACGAGCATACAGGGATGCTGGGACGTCCCAGGGCTGCACCGGGAAGATACCATTCGGACCACCACACGGAAAAACAATTTTTAAAAAGGTCACGTGGTACCGATCGGCGAAGATACAAGAAACAGGGATGCCGACCCTCAGGTATGTATCTAGAAAGGGCCCGAGAATCCATCCAGGATTCTTATCTGAGGTACCGATCGGAATGGTCCAGTCAGGATCTGTGTAGGTAAGCGGGCTTAAAAAAAAGGAATCTGGCGTCTAGACGCTCGCGCGTCACGAGGGCGCCACCGGGGTCGGTTAATCCTTATCGTTAATTAATCGCGAAACAATCGGTCGTATCCAGGACCCCGACAAGTGACGTCACTGCCCGAAACGGTACCCCGTACCTCCGGCGCCGATCCGATCAGCCAGGCGTCTCGCGTTTCCGCTTTCCTGCCGGATCGGAGCGACGCGAAAAAAAAAAAAAAAAAAAAACGGTCCGCGAAGTAACTAACGATACCTCAAGTACATATAAATCGGCTCCGATCGGCAAAAAGAACGGATGGAAGCCTCGATCTTTTTATTACCGGGGGGATCCTGTAATTCGATAGAGGATTTCGAGTGGCATGAGTGGCCCAACAAAAAGGATCGCGTGATCCTGGCTCAGCTGGTATGTTAAAAAAAAAAAAAAAAAAAAAGAGACGCAATGGCCGCTCTCGGAAATACTGGTACTGTGGACGCCGAAATATTTTCTATATATATATATATACATATATATACACGCACGTATATTATAGGGGTAGATCAGCCAGGTGGTAAGCCACCCTACGGCAGACCTCCGAGCACCCTTCGGTATTCTAACCACCCCTTGAAACGCACATGTTTAATCCTCCGTACGTGTTCCTTATAATATATGATTTTGAGTTGAAAAAAATATTTCGAATTTTTTTTTTTTTCTTTTCATGTTCCTCGTCACCCCCCCCCCCCGCCACATCGTTATCGCTGATTGTACAGGTAGTCTCGCGTGTACCAGACTACTAGGCGTATTTTTACCTTGCACTCTGGTGGACGTGGAAAAAAAAAAAAATTTGAACGCGACGAATAAAAAAGATACGGGAGCAAGGAGGCGCGCGTGGGTTAATTTTAGTGAGACCGATCTGGCAGCGTTTCGCGTGAAAAATGGCAAAGCAACGAAAAAGATCTGTAGGATGTCGGATCGGAGGGCATCGCAAAATTTCATTTGCTCTTGGAGTCCAAGTGCAACTGCAGAGTGACGGGGGGAGGCAGGGGGGGGGGGGGGGCAGGAGAGGAACTATTTATATCGTAAAGAAGTGCTGCTTAATGAGTCTAGGTACTGTCACTGACGAGTGAGATACAATCCCTGCTGTATGTATAATGGACAGTATATATATATATATCCATGTATAAGAAAATATACTAAGAGAATGAGGATCCCTGGGAGCAGTAGCAGGAAATGCGATGTTTCGTTAAGATTGTCGATAAATGCAAGAAAAGCTTGGGGGGGGGGGTACACGTGAACGAGTGATATAATAATAATAATACCCCTGATAAGGGAAATCGTTACGCTAATTGTTGAGGATTATCGAAATCGGTATAAATCGAAAAAATTAATGAGCTTGACGAGCTCGCTCCTTGCGATAAGTAAACTTGAGAAATTGAATTTTTAGGTAAAATCGCAAAGTTAGCGTACCCCGTGCCAGAGGCGAGTTACGTAAAGTTTGTTTTTCTGGCATAGATAAATTTGAATATTGATTTATTGATTAGACCGTCGTCCCACCACCGGTTGCACCAGGTGCGACCGGTATTAACGTTGCGGAAGGAGACTTTGAAAAAAAAAAAAAATTTTCAAAAAAATGTACAAAAATTATAATCAACGTGTTATCAATCCGAGCCCAGTCGAATGTATCAAGGGTACTGATAAGACCAGCCTCGATGCACGGAGAAACGAGCCGCGTCGAGGATCCGACGGCGAGCGTCGGGACGCCTGCGATGTCTTACGATATCGCAGTGAGCGCTTCTTCCACTTAGATAACAGATAAGCATCGGTCGGGTTTTTCGTTTGGGATTGCGATATCGGGAGACGACGTGGTGGCGCGATTTGGGCGAATGAGGTAAACGCGTGAGTCTCTTCGAGCCTCTAAGCGCAGGTAAAAGGAAACTTTCGCATAGTCGTGACAGGTGCGATTTAAAAAAAAAATCAATCCGATCCGATTTATTCAATCGCCTGATAACCTTAACGATTGTAAGCGTACTTTTATTTTATACGGGGTCAACGAACCCTGCCGATTGGTCGAGTTAAAAATTACACGCGTACGTCGGACAGCTTGAACGTTGCTCTGGCCCGTAGAATGTCCTGTTCTCGTAAAATGACAATGTGGCAGAACCGATCCGATCTAGGAACCGTCTTGTCTGCCTACGGTAACGTTACCTGTCCCGGCGCGATAACGCGACAAATATCCGATTCAATTTACGTAACGGTCAATGCAGAGTGCCATACAATTATTCCAGATAACCCAGTACGATAGCGTCGGGTTGCGTACGCAGTGGATACCTATATTACGGATAGTCAAGAAGCCAAGTCAGGCAGCTGTCAATCGAGCTCTCGTGTACAGCCTAGAACGCCGACGCGGTACGATTTTCGAAAAAGAATGGTAAAACTAAAAAAAAATAACTAAAACGAGGTTCCCGTGACGAAAGGAAGAAAAGAAAAAAAAACATTTAATTTCAGTAAACACGGAATACCGAACGACGTCTGTCAAAAATGGCGGGAAACATAAAATTGCACGTACTGTGTATCTCCTTGTTTCTCGTGAATTGAAGGAGAAAAAAAAGAAGATAATTTGCATCGTCTTGGCCTCGCGTGTCATAACGTCGGCCATTATATGAATCGGGTGTAATACCGGTTTACCGTTAATGCCTCTGGACGGTACTGGTGGTAATCTTGGTAAATGCGGCACTACACAGTAGCTATCGATAAGATGATCGTTCTCTGCGCTATAAAAGCTTGTTAACCTCCGGGGAAGACGCTGCGCGATGCGTTCGCGTCTACCGGAGCGTAAGGAGGCTGTAATGGCTCCCACGAGGTCATGGAGCACTATTTACAATAATGGGTAAAGTCGACGAACGAGCACGGTGACTTTTGGATTTTCCTAACAATTGCGTTGAAAAAGGTGTTAGCGTTCGAGAGATCGTTGCCTTTAGGTGTTCTCGAAGAAGATATTTTCTGTATCGCCGTGATCGTTCATCCACCGGATCCGTATGACATTTCTGGTAGCCTCAACTAAGGCTCGTTTATGCGTATGCGATTGCGAGTGTTTCTTTGATTTTGGGCTTTCTAAAAAAAATATGCGTTTCAGGAGATATCCGAAAAGCTTGGTAAATACATGGAGATTCACGCGTCCACGAGCATTGGCATTGGCTTTGAAATTATTGTATAAAGTATTTCATGGTAGGAAATGAACTCACTCCAAAAATAATGCACAGTATCCATCCAAGTGGTGGCGAGTAGGAGGTTATCCTGGATTATAGCGTAATACCGTCAATGGGGTAGAGAATCTCTAGTAGAAGGTGGTGGGTAGAAGAGTAACAAGTAGTAGCAGTGGAAGTAGAAGTGACAGTGGTAGAAGAACTACAAGTAGAAACAGCACTAGTAGAAGAAGAAAAAATAAGAATAATAAAAAAAGATAGAAGAGTCGGGGACGTATGCGTGTGCTTACGCTTAAATCCCGTGGCGAAGCACAAGAGTATCGAACGTAGATGATTGCGGCGTTGGTCGAAGTGCTGGTTGTCGTTTGGTAGTATCTCGCGGGAAAAACAACAAAGGCTTGACAACTCACTCACTGGGGCACTTGCGTGTAGATGGGATACGTAAATATATACGTAGCCAAGTAAGGTAAGTAAGTAGATGAGGGGTAGTCAGGTAGAATCTGTAGATATTAAAATAATGATGGGATATGCATAGAGTGAATGTTAATGAATATTGAAGAAAAACAACAACAAAAAAAGAACACGCGGGACGTTATCACTGTTTAGCGTTTTCCCGCGGTCGGCACACGTTCGAGCACGTTTAACGAACGTAATTAAACGCCGAGATTTTGTATCGACGGGTTTCAAAGAATGTAAAAAGGCACTGACCGAGATGGGTCGTACATTTCACAGCGTAGCACACTTGATTGATATCGTGACAATATACTCGTGTAATATACACAGAATAAGGTACGACGATTGCATAAAGGTAGTAGACACGTCCTGATGACCGGCGAACGCGCACACAAGCTTTTCAAAACAACACAAGGACCCGCCGCTCCGGACGCTCTCGGCTTGGTTGGTTTCACCACAGCGGATCAATAATTCACCGTATATCACAGGAGAATCCACATTCTGGATCGGTCGCGCTGATCGACAGGCTGCGTTTACGCGATCCCGAGAGAAGGACAAGCACGCACACGGCACGAGGGATACGATATACTCGGCAGGGCGACGGGTGAGCGCGAGCCCCGCGGCCGCCGGAAGTCGGCGCTGGCAAACATGACAAGTATGCAAAGTATCGGAGGAATCGTGATCACATTACGCGGATTCTGGGGCCGGTTTTTACTGAAAGGACGCCAACGACTTGGGCGTTGATCATCCTAGTGGATAAGGTACTTACCACAGGGCGAGTCGACGTGGGCCGCGGCCGCTTTTCTCGAAATTCGGACGGTATTCGGTCCGTAAATATGAGGAGTTACTCTGTTTTTGGTATGCCAGGAATGGCACAAAGAATCTAGACAACGCACACGCCTGCTGCGCAGCCGGTCTGCGCACACGCTGACACCGAGCGGCCGCGGGAGAAACCAGAACCCGAACTTTCACGAGGACGCACGAACGTTCACGAACCTCTTCCTTCATCCCCACCGCTATACAGTTTTCCACCACCCAGTCTACCGGAGATACTATTCCCCGTTTAGCATTGCTTTCCTCTACCATGCGTCTGCATGCGCCTTCGGTCACTCGAGCCACGCACCCACCACGGTTTGCTTGCTGGCTTCTGTCTGTCTGTCTGCCTGACTTTCTGCCTGCCTACCAACTTGCTTCGAACCATTCGAACGGAGCACTTGTTGATTTTACGTAGAAAAGATTTCAGATCCTACACTCCATTGACTGCTACAGCCACGGATTCTGGAAGCTTCTAGTTTATCGCGCAGACAATTTTATTTCATCAATGTTCTATATACTCGCATCCCTACTCGAATCCCGTAAACGGCATCCGATTGAATCACAACACTTGTTGATTTTCATAAAAACGTACTTCATACGTTTCCTACCAGTAACGTCAAATCCTTTTTCATATTTTATACCGCAGCACCGTCAACACAATTTTGTACCGTCGCAGGTTAGATTCGTACGATCAACTTCGACTTGAACTACGCTCGAAATATTTCTGAAAGCAGGTTCAATTCTTACTTTACCTATCTGTCGTGAAACTAAGTATATTTACTAATGACACCGAAAGGATGAGGATTTCCTGCAGGTAACCTTCATCCCTTGAGTACACCTGAGACTACCTAACCTAAAACCATTCTCCATTTTGGACTTCCTGCTGACCCTTCTGTCCGCGTTAAATGGCTTTAGGTCAATACACCAATAAAACGGACTCGCGCTAACTTATATCCGTTAAACTTTTACAGGACTTTCCTGTCTTCGACATTATTTACTGACTCGTAACCTACTTCTTGCGTCGACGAACAATATTTTCTAGAATTCGTTTACGTAATCGGTACCTATTTATTAGGCATAGCCCTAACCAATACGCCTAGATTGAACACAGCCTTATTGAAAATTAATACAACACAGTCGATAATCTAATTATCGGTGCGACATGCCGAGTCAAATACAATTGCAGCAACGTTCCGGCGTTCTGCCATTTTCCAACATGGTGGGCGGTATTGTTCTCAGCCGGGGTTAAACTACTGTAGCCTTTCGGAGCTTAGAATGCGCATGTTTAAAAGCATATAACGTCGCTTCTGGATATTAAAAAGATTTGAAGAAAAATATACACTGGTGTTTCTCACTATTTCGTCTTATGCAATTCAACCGCTTTGCATTCAATCGCATTCATGTCAACCAGTACCGAGAATCGACCGAGTACGCAGTTCACTGACATGGATCATATGCGAATTTTTTGCAAAGTAAGTAAGAAAAGTGAACACTTGAGAATTTAAAACTTAGCAATATTACAAACAATAAAAAGTATCGAGGGAGGGGTGTACAAATAGAAAAAAAAAATTAGTAATTTGTACCAATATTTATCCAGCCCAATTGTTCTGTCCTTAAATTTTGAGACTGCAGGGACGTAGAGAAAACAGCTGACTCGATTTGAAACCGTTTCGAAGAACGGCGGCAAGGGAGTTTCATTGTTAAGGTACATGCAAAACTTGATTAATTAGATTAATAAACGTAACACTTGCGCAAGGTCAATCCCCGGAACGTCCATCCTTCAAATTTCTAGCACTGTCACTCTTAGGACGAGTGGCGACTAAGATCTTCCAATATAACGCAGAAATATGTGTGGCAACGGTTGTTGTGTCAGGGTACGCAGAAAGGCGGCTATTGTCTGATTTTCACTGTCAGGACGTTAGGGCAGCATTCCTAATATTAGGCGACAGTTGACACAGTGAAATTTGGCGACGGCTTAACAATAGTCCTTAGTCCTGAATACAGCGAGGTAACGTTGCACTGGTATTATTGCATTTGTCGCGGACGAGGGGATTACACGCGATCCGCCATGACACGTTTTGCAGACGAGAATTACGTTTACCATAGAAACGCGCCCTGCTGCTACGACGGACTACGCTTCATCCACAGACCGATAAACACTCTCGTTAAGATTACTTCGAGCGTGTTACTACGCCAAAGATAATCTTTCTCTACTCCTTTGCTTTTAGCTACTCAATTCCGAGAATCAGACGCCGAGGATCACTAATCACTTACTGACGATTTCCAGACGTGCCCAGTCAGCCTCCATCTTGACTTTTTTCCGCGGTCAAATTCGAGGTATCGTTAAGGATTTTTTGAATCGAATAAAATTTACAGCATAACGATTCCCGCAAGTCAAATAGTTATACTTTCACGAATTAATTGTATTTCATATAATTAACCTCGCACAAATATTATTGGAAAATATTTTTCTCTGTATTTCTTTTTACTTGAGTATTTACGCGTCAACTGTCTCTCTTAAATACGTCATACTTCAATTTTCATAAATCCAAATGCCTCGCATTCAAGCTGAAATTTTCTGTATTAAACAAAAATATATAAAAGGTCTTAAGTCTGTAATAAGTACGTTGTCGTATCCGTAGAATTTTGTCGAGAGTCCTATGGTGTATAAAGTTAGAATCAAGGGTGACAGTGCGAGGGAAGAGACGTGACGGGAAGGTTATAGAGGTGGGAGTGATAGAAGCTCACCTGAAATGCCAAGAATGGCGACATATTTTCATCGAATTCTTTGCCGGTAAGGAATGTCGGAATTCTGGAAGATATTATTATTTAGATATTATGGAGCGCAATGACGAAGTAATACACTTAGGGTGTATACAGTTGCCCGTTCTGAAATTCTGTGCAATCCTTTCCCTTCTACTAGCCTCTCTACCTGCGCGTACACTCTTACATTGCTTTACGCTGCGTCTTCACCTTCCTATCTTCTTCTCCTCTCGTACATATCTTGGCATACCGTATTTCTCATAGATAGCACTGCTCCGCACCGCTCTTGAATCTCACTTCGTTTGCTATAGGTGGAGTTGCAAATTCCATTCGATTTCCAGGAGGCTAGAACCAGCCACGAACAACCCGGGTCCATACGTGTATGCATCAATACCTGCATCTTCCTACGTGTACAAGTATGTATATAACAACCCCCTACCATATTTATCACCAGCATCGTTAATCCAAAAGAAGGCTGGATGAAGAATATTTTGATAAAAATTTTATATAATCGCTATGTTTTTATTATATTAATGGAAATTCTTCAGATTGAATGTGAGATTTTGTTTCTGGAATTTTCGTTTCATTTCTGTTATTTCGTTTATTAGATCGTGCATATACATACATACATGTAATGCTACCTGCAGCTACGTCGCCCTATGAGGATATTGTCTATTAATAAACAAGATGAAGAACAATGGAGCATCGCACCTTCCCAGGAAACAATTGAGCTATCGAATGACGAAGTTAGCTGATAAATGCTTCCTTGACATATTCAGTTGAGACATCGATAGTCTAGACGGTTTCTCGTTCATGAGATTATTTTCTTCTGTGTACATATATAACAAGAGTGTTCTTCCTTTACGATACGTGACGTAAGTTCAGCGTCCTTTTCTTGATTATTTTCTATTTTGCTTTTGTTATTTCATTGCATAAAGATTATTTGACTTTTCAGATATTCGGTCTGATGTACTCGTCGGACTTGGATAATTCATCCGATATCGAGGAAGAGTTCATTAGTGCGTTGACTTTGTTGCGGTCGACCGACGTTGACAGTGCCGAGAAGCTGCGCAGGATGCTGGATCATTCCATCGAGAGGAAACTAAGGCACAGAAGAATCCTAACGACCAAGGACTTCCTCGAGGATAACCTGAACCACGAGGAAATTCAAAGAGATGATAGAAACTCGAGGAACTCGTCGCCGGAAGAATTTATTCTTGCAGACTCCGTGATGGTTCTAGGGGTCCAGGAAGTGGAGGATGAGTTCTGTGAAAAGATCGATATTCCTAGGATATCAATTCCCGACGAAGGACCTGCCGAGGGTGCTCTTTGCAAGGTTTATTGTTGTTTGAATTTTCAATATTATTTATTCAATTGTAATATCGTTCGGGCTATTGATTTTCTCTTTGTTCCGTGTCAATATAGATATGCAACAGCGCGAAACTTGGTCCTTTGATCCTTCTGGAATGTCAGGAGTGTCAGGATGTCTATCATCCACTGTGTCATCAACCACCAGTCCTAGATATTGATGTCTATGATCCTAGGCTGGTATGGAGATGCAATAAATGCGAGGAAACGTCAAATTCAAACGAATCCTACTTGGAGATAAACAACATACCAGAGGAAACAGATAAGCAGGACGAGCTAAAAGATCAAAAAGTGGTTAAGGAAATGACAAGGAAGAGAATCTCCAAGGATCCTGTTTGTTTTACAGCAAATAAATTGAAGCCGGATGATTCTCATGGTAAAAACAATAAACAATGACAACGACGATTGCAAAAAATTCTAAATTAAATATAATTATTTATTTTAGGCAAAGAACGGAGATCACTTCGTCCTGTTAAGGATTCAACAATAAAATCACGTAAAAAACATTCCTCGACCCTTCAGAAGTCCTCATCGACTTTTCAAGGCGTAGGCAGTCAACTGCGAAAGCGGGTAGGTTCAAAATTATCTGTGACTCGCGTATCGACTAAATAACGTGATTTTTCAAAAACGAGAGGAAAAATCCATCGACAAACTCTCAAGAGTAACTTTGGTACACCCGTTCTTGAGGAAATGGCAGCTTTGACTTGTCATGTACGAAAAAGGAAAATTTATGAACACATTTACTGAAATACATCGCAACGAGGGTTGGTATGTATATAGTTTATTTCATAACTATTACACAGTGTTACAAGCAAGAGCCAACCTAGTAATTTTCACCTTAACGAGCTCCAATTGGAATTATTGAAGTTTGTAATTCTTGATACAGAATATTCAACAGGTTACTATAATAATTTACATTATATTACAGCCGATCGAAAACGTCAAAATTCTCCTTCGTCTTTCGTCGCACAACGTTAATACTCCACATTGAAAAGTTTTTCCCTACTTTTCTTCGTCAACTCCACCAAATCCATTTCGAAGGACTGCTCTTTGGAAACTATGAGAAAAAGATATATTCGAAAGCTATCCACCATAGATCCACCGCTATAATTTATTTCGTTGGTCAACACTTTGACCGGATTAAAATGATAATTTGTCGCCTAGTCGTGGCTACCAGCAGCTATTGCGGTCAAGCGAGTTCAATTGCTTTAGCAACGAGTCACTACGAAACGGACTGGCATCCATCACTCTCATTCTAATTGATCATTAACATACAGTGCTGTAGAAAATCACGTACGTTACGATAATCTTCAGGAGAACTTCATCAGCAGTATAACCGTGATTACAACGTATCTTAACGTATTAATTTTCCTTTTCACATATTTCCTCCTTTCAATGCCAACGCAATTACTCGATGTTATCATTTCTTCTATCCTTGTCTCGTGTATCGTCGAGTGCGCAGTTTCGATTATATTTTTATTCCCGTAACAAGAATCCTTTGTGCATTTAAAATTCTTGCCTGTTCAGCTCGCACAGTCCCGTTTATGCACGAGAATGATAAAGTTTTCATATTACGCGACTGCCATACTTTTTCCTTTGATGAATCAGAAGCACTAATCGTCCTTATCTATCAAGCTTAAATTTAGATAAGACGACTGGAGTCTCTTAATATCGTGCGTGTACATGATCAACTATAAACACATGACGTGAACGCATGCGTAATTTTCTAAATACAAGCCTTTCCTCCACACCCGTCCCATTTCAATGGCAAAACACGATAAACGTAAGAATTGCCCTAGTTGTCAAAACCAAACAGTGAGTCCATTACAAATGTTGTCTCAAGTGCGACCCAGGCGAAAGAATATCCAAGTAAAACGAAACGGAGGGAAAAGAAGTAAGAAAACAAAGAGGAAAGTTGGCTTAGAAAACAAAAGTATTATTTCAAAATTGCCAATCCGCTCGACTGATCTCTCAATATTTTACACGGTGCGTTCTTCGTATCCGCAGAAAAAAAAAAAACGGTAACCAACACTGCGCATGCGCATAGCGTACAGACAAAAATTCTCAACACACGTGCGCCAAGTGGACTTCGTCATTGTCGAAATAAAAGGCGTAACAATGTGTCAAGGCTGATCGCAGTTTACAAAACGCATAACGTTATTGATCAATCTGAATCCCACTGTATTTGTACGATTTACAGAGGCGCCCCTTTGACGTCGCGACGCTTAACCTTACCCGCTGGAAAAACGTAACGATTCAATGTACATTCGCTGAAGATTCTAAATGCTAGACTTTTAAACAATATATACCATAAAATCTTTACTTTCTTACTGTCGCATCAGAAGGAATCGAGATGAAAAGCGTCGCGACGTCATGCGTCGTGCGAGCACATGTTTTGATTAATTAATTAAACTATTATTTAATACGTATCTCTCACTCTTGTTCTGTGCCTCGAATTGATGCGCTTATCGCGAATGTAACGTTAAGTTAAATTTATTAAGAATCAAATTATTGTTATTGTTTACTATTATTATTACTATTTTATTATTATTATTGCTAAACATTAAAGAGAATTAACGCTATTTTAAAGATTCGGTGCTCGGTGCACGTGGTGCGACTGGTTTACATTGTGAATCGTGAATGTCGTGCGAATAATAATAAAAGATATTTTTACGTTGCCTTTAGATGCTTTTACAAAGTATACTGTTATATCTGTTGTGTCTGTAAACGTTTTACAGGAAGAAAAGTCAAGTAATCTAAAGGCAGATGCGTAAAAATATTCTTGCTTACATTGCGAGTATCGCTCAATGGGTGTTAACAACGTTTCTTATATTTATATCAATTAGACTACTTATTATAGAGACTTCGATCGTCGTTATAATTGAAATTGTATAATGGATACAGTAACGAGTTTACAGCTAATTAATTGTACACGAGAATCCAGTGAAGACTGAGTACAAGTTTTGTACAATTGCTATCGAGGGCTTGATAAAAATTATTAATTGCCCTAATTTTATTCTTGCGTTATTGGCATGTTTGGTTTTTTTTTAGTACTTGTTTTACAATAACAATGATAACTTAAAGTGTTCCTGGTCTCTGTACTGGCATATTTCACATTCTGTGAAAAAACATCAAGATTTTTCTCCTTTTATTTACTGTACAATATAAACTCGCTACTGTATACCATTCTCTTATGCGAATAATATCCGTTGTGTACGTGAGTGTTGTGTAAAAAATGTGCAAAAAAATTATATTCACAATTGCTAGTGCCGCTCGCGATTATAATTGGACTAATAGCTAGTAAGGAAAACAAAGTGGGAATCTCTAACTCTTATATATGTATTCTACATAATTATCAATACGAAGAGTAGGAATGAGATTTCGATATTTGACTTTGAAGAAAGATAAACGATAACAAAGATATTTTATCTTTTTACTTTGTATATATATATATATATATATTTCTTGAATTTTATTCGCAACTTTATAATGCCTCGACAGCTTCAATATCGGTTAAATAATTTGCAAGGACAATCAAAAGCGCATTTGAATTAAGAACCAATGACAATGATACCCTGATTACGGAAGTACTGCGTCGATGTTTAAAAATCCGATCCTTATAATTTCTTTTTAATCTATTTTTCATTTTTGTAAATTTAACCGTCTCGTCTATTCGCACAATTGTCTTCACGCGAATCGCCGAAAATTCACTGGAACACGATTAACTTTTCTTTGGACGTTATTAAATTGGTCGCAAGGGCGTCGTGCGAATTTATCTTGCGCTTGAATTTGAAGTATTATTAATTTTGCCAAATGCGAAATTCATTGCTTCGTTATAACAGTATTTAATTTGTAAGGTAAAACGCGACGCCCGGAACCTTGGTAATAATATTAGCCTTAAGGTTATCCTTATTTCCTTCTCTTTATCTTTTTTTTTCTTTCTCACGCTGGACAACGCCGTCGTTGCGCGAGGAACGTGCGAATATTATTCGGCGAGACACGCGATTACCGCGTTATCATTTTCGCATGCGCGTACGCGGACGTTCTAACTATTATGCGTTTAACCATTACGCGTAAATCTTCATTAACGAGACGCGCGCTCAGATTCTAACAGCCCGAAATATATGTAGTACACGCTCATCACATGAGCGAACTATTCAAGATATATTAAATTAAATTTATTGAACGCTTATCTCATTAGAAGTTGGATTGGCATAAATACGTTCTAACACTATAAGATCGTATCTTAACTATATACCTAAAACGGAAGAGAAGAATCGACCGAGGGATTTGTAAAATATAGATAAAAGTCGATCCAGAGACTAGAGTAAATAATAATTAAATTGACTAGAGTATATGCCACAGAAAAAATAAAATAAATATTTCGTTTCCTTTTTCGATATGGAACACTAAAAATAGTCTACGAGTAATAAGGTACGGTAATATTTTCGAGCGAGCATTAAAAGACTATAAGAAATTTAAAAAGTAAATAAAGCTAGGGATACAGAAAAAAACCAAGGTGAGGTATCGAAGAAATAAATTCTTGGTAACTGTCTAATGAACGGTACCATCGAATAAATTCAAAATTCGTTTTTAAATTTATAAAGGAAAAATGAATTCCACTGCAAGTTCGTGTATGGAATATCGATATAGGTTTTTCTCTTCTAGACCCTAGTTGTGATCAATTTTTTTTTTTTCATGTTTCTATTATTTCCAAAATCCCTTTTTGACCCGGGTATAACGGTTTAAGTCGTTCATTCTACAATCTGTCGATTCCAATCGCCTTTAACGCGTAATAGAGTTATTATTAAAAAACAAAAGGGCATTATACGTTGTAATCAGCCCGAATACCCAGTGCCACGCTTTTGGAAGCGCTAGATTCTACGATGACGATCGATCCGATCAGTTTTGTAATTGTTTACTTTTTTTCGTTTATATATATAACGTGCCATACTTTAATCGTTCGCACTACTTGACTAGTCCATGTGAGTATAATTATTATTTACTAGGCGATTCGCGCAATCGTCCTATTCCAAGGAAATCATAATCTCTCATTTTCTAATCCATTTTGGATATATGATCAATACGTGTTCCAAGGAACGTGATATTATATACTATACGATTGAATTCAATCGTAACTAAAAGAGAAAGGAACGTTGTCTAATTATTAATAATATTCCGCAGTTCGAATGTCACGCGCAGCCCATTGGCCTTTACCTCTGACCCGGTGAGGAACGGGTCAATCGAACGCGAGGAAAGCAGCAGGCACTTCGAAGACGATGTTCGCGGGATCCGAGTTACTTCTGATGACCGTCTCGTTAATCCACCTTGATGGATGGCAAACCATGACCTACGACAAGCTGTTCCTTTGGGAAGTCCAGGATGACAGTCACGTGGAACCCCATGTTCGCAGAGGCTATCACGTACTCGCAGAGGGAGAACCAGCTGAATGCTGTTGACAGAGGATGAAGAGAGCAAGGATGCCTTGTACTGCCCATAAGAATACCTGGTGAGCAATTTCGTATATAATTACCTAGGTCGTGGCAGAGTAATCGATGCTTCAAGAAGAATATAATAAGGCCAACTGTGCTGACAACGCTGGCCATGAAGAGGGCTTGTTTGTACTGGAGACTTTGTGCTTTTGGAGTCAAAAGACGCCCTAATCTCACCGTCGCCAACATGTACGTCAGGGAGCTGAACATGAACACTATAAAGATCTTCTCATGGACCGCTGAAATATTTAAATTCGTCTTAATTATCTTTTCTAGTCATTCAATCGAAAGACTGGAGTGAATTTTGTTTCATTTTTCAATTTTTAAAATAGAACCGCGAAGCTTCCCGTTTTTGTTCTTTTTGTATTCGACACGCGGCTTCTCCTAAACGTATGTATGTCAATCGATAAACTCCAAAGCGTAGGATGAACTATTTTTTTTCTCGTGTCATGAGCTTAAAGGGTAACTGGATATAGAGAACAATTAATGGTAATATGATTAGAGCATAGGTTAGTGAATAATCTCGACAATGTATCTATTTATACATAGTACATCCGCGTACGAATTTATCGATTTCCCAAATGTTACACGTGCAAGATATACTGTGTTTATAATGTTAGGGGTGGTGGAATTTTATTTAGATAGTTACTCACAATAGTTCTCTCGGTTGGAGATATATGTGACTCCACACAGAGCTGCCACTTCTGAGATATTTAACCAATAACACAGATTGAGAAGTCTGGAACCTAGTATTTTTGTAGGCACGTCTACAATAGCTAGGAGTATTTTACGGTAGTATGAATGATAGACGCTTGCGATAACAAGCCGTGGTCCAATGTGAAGAGCAATGCTTATTCGCCATAAATATCTTTGCGGAGACACACCAGTGATTGCTGATATCGATGGGAGAACATTGTAGACCTGCAGAAATTTATGGGATTAATATCGTTGGCATAGTGTTCCTTGATTATAAGCTTTTATCTGGTTTTTCTTACTCGACAGTGTGTCTCGTGAATGTCATCTTGCTGGAATATATATGCTGTTACGAAACAGATCAATAGAGCAATCAGAGGTAGCGACACTGTGAATATACATAATCTGCGAAAAGACATTGACAGGTAGATAGAGCTCTTACTGCTTGCCACATTATTAAGCTCCATATCGAATATTAATAATTTTGCCTCATTCGTAATAATTACTTGCTGAAACAACAATACTTTGCTTATCAACCTGAAGATGGAGAATGTATATAGTCTTAGAAGTACAATATAAATATATGACTGACTGTGATTCCTCCTTGAGATTCTTCAAATCTTGTTCAATTGGCAGTTTTTACTATGAATTGCTGTACCACATTCATCTTCAGCGACTTCAGAGTATACCTAAAATAAAAATATAGTATCTTGGATTTGTAAAACTAATGATAATCAAGTATATGAATGATATATCAATCAGAATAATTTTCAATGAATGAAACATTTCTTGCACTGTACACACAGTTAAATCTCTCGCGTAGAAAAAGAAAAGTAATACATGTGTTATCAATAATAAGTAATAACTCTGATAAACTTTATAAAAAAACAAACAAGCTATGTTCTCTAGCAATCATTAGTAATAACAAATATACAAAAAAAAGAAAGGATCGGTGTAAGGCAGATATGTCAAATAAAATAGCCCAATTTGGGAATTGATTTTTGCAATAACCTACTTTTGCTATTAATAGCAAGGTATAATCCTAGAAGGAATTAAGGAATATCAGGAGATGAATCCTGGCCATGTATATACCTGGTATCATACTGTTAAATGAATATAAAAATAAAAATGTAAAAGCTGAGATACTGTCATAACAGTAAAAACTAGAAACACCTGCCAATAGCAAATTGCAATGTTGAACAAGGAAATGCGCAATGCCGAGATACTGCAGTATTCTCACATAACACTGTGGTAAAAGTCAAAATAATTTCAACCGCGCTATTAGACAGATCTCAATATATGGCAAAAATTCTTTACAGAATGACGAAGTATGACAAATCGTGAAAAGTAAAAATTTTGACGGTTTTACCTTGTTTCCCCAAGTACAAGTATCGTCTGCTACCCCATGGAGTTACCATCTCTATGTTGCTGATGTTGCTCTTTGCGCAAGAGCTTCCAATGCTTTATGTAGATTTCAACGTTTATCCGCATTCCGCGAGATGCCACCACAATCTCTAGAGTATAAAATGATTTTAGCTACTGATCCCCCCAAAAAACCATGTAAGAAACTATGACAAGTACAAGAGTACTGTGAATTCCTCCAACAAAAAATATTGAAATCATATTATTAATGCCAAATATATAAGTCACTACATATCTGCTTATCATATCTATTTATATATTTTGTTTTTTCAAAATTTCCTATAACGTCTTCACTACTCTTTTATATTACTACAGCTTCTCGTATTTAATTATGATTTAATGGTCGTGTAATAATTAATTAAATTTTAGGTGATTCTTTATCAAGTACTACTTGGCGGGTCCATGCCAAGATTTTCAAAGTGCTTACTTTGAACGTACTAATAGTATTCTAAAACTATGTTTGTTATTAGGCTTGTACCGTGGTTATTTTTGATGAATTATTGCTATTATGCTTTATGCAGAAAGTTGACGTTAATTTTGAGTTCGAAGACTGGGATAATGACCGCAGATTTATATCGTGTAATGCATGGACCCGCCAAGTAGTACTCGATAGGGAATCACCTTAAGTTTTATTGATTATTAATTTTAATAATTGTTATTGACACTTAGAATGTAAAAACCACGGTGGCTAACAAAAGTGCTGGAAATTTTAAAATTTATGGAAGCGCAAAATTGCTGCGCAGATCTGCGAGCGGGATGGGGGGGAGCACTTACGGGAGCGCTTAGGCTTAGAGCGCTCATTTCCCCACGAGCCGGTCATCCATACCGGTCTTCTGGGCATTTCCATCTTACCCGGTTTTTATCCTTTTTTTTCTTTATTTATTTTTTGTTTTGTCCTGTACTTGTATTCCTTACTTTGCTACATTCATTTTTGTTTCTTTTTTATTTCTTAACTTATTCTTTACTTTCCTTATTTCTTTCTTTGTGCTTTCTTCTTTCTCTTCTGGTCTCATTTACTTTCCATCGTGCGTGTCTTACTTTTCTTAATTCTTTCATTGGGCCGTGCATAATTCTTCGAGTAGTCATAAGAGGGTAGTTAATTCTGTTAGAGAGACACACGTGGACTATGGTGACGGGGGTTGCCCTTCCGCCTCATCTGCTGAGCTTGCTCGGTAGGTCGGGCCCAAGTTGTGGTCGCAATATGGTCTCTCGGGACCTCCCGACGGGGGCCTTGAGCACCCTTAGGGTACGCTACGACCATACACTTGCGTGCAGTCGATCTAACCAGGTGTCTATTTTTCATGATTTTAATATATTTTGTTCGCTTTCCTGAAAACGTCGCTGAGCCTTGAGCATCTGGGTGGGTGGAAACGATCCCATGTGTCGATGGGGAGGTCGGAGGGGTATTCCGTTGGCTCTGAAGTAGTATCGGTTCTTTTGATTAGAGTCTCTGCCGGATACGAGAGACTTTCGCACTTAACTTATCTTTCGCGTCTTTCTTGTCGCCTACCTTCAACGTTCTCCTTCTTCCCGCTGATCATACAACAATTATCAAAAGTCTAACTTGAAACACGTGTACTACAACTGGAACTACAACTTTCATCTGCATTCTGTTCGGACGGCAGAACAGAGCTTCCTAATTTCTATGAAGGTATGTGCTACTCACTTTCAATTTATCGTCAAATAATCGCTGTTATTCTCATTGTCAGGTTTTCAGTATCTTTAATTCTATATGAATGATTGATACAATAAATTCAGCTACCAAAATTACCTGGTTTCAGAGAACACATGTTCAAATTATCGGTAGCTTTGATATTGTGGTGAAGCGAGGATCACCCAATTATGCTAAAATGTAAAGGCTGCTTAGATAGCTTGTAAAAAATACGGTTTTATTTTTCTATTTATTCACAACTAGTGCTTCAGCCTTTGTAGAGGTTCATTCTCTACTTCGTATTCTATTTCCACTCTGGGTCTGGCTTTGCTTTTCTTGACACTCTTTCTCTTTTTCGTTGATTTCGACAATTTCGATTGTTTACTTGTGGATGGTGCTATGTCCTGAAAGTTTTATAATTTTCTTTGGTTAATATCTTGCAAGAACATGATATAAGTTTTTAATGGAATTACATACTTCAATGTCACTTGTTTCGGACTCAAAACTATCCGAAAGTTCTACGTCTTCTTTAACGCCTGAATCGCTGTCTTCGTCCTTTAAATATTTGAAATTCATTCTTTAATAATTCTTTTTGTATACGTTTATTATAAAATTATATTGACTCAATATTACCATTGACGTTTCTTGCATGTCTTCATCTTCATCATCACTGTCTGCTTCAATATATTCTGGTCCGTTTGTTTCAAATTCGGTTTCACCTTTTTCCAACTCCATTTCAACTTCTCTTTCAATTTCCTGCTCTAGTTCCTCCTGTTATTTTTAATGTCATATAAGTAATATTAGATTTTTTCAAATATTTATTACGTATCTTTATATATATCAGAGCTTGTCTGTCAAATAACTGTACCTCTTCTTCGCTCTCAGCCTCACCCTCGACCTCAACAGCTTCAACAGCTTTGTCGAATACTTTTTGTGGGAAATTGTATATATCATTATACTGAAATAAGTATATGGATAATAAGAAATCTTTCAAATTTAGTATCAAACAGTCAAATCAATATCAATACTTACCACTCCTAATTTCAATCTTTCCATAAGCTGTTTCTCAATGGCAGTATCTAATTTTGCAGCAACTAAAGCCTTTTCCTCCCTACGTCTTTCTCTTCTCTCTATCTTTCTTTGAAGTGGTACAATTTTCTTTTGTCTCCTGAGTCTCAACTTTCTCATACGTATAAGATACTGTGTGATTTTTACAAATCTTTGCTTACATTTTGATTTTATAAATCCAGGCCAATAGAGTAAATTCTCGTTTATCTGTTGAATGGCTTTTTCAAAATTCCTAGACAATTTTACTTTTTCCCACATATTTTTTGGAAAAGCTACTCTACAAAAATATAGATCAAAACTTTTATAATGTACATTAATCTTAATATTGTAACAAAAGGAACACAGTAATATTTACCTTTCAGCTGTTCTCATAAAAAGATATATAATTCCATTTTCTTCTCTAACAGTAGCATACTGACTATTAGCAAGCGGACAGCCTGCTCTACTGCACAAGCCAGTCAGGTTATATTCATTCCGACAGAATTTCTGTGTCTTCGCACTGAAACGAATACAAACATCAACACCAAGTAAAGTGAAGACTCTTATAGTACAATACTTACTTTACTTTAAAAGAACAAAAAGATTTGTTAATAATACTCCAGACAACCTGCAAATAGATTATGAATAAATATATTTGAATGTACATTAGAAAAGAAACAATAAGACATGTAAACTCACATCGTCGTGCTGCATTTTCAGTATCTAATATTACTTCCAATTATATTACAGGGATCAACAGCTTGGTCGTCTCACACAAAATGTGTATTATTGGAATTAATCGGCGACCACGCACGTGTACAACCTCAAGCAGCACCAAACATGATCGACATTACTAAAGGCTGCTTCACAAACAGGCGAAATAGGTGAGTCCATGATTCATAAATACATAGAATAACCACTAGGGAAGATATTTTTGTACAGACAGTATGGCCCATGGTTTTCGATTGTGAATGCGCCTGAAATTATTTAATGAAAACTGAATATTTAGTGGAGGGATCTTTGGAAAAATGAAAATGGCCATTCCAGATGTGATTTTTATTAATGGAAAATAGTGTATGCTTCTCTACACTTAACATCCATATACATCTCTATTGGTCATTCGCATTAAGATTGGACAGTGAAGGATTTTAACAACGATCCTTCAATGCAAACTAAATAATCTAGCTGCTAAAATTTGCACTAATAGTAACATTATATACGTCTCGCGATCAACAGCTAAATGAAATGACTAATTTGTACTAGGTGTCGAACAACATTCGAGCTCACACTGGTTGCATTATCACAATAACTCTCCGGCTGCAGTAAATATGTCTTCGAAGAAACAAAAATAAAATTATTAAGGTCTGTCAGAGAATTACATCAGGTAACGATTAACAGGATTTCTATGATAAACTAAATTACTGTAGGAGATCCGGTGGAACGAGGTTTGGTAACGTAACGCCCAGCCTCGTTACCATAAAACTGGCTACTTTACAACCATACTCCAAACAATTCTTTGGATCCCAGCCAGCCAGGACACCAGCTAAGAATCCTGCTACCAGAGCATCTCCAGCTCCAGTAGTGTCCACCACAGGATTTTTAGGCGTTATAGGTTGTACCTAGGATATTTGTCAATTATTAGTTTCAAAGAGTGACTATAGAAATTAGATTATTACAGTTCTAGTAATTGCATAGAGAACGTAAAGTTTTCCACGGATATTTGATATTTACTTGGACGGATTGTCCCTGACCCCACACAGCTATAGCTGGGGACGAACCACCCTGAGTCATAATGAATACACCTTCATCCGACAACCAATCTTTGTTTGATAAACTGGAAACTCCAACGGTTACCCTTTTCAAGTTGTTTAATAGGAAGGGTATGTCTGTCACGTCATCGAATTTAAGATCTAACGCCTGAGCGAGAGCTATCATTTCTCTTGCATTTCCAAATACTATTTTAGCTAAGCCGACCATTTCGAAAATTGCATCGTGATGATCCTGGAAAAAGAGTGCATGGTAGGTAATTGATTCATGAGGAGTGGCAGTAGTACCTGTTTTTTTTGTATTACCTGAAATATGTACACGCCGTTCAGATTGAAAGCAGAAATAATCTTTGTGTCGCGGGTTAATTCCACTAGCTGCTTGGCGACGTCTAAACTATGAGTCACAAAGAAACCCTCGATATATACTATTTTAATGGCATCACGGGGAAATTTACATCGGATCACATCATCCAAAGTATATACACCAGCTGCTCCAATATTCGCGGCTAGACTTCGTGAGGAACCAGTTATCAATGACACACACACTCCTGTAGGCAAGGTGGGATGTACTGCGTATCTGGGAGTAGTAAGAATGAACAATTTGAAATGTTCCTGTAGTTATTTCCACACTGTTTAATATTATTTACCTTGTATCTACACCAGCTGCTCTCACGAGGCCCTCCAGCATACTTCCTCTGGCATCTTTACCAATTCCACCATAGTATATTCCTACTGGAGATGAAGAGGGACCGCCACAAAGCCACTGCAATATTCTTAGAGTGTTCTGTGCCGAACCACCAGCACTTATCGTCTGTTCAGCACTGAAAAGTAGTTATTAGCAACAGTCAATAGGATAATCTTGTTATGTTAACGAAGGTAACAAAGAAATCCAAGGTAAATCTTAGTGTCGGCACCGCTACCATTTGCAGAACTTACGGTACAGTACATTTAAAGGTTTACATTTGAATTGCCATTGTTATAACTTTAATATTAAGGGTCTTACGGCATTCCAAGGGTAGCAGTGCTGAGACTAAACCTCCTCCATCAAATACACTCATTAACTCTGCTGGCAGATCAGCAATGAGCTGTTGCATCTTCTTCTCAGGCAATTCCAATTCACCATCCACTTTGAGATTGTATTTCTTCAGTAATTCATCATCTTCCAAAACGACTATGATGTCTAGTAAAGGATTTCCAAAGGCTACGACTGCTGGCAACTTTAAGGTCTTGATAGCTTGTACCAATTTGGGTACTTTCTCAACCATTTTCATAAAACAATATGAACTGATCTGTGTAATAAAAGTCACTCCTCGCAACCAATAGAGACTGATCCTGGCAAACTGATAAAGATAATAATGAATTTTACATCATCTTTCTGTGACTATATTGCTGATTAAAATTCTGGCACCTACCACAGGATACGTGTTGTTGCCCAGTTGCCGGCCAAAAAATTCAGATTCTGACCAAAATAGAGTTCGCAATTAAAAATTTATAATCATTATGATATAGCCAAGGCCAAGTCACGCTTTCCATTCCAAATTTGAGCAAGTGCTCGCGACAGCGATAATCAAAGTTGAATAATTTTCGCACCCAAATGGGTACAATTCGTCAACAGTTTCACAACAGCATAAAGCGTAAAATGCAAGAGGAATTATAATCACACCCGGTATATCACAGGAATTTACTACCAGCGCTTCTTCGACACGACTACTTGTACTAAGTTAGCCGGAAACTTGACTTTAAAACATTTTTTATTTACTAATCGTTTGGTGATAATTGGTAGTCTATTTAGAAGGTTCGGTCGTTAATAGTTTTTATGAAATATTAAAAATAAATTTTAGTGACAAGTTACCCCTGACAAGTATGTTTACCTGTAATATGAAAATTGTAATTATTAAAAAAAGATTCATTTCCGAAGCATCCTGCATATGAATGATTACGGGCAAGTTCATAATACACGCAAAATACTGAAAATTGAAATATTTGTCGTCCAGTAGGGTAGAAGTACTTGCCGGGAAGTTACTCGGAGCTCTAATTCTTCCGAGAGCCGATCACCTAAACTGATGTTATTGATCTCTCTGTTCTACCTAATTCTTCTTCTTCATTCCTTTATTTTATCTTTATTTCTTTCATCATTATTTTCCTTTTCTCTCAACGTAATTAACTCTTCTTATTCTTACATTCTTAGTTACTTTCATTATCTACTTCTTTATTTAGTTCTTCCTTTTTTTCCTCTTTCTGTGTTTCTTCAATCGTTCCTATATTTTCGGTCAGATTCAGTATACTATATTCAGTCGGATAGTCCTTCCTCCTTCCTTTTCTTATAGCTGACTCCTTCAATGAGGAGATGTGTCAGCAGTGGGGTAGTCATATAAGGGTAATCATAGAGATGAGTAAGCTGGCACATGTCCCCCATTGGGGATAAAGCCATAAGGAAAGGAAAGGGAAGGAGAGATGAGTAAGGAGATGCACAACGCTACGGTTTTAGACGATACCAAAATCATGGCGCTACATCGTAGCGGCAAGTCTGAAAACAGGATTTTGTGATCATCGCCTTCGTCGACAATGCGAATTCCGTCGTAGCCGAGCAAAACGTGAACACGAACGCGTAACTTGGCGGGCAGAGGTTCTCCGCTACTCGACGCTATGTGCGACAGATGCAGGACTCTGGGTTTTCCACAATAAAAAAAAAAACATGGTCTCCTATGGGGCCTCGGAGGGGTCGTTGCTCCCTTGTGGAGAGGCTGGACCTCACGGAAATGGGCGAGGAGGGGCCCATTTCGCTCCCTTGTACATAATTCCTACTTTTCCTACATTTTCCACTAAATTGTACATAAATTAGGTGCCTGGAACATCAAAATAATTAATTAAATGAACAAAGTAAAATATTAACAAGTAGAAATCGGAAATTCTGGCTAAAAATATTTAGAAGTACTGGAAGTTGCTCAAAATTGAGTGCGCGCAAATGCGTCGCGCAGGACTCGGCGAGTGGGAGCAGGCGCATGGTGGGGGGAGCGCTCGAGGCAGTCGGGACTCTGATCGCTCATTCTTCCTCGAGCCGGTCTCCTATACTTGTCTCTTGGAAGCACCCTTCTTATCTTTTTCCAACCTTCTTCTTTTTCTATATTTATTTCTTCTTTACTTTCTTATTTCTTTATCTTCTATTCTTTACTTTCTTATTTATCTCTTCCCTTATTTCTTCTTTAGTTTTATAACTCTATTCCTTACTTTTCTACTTCTTTATTTCTATATTTCTGTCTTCTCGTTTCACTCTGTTCGCTCTCACTTCACATTGTTCTTCTCTTACTTTTCCTACATTTATTTCTTCTTTACTTTCTTATTTCTTTATATTTCATTCTTTACAATCTTATTTATCAATTTTCTCATTTCTTCTCGACTTTTATAACTCTATTCCTTACATTTCTATTTCTTAACTTCTTAAATTCTATCTTTCTTTCTAATTTCTCGTTTTAATCTATTCCCTCTCATTTTCGATTGTGCTTATCTTACACTTCCTATTCCTTTGGTCGGGTCGAGCATATTAATTCAAGTAGTAATATAGAGTAGTCATCCGGTTAGTGCAGCTAGACTTAAGACCATGGTGTCGGGGGTTGCCCTTCCGCCTCATCCGCTGAGCTTGCTCAGTGGGTCGGGCCCAAGTTGTGGCCGCAACAGGACCTTATGGGTCTCCCGACGGGGGCCTTGAGCCCCCTTAGGGTATCTACGGCCATGGTCTTTCGTATAGTGAATCTAGCCAGGTGTCTAGCTCTCGCGTATTTAGTATAATTTGTTCGCTTTGCTAAAAACACTCCAATATGTCGTTGACCCCTGGGCACTCGTGTGGGTAGTGACGATCCTATGTGTCGGTGGGGAGGTCGGAGGGGTAGTCCGTTGGCTCTGGGTAAAGTCCTATTTGTGCTTGTGCTTGGGGGTCTTCTTCACTTGGGGTAGGTGCGGGTGCTATTGAGCACCTGCTAGTATAAAGTCACCCTCTGTCGGAGACATTTTGCGCGGGGATCGATGGCTAACGGGGCCCGCCGCCGGCGGCGGGCGTGGTTCCTTACGTCTAACCCACTGAGCTTGCTCGGTGGGAAGGGACGGAGGTTGTAGCGTTAAATATCGTCCTTCGGGATGTCCTGGCGGTGCTCGCAAGAGCCACTGCTGGGTGCTACGCCCGCGGTCTTTCGTTGCGGTGAATCTTGACAAGGGGTAGACCGCGTTTAACTTGTCCCTTTTGCGTTCAACTTATCTTAGCTTCTTCGCGTTTAACTTCACCTTACCCCCTTGTGCGTTTTTCTTGTCCCTCGACCCGACTTCCTTTCCTTCCTGAGGTTTTTCCCCCCTAGTCCTGTGCGCGATAGCCGCAGGACTCGGGGGTTTTCCTCAAAAAAAAGAAAAAAAAAACACGGTCCCCTATGGGGCCTCGGAGGGGTCGTAGCTCCCTTCAGGAGAGGCAGGACCTCACGGAAATGGGCGGGGAGGGGCCCATTTCGCTCCCTTATACTTCCTATTTTTCCTAATTTTTCGAGTCTTCTCTTTTGTCGCTACTCCCGAATAATCTGGTCTTCGTGCATACGCTTTACGCGTCTTCTTCGCCCTTTGTTCCCTCAGTTATTACAATATTTCTTCTTCACTCTTTCTTGTAAACAATCTTCCTCTTTTCTTCGTCAACAACACCTTCCCTGTCTGCTGCCACCGATCGTTTCTACTCAATTTTCGAATCTCTTATTCCTTCCTATTCTCCATCACTTTTCTACTAGTATAATCTTAAAAACTAAGTTTTTAAAATGTTTTTTGAAAAAAACAAGTTTGAAGTGGTAGCGCATATAACATACCACACGTGTATTATATTGCTGTGATATATTTTCATATATCTCTAATGGTACTGTTATTGGTAATCTTTCGTAAGCCATATACTGTATACGTATACTGTATCATTATTGCATTTGTCCAATAAATTATCTTGTAACACTTACAATACGTATATATTCTTTTACCCTATGCGAATATCCCAAAGTACGAATGAATTCTGTCTCTCTCTTACTCTCCTCCATTTATAACAGTATCCTTTTCCTCCTCTTCCTGCCTTATGCTTCGAACCCCCTTTCCTGCTATGCTCCATTTTCTCTATCATTATTTCCATTTCATCTCTGCCACATTATCCGTATTCTGACTTCGCTTTTCCTTTATCGATACAACCTTCTAAAAAAAAAAGAATTCTCTTAGACATTTCCTTAGCCGTATGTTACCCAATATTCTTATTTAGTCTGTACATCCTGCCTTAATATTTGCTATCTTGAAAAGCGTACGGTTACATAGGCTTCAGTCTATTCTTAAATTTTGAAAATACTCGAAATTGCACCTTTGGGAGGCTGTATCTCGAAAACGGTTGGAGCTACGGCTTTTTCCTTGAAATTTAGAAAGATCTCTTAATGCAGAAAGATAGAATGGTCCATAGAAGAGGCTGGTACAGGTTAGATTACGATAGGGCCACTTTCAAAAAATTGTTCTACTTTTTGGTACTCGCACACTTTTTTTTTTGAATTTTGAAAATACTCGAATTTGCACCTTTGGGAGGCTGTATCTCGAAAACGGTTGGAGCTACGGCTTTTTCCTTGAAATTTTGAAAGATCTCTTAATGCAGAAAGACACAATGGTCCATAGAAGAGGCTGGTACAGGTTAGATTACGATAGGGCCACTTTCAAAAAATTGTTCTACTTTTTGGTACTCGCACACTTTTTTTTTTGAATTTTGAAAATACTCGAATTTGCACCTTTGGGAGGCTGTATCTCGAAAACGGTTGGAGCTACGGCTTTTTCCTTGAAATTTTGAAAGATCTCTTAATGCAGAAAGACACAATGGTCCATAGAAGAGGCTGGTACAGGTTAGATTACGATAGGGCCACTTTCAAAAAATTGTTCTACTTTTTGGTACTTGCAGTCGATAATCTAATCATCGTGCATACGCTTTGCGCATCTTCTTCGCGCCTTGTTTCCTCAGTCCTTGCCATGTCTCTTCTTTACTCTTACTTTTTAAGAATCTTCCTCTTTTTCCCTTGAACAACATCTTCCTTCTCTGCTGCCACCAAACTTTTACTACTCTATTTTCGAATCTCCTATTCCTTCCTATGTCTTCATCACTCTCTTCCTAGTATATCCTTAGAAACTAAGTTTTTAAAATGTCCTTTGGAAAAAGGAAAAATTAAAGTCGTTGTGCGTATAACATACAACACCTATGTTATATTGCAGTGATATGTGTAATATATTGTTATTGCTAATCTTTCGCAGACTATATATGTATATACATCTGTACTTTGTATACTGTATAAGTATTGTATTTGTCGAATATATGTATGTATGGATGTATGTATGAATGAATGTATGTATGAATGTATGAACCTGTACTCCGTATACTGTATCATTATTGCATTTTTTGAATAAATTATCTTGTAACACTTAAAATACGTATATATTCTTTTACCCTATGCGAATATCCTAAAGTACGAATGAGTTCTGTCTCTTTCGTACTCTCCTCCTGCCTAACAGCTTCCTTCTCTTATGCTGCGAAACCCCTTTTTATCTATTATCCATATCTTGACTTCGCTTTTCTTCATCAATACTACCTTCTACGATAAAATGATTTCAAATGTAACTTGAAAATCGCATCGTCGAAATTTCAGTAGGTCAGTTTTTATTTAAGAATTTGTATTAGTTCGAATTTTCAACGATAAGAGGGCAGCACCTACTGGGCATGATATGTGGCGCCATCTCAGAGAGAACGAGTGAACTTTTTCCGATAAAATAATTCCGAATTGAATTTATAAATCTCTTCGTCAAAATTTCAATGAGAAAATCTTACTTAAGAATTCGCATTAGTTCGAATTTTCGCCGATAAGAGGGCAGCACCTACTGGGCATGATATGTGGCGCCATCTCTGAGAGTACGAGTGAACTTTCGCCGATAAAATAATTCCGAATTGAATTTATAAATCTCTTCGACGAAATTCAATGAGAAACTCATATTTAAGAATTCGCATTAGTTCGAATTTTCGCCGATAAGAGGGCAGCACCTCCTGGGCATGATATGTGGCGCCATCTCTGAGAGAGCGAGTGAACTTTCTCGAATAAAATAATTCCGAATTGAATTTATAAATCTCTTCGTCGAAATTTCAATGAGAAAATCTTATTTAAGAATTCGCATTAGTTCGAATTTTCGCCGATAAGAGGGCAGCACCTCCTGGGCATGATATGTGGCGCCATCTCTGAGAGAACGAGTGAACTTTTTCCGATAAATTAATTCCGAAATTAATTCGAAAATCAGCTGTATCTCGGAAGAGACAGGTACAGATCAAATTGCAACAGGGCACTTTCAGAAAATCCCTTTACTTTTTGCAACTTGCAGATAGAATGAAAGTAATGGCAGAGAAAATGCAGCATAGCCGAAAAGAGGTGTAGAAGAATAAGGGTGGAGGAGAAGGAGAGTACGAAGGAGACAGAACTCATTCGTAGGTTAGGATATTCGCATAGGGTAAAAGAATATATACGTATTGTAAGTGTTACAAGATAATTTATTCAAAAAATTCAATAATGATACAGTATATGGAGTACAGGTGTACATACATACATTCATTCATTCATACATCCATACATACATATGTTCGACAAATACAATACTTATACAGTATACAAAGTACAGATGTACATACATATATAGTCTGCCAAAGATTAGCAATAACAATATATTACACATATCACTGCAATATAATATAGGTGTTGTATGTTATACGCACAACGACTTTAATTTTTCCTTTTTCCAAAGGACATTTTAAAAACTTAGTTTCTAAGGATATACTAGAAAGAGAGTGATGGAGACATAGGAAGGAATAGGAGATTCGAAAATGGAGTAGTAAAAGTTTGGTAGCAGCAGAGAAGGAAGATGTTGTTCAAGGGAAAAGAGGAAGATTCTTAAAAAGTAAGAGTAAAGAAGAGACATGGCAAGGACTGAGGAAACAAGGCGCGAAGAAGATGCGCAAAGCGTATGCACGATGATTAGATTATCGACTGCAAGTACCAAAAAGTAGAACAATTTTTTGAAAGTGGCCCTATCGTAATCTAACCTGTACCAGCCTCTTCTATGGACCATTCTATCTTTCTGCATTAAGAGATCTTTCAAAATTTCAAGGAAAAAGCCGTAGCTCCAACCGTTTTCGAGATACAGCCTCCCAAAGGTGCAAATTCGAGTATTTTTAAAATTCAAAAAAAAAAAGAGTCTGAGAGTACCAAAAAGTACAGGAATTTTTTGAAAGTGGCCCTATCGCAATCTAACCTGTACCAGCCTCTTCTATGGACCATTGTGTCTTTCTGCATTAAGAGATCTTTCAAAATTTCAAGGAAAAAGCCGTAGCTCCAACCGTTTTCGAGATACAGCCTCCCAAAGGTGCAAATTCGAGTATTTTCAAAATTCAAAAAAAAAAGTGTGCGAGTACCAAAAAGTAGAACAATTTTTTGAAAGTGGCCCTATCGTAATCTAACCTGTACCAGCCTCTTCTATGGACCATTCTATCTTTCTGCATTAAGAGATCTTTCAAAATTTCAAGGAAAAAGCCGTAGCTCCAACCGTTTTCGAGAAACAGCCTCCCAAAGGTGCAAATTCGAGTATTTTTAAAATTCAAAAAAAAAAAGAGTCTGAGAGTACCAAAAAGTACAGGAATTTTTTGAAAGTGGCCCTATCGCAATCTAACCTGTACCAGCCTCTTCTATGGACCATTGTGTCTTTCTGCATTAAGAGATCTTTCAAAATTTCAAGGAAAAAGCCGTAGCTCCAACCGTTTTCGAGATACAGCCTCCCAAAGGTGCAAATTCGAGTATTTTTAAAATTCAAAAAAAAAAGAGTCTGAGAGTACCAAAAAGTACAGGAATTTTTTGAAAGTGGCCCTATCGCAATCTAACCTGTACCAGCCTCTTCTATGGACCATTGTGTCTTTCTGCATTAAGAGATCTTTCAAAATTTCAAGGAAAAAGCCGTAGCTCCAACCGTTTTCGAGATACAGCCTCCCAAAGGTGCAATTTCGAGTATTTTCAAAATTCAAAAAAAAAAGTGTGCGAGTACCAAAAAGTAGAACAATTTTTTGAAAGTGGCCCTATCGTAATCTAACCTGTACCAGCCTCTTCTATGGACCATTCTATCTTTCTGCATTAAGAGATCTTTCAAAATTTCAAGGGAAAAGCCGTAGCTCCAACCGTTTTCGAGATACAGCCTCCCAAAGGTGCAATTTCGAGTATTTTCAAAATTCAAAAAAAAAAGTGTGCGAGTACCAAAAAGTAGAACAATTTTTTGAAAGTGGCCCTATCGTAATCTAACCTGTACCAGCCTCTTCTATGGACCATTCTATCTTTCTACATTAAGAGATCTTTCAAAATTTCAAGGAAAAAGCCGTAGCTCCAACCGTTTTCGAGATACAGCCTCCCAAAGGTGCAATTTCGAGTATTTTCAAAATTCAAAAAAAAAAGTGTGCGAGTACCAAAAAGTAGAACAATTTTTTGAAAGTGGCCCTATCGTAATCTAACCTGTACCAGCCTCTTCTATGGACCATTCTATCTTTCTGCGTTAAGAGATCTTTCAAAATTTCAAGGAAAAAGCCGTAGCTCCAACCGTTTTCGAGAAACAGCCTCCCAAAGGTGCAAATTCGAGTATTTTTAAAATTCAAAAAAAAAAAGAGTCTGAGAGTACCAAAAAGTACAGGAATTTTTTGAAAGTGGCCCTATCGCAATCTAACCTGTACCAGCCTCTTCTATGGACCATTGTGTCTTTCTGCATTAAGAGATCTTTCAAAATTTCAAGGAAAAAGCCGTAGCTCCAACCGTTTTCGAGATACAGCCTCCCAAAGGTGCAAATTCGAGTATTTTCAAAATTCAAAAAAAAAAGTGTGCGAGTACCAAAAAGTAGAACAATTTTTTGAAAGTGGCCCTATCGTAATCTAACCTGTACCAGCCTCTTCTATGGACCATTCTATCTTTCTGCATTAAGAGATCTTTCAAAATTTCAAGGAAAAAGCCGTAGCTCCAACCGTTTTCGAGAAACAGCCTCCCAAAGGTGCAAATTCGAGTATTTTTAAAATTCAAAAAAAAAAAGAGTCTGAGAGTACCAAAAAGTACAGGAATTTTTTGAAAGTGGCCCTATCGCAATCTAACCTGTACCAGCCTCTTCTATGGACCATTGTGTCTTTCTGCATTAAGAGATCTTTCAAAATTTCAAGGAAAAAGCCGTAGCTCCAACCGTTTTCGAGATACAGCCTCCCAAAGGTGCAAATTCGAGTATTTTTAAAATTCAAAAAAAAAAAGAGTCTGAGAGTACCAAAAAGTACAGGAATTTTTTGAAAGTGGCCCTATCGCAATCTAACCTGTACCAGCCTCTTCTATGGACCATTGTGTCTTTCTGCATTAAGAGATCTTTCAAAATTTCAAGGAAAAAGCCGTAGCTCCAACCGTTTTCGAGATACAGCCTCCCAAAGGTGCAATTTCGAGTATTTTCAAAATTCAAAAAAAAAAGTGTGCGAGTACCAAAAAGTAGAACAATTTTTTGAAAGTGGCCCTATCGTAATCTAACCTGTACCAGCCTCTTCTATGGACCATTCTATCTTTCTGCATTAAGAGATCTTTCAAAATTTCAAGGGAAAAGCCGTAGCTCCAACCGTTTTCGAGATACAGCCTCCCAAAGGTGCAATTTCGAGTATTTTCAAAATTCAAAAAAAAAAGTGTGCGAGTACCAAAAAGTAGAACAATTTTTTGAAAGTGGCCCTATCGTAATCTAACCTGTACCAGCCTCTTCTATGGACCATTCTATCTTTCTACATTAAGAGATCTTTCAAAATTTCAAGGAAAAAGCCGTAGCTCCAACCGTTTTCGAGATACAGCCTCCCAAAGGTGCAATTTCGAGTATTTTCAAAATTCAAAAAAAAAAGTGTGCGAGTACCAAAAAGTAGAACAATTTTTTGAAAGTGGCCCTATCGTAATCTAACCTGTACCAGCCTCTTCTATGGACCATTCTATCTTTCTGCGTTAAGAGATCTTTCAAAATTTCAAGGAAAAAGCCGTAGCTCCAACCGTTTTCGAGAAACAGCCTCCCAAAGGTGCAAATTCGAGTATTTTTAAAATTCAAAAAAAAAAAGAGTCTGAGAGTACCAAAAAGTACAGGAATTTTTTGAAAGTGGCCCTATCGCAATCTAACCTGTACCAGCCTCTTCTATGGACCATTGTGTCTTTCTGCATTAAGAGATCTTTCAAAATTTCAAGGAAAAAGCCGTAGCTCCAACCGTTTTCGAGATACAGCCTCCCAAAGGTGCAAATTCGAGTATTTTCAAAATTCAAAAAAAAAAGTGTGCGAGTACCAAAAAGTAGAACAATTTTTTGAAAGTGGCCCTATCGTAATCTAACCTGTACCAGCCTCTTCTATGGACCATTCTATCTTTCTGTATTAAGAGATCTTTCAAAATTTCAAGGAAAAAGCCGTAGCTCCAACCGTTTTCGAGAAACAGCCTCCCAAAGGTGCAAATTCGAGTATTTTTAAAATTCAAAAAAAAAAAGAGTCTGAGAGTACCAAAAAGTACAGGAATTTTTTGAAAGTGGCCCTATCGCAATCTAACCTGTACCAGCCTCTTCTATGGACCATTGTGTCTTTCTGCATTAAGAGATCTTTCAAAATTTCAAGGAAAAAGCCGTAGCTCCAACCGTTTTCGAGATACAGCCTCCCAAAGGTGCAATTTCGAGTATTTTCAAAATTCAAAAAAAAAAGTGTGCGAGTACCAAAAAGTAGAACAATTTTTTGAAAGTGGCCCTATCGTAATCTAACCTGTACCAGCCTCTTCTATGGACCATTCTATCTTTCTGCATTAAGAGATCTTTCAAAATTTCAAGGAAAAAGCCGTAGCTCCAACCGTTTTCGAGATACAGCCTCCCAAAGGTGCAATTTCGAGTATTTTCAAAATTCAAAAAAAAAAGTGTGCGAGTACCAAAAAGTAGAACAATTTTTTGAAAGTGGCCCTATCGTAATCTAACCTGTACCAGCCTCTTCTATGGACCATTCTATCTTTCTGCACTAAGAGATCTTTCAAAATTTCAAGGGAAAAGCCGTAGCTCCAACCGTTTTCGAGATACAGCCTCCCAAAGGTGCAATTTCGAGTATTTTCAAAATTCAAAAAAAAAAGTGTGCGAGTACCAAAAAGTAGAACAATTTTTTGAAAGTGGCCCTATCGTAATCTAACCTGTACCAGCCTCTTCTATGGACCATTCTATCTTTCTACATTAAGAGATCTTTCAAAATTTCAAGGAAAAAGCCGTAGCTCCAACCGTTTTCGAGATACAGCCTCCCAAAGGTGCAATTTCGAGTATTTTCAAAATTCAAAAAAAAAAGTGTGCGAGTACCAAAAAGTAGAACAATTTTTTGAAAGTGGCCCTATCGTAATCTAACCTGTACCAGCCTCTTCTATGGACCATTCTATCTTTCTGCGTTAAGAGATCTTTCAAAATTTCAAGGAAAAAGCCGTAGCTCCAACCGTTTTCGAGAAACAGCCTCCCAAAGGTGCAAATTCGAGTATTTTTAAAATTCAAAAAAAAAAAGAGTCTGAGAGTACCAAAAAGTACAGGAATTTTTTGAAAGTGGCCCTATCGCAATCTAACCTGTACCAGCCTCTTCTATGGACCATTGTGTCTTTCTGCATTAAGAGATCTTTCAAAATTTCAAGGAAAAAGCCGTAGCTCCAACCGTTTTCGAGATACAGCCTCCCAAAGGTGCAAATTCGAGTATTTTCAAAATTCAAAAAAAAAAGTGTGCGAGTACCAAAAAGTAGAACAATTTTTTGAAAGTGGCCCTATCGTAATCTAACCTGTACCAGCCTCTTCTATGGACCATTCTATCTTTCTGCGTTAAGAGATCTTTCAAAATTTCAAGGAAAAAGCCGTAGCTCCAACCGTTTTCGAGATACAGCCTCCCAAAGGTGCAAATTCGAGTATTTTTAAAATTCAAAAAAAAAAAGAGTCTGAGAGTACCAAAAAGTACAGGAATTTTTTGAAAGTGGCCCTATCGCAATCTAACCTGTACCAGCCTCTTCTATGGACCATTGTGTCTTTCTGCATTAAGAGATCTTTCAAAATTTCAAGGAAAAAGCCGTAGCTCCAACCGTTTTCGAGATACAGCCTCCCAAAGGTGCAAATTCGAGTATTTTCAAAATTCAAAAAAAAAAGTGTGCGAGTACCAAAAAGTAGAACAATTTTTTGAAAGTGGCCCTATCGTAATCTAACCTGTACCAGCCTCTTCTATGGACCATTCTATCTTTCTGCATTAAGAGATCTTTCAAAATTTCAAGGAAAAAGCCGTAGCTCCAACCGTTTTCGAGATACAGCCTCCCAAAGGTGCAAATTCGAGTATTTTTAAAATTCAAAAAAAAAAAGAGTCTGAGAGTACCAAAAAGTACAGGAATTTTTTGAAAGTGGCCCTATCGCAATCTAACCTGTACCAGCCTCTTCTATGGACCATTGTGTATTTCTGCATTAAGAGATCTTTCAAAATTTCAAGGAAAAAGCCGTAGCTCCAACCGTTTTCGAGATACAGCCTCCCAAAGGTGCAAATTCGAGTATTTTCAAAATTCAAAAAAAAAAGTGTGCGAGTACCAAAAAGTAGAACAATTTTTTGAAAGTGGCCCTATCGTAATCTAACCTGTACCAGCCTCTTCTATGGACCATTCTATCTTTCTGCATTAAGAGATCTTTCAAAATTTCAAGGAAAAAGCCGTAGCTCCAACCGTTTTCGAGATACAGCCTCCCAAAGGTGCAAATTCGAGTATTTTTAAAATTCAAAAAAAAAAGAGTCTGAGAGTACCAAAAAGTACAGGAATTTTTTGAAAGTGGCCCTATCGCAATCTAACCTGTACCAGCCTCTTCTATGGACCATTGTGTCTTTCTGCATTAAGAGATCTTTCAAAATTTCAAGGAAAAAGCCGTAGCTCCAACCGTTTTCGAGATACAGCCTCCCAAAGGTGCAAATTCGAGTATTTTCAAAATTCAAAAAAAAAAGTGTGCGAGTACCAAAAAGTAGAACAATTTTTTGAAAGTGGCCCTATCGTAATCTAACCTGTACCAGCCTCTTCTATGGACCATTCTATCTTTCTGCATTAAGAGATCTTTCAAAATTTCAAGGAAAAAGCCGTAGCTCCAACCGTTTTCGAGATACAGCCTCCCAAAGGTGCAAATTCGAGTATTTTTAAAATTCAAAAAAAAAAAGAGTCTGAGAGTACCAAAAAGTACAGGAATTTTTTGAAAGTGGCCCTATCGCAATCTAACCTGTACCAGCCTCTTCTATGGACCATTGTGTCTTTCTGCATTAAGAGATCTTTCAAAATTTCAAGGAAAAAGCCGTAGCTCCAACCGTTTTCGAGATACAGCCTCCCAAAGGTGCAAATTCGAGTATTTTCAAAATTCAAAAAAAAAAGTGTGCGAGTACCAAAAAGTAGAACAATTTTTTGAAAGTGGCCCTATCGTAATCTAACCTGTACCAGCCTCTTCTATGGACCATTCTATCTTTCTGCGTTAAGAGATCTTTCAAAATTTCAAGGAAAAAGCCGTAGCTCCAACCGTTTTCGAGAAACAGCCTCCCAAAGGTGCAAATTCGAGTATTTTTAAAATTCAAAAAAAAAAAGAGTCTGAGAGTACCAAAAAGTACAGGAATTTTTTGAAAGTGGCCCTATCGCAATCTAACCTGTACCAGCCTCTTCTATGGACCATTGTGTATTTCTGCATTAAGAGATCTTTCAAAATTTCAAGGAAAAAGCCGTAGCTCCAACCGTTTTCGAGATACAGCCTCCCAAAGGTGCAAATTCGAGTATTTTCAAAATTCAAAAAAAAAAGTGTGCGAGTACCAAAAAGTAGAACAATTTTTTGAAAGTGGCCCTATCGTAATCTAACCTGTACCAGCCTCTTCTATGGACCATTCTATCTTTCTGCATTAAGAGATCTTTCAAAATTTCAAGGAAAAAGCCGTAGCTCCAACCGTTTTCGAGATACAGCCTCCCAAAGGTGCAAATTCGAGTATTTTTAAAATTCAAAAAAAAAAAGAGTCTGAGAGTACCAAAAAGTACAGGAATTTTTTGAAAGTGGCCCTATCGCAATCTAACCTGTACCAGCCTCTTCTATGGACCATTGTGTATTTCTGCATTAAGAGATCTTTCAAAATTTCAAGGAAAAAGCCGTAGCTCCAACCGTTTTCGAGATACAGCCTCCCAAAGGTGCAAATTCGAGTATTTTCAAAATTCAAAAAAAAAAGTGTGCGAGTACCAAAAAGTAGAACAATTTTTTGAAAGTGGCCCTATCGTAATCTAACCTGTACCAGCCTCTTCTATGGACCATTCTATCTTTCTGCATTAAGAGATCTTTCAAAATTTCAAGGAAAAAGCCGTAGCTCCAACCGTTTTCGAGATACAGCCTCCCAAAGGTGCAAATTCGAGTATTTTTAAAATTCAAAAAAAAAAAGAGTCTGAGAGTACCAAAAAGTACAGGAATTTTTTGAAAGTGGCCCTATCGCAATCTAACCTGTACCAGCCTCTTCTATGGACCATTGTGTCTTTCTGCATTAAGAGATCTTTCAAAATTTCAAGGAAAAAGCCGTAGCTCCAACCGTTTTCGAGATACAGCCTCCCAAAGGTGCAAATTCGAGTATTTTTAAAATTCAAAAAAAAAAAAGAGTCTGAGAGTACCAAAAAGTACAGGAATTTTTTGAAAGTGGCCCTATCGTAATCTAACCTGTACCAGCCTCTTCTATGGACCATTCTATCTTTCTGCATTAAGAGATCTTTCAAAATTTCAAGGGAAAAGCCGTATTTCCAACCGTTTTCGAGATACAGCCTCCCAAAGTTGCAAATTCGAGTATTTTCAAAATTCAAAAAAAAAAGTGTGCGAGTACCAAAAAGTAGAACAATTTTTTGAAAGTGGCCCTATCGTAATCTAACCTGTACCAGCCTCTTCTATGGACCATTCTATCTTTCTGCATTAAGAGATCTTTCAAAATTTCAAGGAAAAAGCCGTAGCTCCAACCGTTTTCGAGAAACAGCCTCCCAAAGGTGCAAATTCGAGTATTTTTAAAATTCAAAAAAAAAAAGAGTCTGAGAGTACCAAAAAGTACAGGAATTTTTTGAAAGTGGCCCTATCGCAATCTAACCTGTACCAGCCTCTTCTATGGACCATTGTGTATTTCTGCATTAAGAGATCTTTCAAAATTTCAAGGAAAAAGCCGTAGCTCCAACCGTTTTCGAGATACAGCCTCCCAAAGGTGCAAATTCGAGTATTTTCAAAATTCAAAAAAAAAAGTGTGCGAGTACCAAAAAGTAGAACAATTTTTTGAAAGTGGCCCTATCGTAATCTAACCTGTACCAGCCTCTTCTATGGACCATTCTATCTTTCTGCATTAAGAGATCTTTCAAAATTTCAAGGAAAAAGCCGTAGCTCCAACCGTTTTCGAGATACAGCCTCCCAAAGGTGCAAATTCGAGTATTTTTAAAATTCAAAAAAAAAAAGAGTCTGAGAGTACCAAAAAGTACAGGAATTTTTTGAAAGTGGCCCTATCGCAATCTAACCTGTACCAGCCTCTTCTATGGACCATTGTGTCTTTCTGCATTAAGAGATCTTTCAAAATTTCAAGGAAAAAGCCGTAGCTCCAACCGTTTTCGAGATACAGCCTCCCAAAGGTGCAAATTCGAGTATTTTCAAAATTCAAAAAAAAAAGTGTGCGAGTACCAAAAAGTAGAACAATTTTTTGAAAGTGGCCCTATCGTAATCTAACCTGTACCAGCCTCTTCTATGGACCATTCTATCTTTCTGCGTTAAGAGATCTTTCAAAATTTCAAGGAAAAAGCCGTAGCTCCAACCGTTTTCGAGAAACAGCCTCCCAAAGGTGCAAATTCGAGTATTTTTAAAATTCAAAAAAAAAAAGAGTCTGAGAGTACCAAAAAGTACAGGAATTTTTTGAAAGTGGCCCTATCGCAATCTAACCTGTACCAGCCTCTTCTATGGACCATTCTATCTTTCTGCATTAAGAGATCTTTCAAAATTTCAAGGAAAAAGCCGTAGCTCCAACCGTTTTCGAGAAACAGCCTCCCAAAGGTGCAAATTCGAGTATTTTTAAAATTCAAAAAAAAAAAGAGTCTGAGAGTACCAAAAAGTACAGGAATTTTTTGAAAGTGGCCCTATCGCAATCTAACCTGTACCAGCCTCTTCTATGGACCATTGTGTCTTTCTGCATTAAGAGATCTTTCAAAATTTCAAGGAAAAAGCCGTAGCTCCAACCGTTTTCGAGATACAGCCTCCCAAAGGTGCAAATTCGAGTATTTTCAAAATTCAAAAAAAAAAGTGTGCGAGTACCAAAAAGTAGAACAATTTTTTGAAAGTGGCCCTATCGTAATCTAACCTGTACCAGCCTCTTCTATGGACCATTCTATCTTTCTGCGTTAAGAGATCTTTCAAAATTTCAAGGAAAAAGCCGTAGCTCCAACCGTTTTCGAGAAACAGCCTCCCAAAGGTGCAAATTCGAGTATTTTTAAAATTCAAAAAAAAAAAGAGTCTGAGAGTACCAAAAAGTACAGGAATTTTTTGAAAGTGGCCCTATCGCAATCTAACCTGTACCAGCCTCTTCTATGGACCATTGTGTCTTTCTGCATTAAGAGATCTTTCAAAATTTCAAGGAAAAAGCCGTAGCTCCAACCGTTTTCGAGATACAGCCTCCCAAAGGTGCAAATTCGAGTATTTTTAAAATTCAAAAAAAAAAAGAGTCTGAGAGTACCAAAAAGTACAGGAATTTTTTGAAAGTGGCCCTATCGTAATCTAACCTGTACCAGCCTCTTCTATGGACCATTCTATCTTTCTGCATTAAGAGATCTTTCAAAATTTCAAGGAAAAAGCCGTAGCTCCAACCGTTTTCGAGAAACAGCCTCCCAAAGGTGCAAATTCGAGTATTTTTAAAATTCAAAAAAAAAAAGAGTCTGAGAGTACCAAAAAGTACAGGAATTTTTTGAAAGTGGCCCTATCGCAATCTAACCTGTACCAGCCTCTTCTATGGACCATTGTGTCTTTCTGCATTAAGAGATCTTTCAAAATTTCAAGGAAAAAGCCGTAGCTCCAACCGTTTTCGAGATACAGCCTCCCAAAGGTGCAAATTCGAGTATTTTTAAAATTCAAAAAAAAAAAGAGTCTGAGAGTACCAAAAAGTACAGGAATTTTTTGAAAGTGGCCCTATCGTAATCTAACCTGTACCAGCCTCTTCTATGGACCATTCTATCTTTCTGCATTAAGAGATCTTTCAAAATTTCAAGGGAAAAGCCGTATTTCCAACCGTTTTCGAGATACAGCCTCCCAAAGGTGCAAATTCGAGTATTTTCAAAATTCAAAAAAAAAAGTGTGCGAGTACCAAAAAGTAGAACAATTTTTTGAAAGTGGCCCTATCGTAATCTAACCTGTACCAGCCTCTTCTATGGACCATTCTATCTTTCTGCATTAAGAGATCTTTCAAAATTTCAAGGAAAAAGCCGTAGCTCCAACCGTTTTCGAGAAACAGCCTCCCAAAGGTGCAAATTCGAGTATTTTTAAAATTCAAAAAAAAAAAGAGTCTGAGAGTACCAAAAAGTACAGGAATTTTTTGAAAGTGGCCCTATCGCAATCTAACCTGTACCAGCCTCTTCTATGGACCATTGTGTCTTTCTGCATTAAGAGATCTTTCAAAATTTCAAGGAAAAAGCCGTAGCTCCAACCGTTTTCGAGAAACAGCCTCCCAAAGGTGCAAATTCGAGTATTTTCAAAATTCAAAAAAAAAAAGAGTCTGAGAGTACCAAAAAGTACAGGAATTTTTTGAAAGTGGCCCTATCGCAATCTAACCTGTACCAGCCTCTTCTATGGACCATTCTATCTTTCTGCATTAAGAGATCTTTCAAAATTTCAAGGAAAAAGCCGTAGCTCCAACCGTTTTCGAGAAACAGCCTCCCAAAGGTGCAAATTCGAGTATTTTTAAAATTCAAAAAAAAAAAGAGTCTGAGAGTACCAAAAAGTACAGGAATTTTTTGAAAGTGGCCCTATCGCAATCTAACCTGTACCAGCCTCTTCTATGGACCATTGTGTCTTTCTGCATTAAGAGATCTTTCAAAATTTCAAGGAAAAAGCCGTAGCTCCAACCGTTTTCGAGATACAGCCTCCCAAAGGTGCAAATTCGAGTATTTTCAAAATTCAAAAAAAAAAGTGTGCGAGTACCAAAAAGTAGAACAATTTTTTGAAAGTGGCCCTATCGTAATCTAACCTGTACCAGCCTCTTCTATGGACCATTCTATCTTTCTGAGTTAAGAGATCTTTCAAAATTTCAAGGAAAAAGCCGTAGCTCCAACCGTTTTCGAGAAACAGCCTCCCAAAGGTGCAAATTCGAGTATTTTTAAAATTCAAAAAAAAAAAGAGTCTGAGAGTACCAAAAAGTACAGGAATTTTTTGAAAGTGGCCCTATCGCAATCTAACCTGTACCAGCCTCTTCTATGGACCATTGTGTCTTTCTGCATTAAGAGATCTTTCAAAATTTCAAGGCAAAAGCCGTAGCTCCAACCGTTTTCGAGATACAGCCTCCCAAAGGTGCAAATTCGAGTATTTTTAAAATTCAAAAAAAAAAAAGAGTCTGAGAGTACCAAAAAGTACAGGAATTTTTTGAAAGTGGCCCTATCGTAATCTAACCTGTACCAGCCTCTTCTATGGACCATTCTATCTTTCTGCATTAAGAGATCTTTCAAAATTTCAAGGAAAAAGCCGTAGCTCCAACCGTTTTCGAGAAACAGCCTCCCAAAGTTGCAAATTCGAGTATTTTCAAAATTCAAAAAAAAAAGTGTGCGAGTACCAAAAAGTAGAACAATTTTTTGAAAGTGGCCCTATCGTAATCTAACCTGTACCAGCCTCTTCTATGGACCATTCTATCTTTCTGCATTAAGAGATCTTTCAAAATTTCAAGGAAAAAGCCGTAGCTCCAACCGTTTTCGAGAAACAGCCTCCCAAAGGTGCAAATTCGAGTATTTTTAAAATTCAAAAAAAAAAAGAGTCTGAGAGTACCAAAAAGTACAGGAATTTTTTGAAAGTGGCCCTATCGCAATCTAACCTGTACCAGCCTCTTCTATGGACCATTCTATCTTTCTGCATTAAGAGATCTTTCAAAATTTCAAGGAAAAAGCCGTAGCTCCAACCGTTTTCGAGATACAGCCTCCCAAAGGTGCAAATTCGAGTATTTTTAAAATTCAAAAAAAAAAAGAGTCTGAGAGTACCAAAAAGTACAACAATTTTTTGAAAGTGGCCCTATCGTAATCTAACCTGTACCAGCCTCTTCTATGGACCATTCTATCTTTCTGCGTTAAGAGATCTTTCAAAATTTCAAGGAAAAAGCCGTAGCTCCAACCGTTTTCGAGATACAGCCTCCCAAAGGTGCAAATTCGAGTATTTTTAAAATTCAAAAAAAAAAAGAGTCTGAGAGTACCAAAAAGTACAGGAATTTTTTGAAAGTGGCCCTATCGCAATCTAACCTGTACCAGCCTCTTCTATGGACCATTGTGTCTTTCTGCATTAAGAGATCTTTCAAAATTTCAAGGAAAAAGCCGTAGCTCCAACCGTTTTCGAGATACAGCCTCCCAAAGGTGCAAATTCGAGTATTTTCAAAATTCAAAAAAAAAAGTGTGCGAGTACCAAAAAGTAGAACAATTTTTTGAAAGTGGCCCTATCGTAATCTAACCTGTACCAGCCTCTTCTATGGACCATTCTATCTTTCTGCGTTAAGAGATCTTTCAAAATTTCAAGGAAAAAGCCGTAGCTCCAACCGTTTTCGAGAAACAGCCTCCCAAAGGTGCAAATTCGAGTATTTTTAAAATTCAAAAAAAAAAAGAGTCTGAGAGTACCAAAAAGTACAGGAATTTTTTGAAAGTGGCCCTATCGCAATCTAACCTGTACCAGCCTCTTCTATGGACCATTGTGTCTTTCTGCATTAAGAGATCTTTCAAAATTTCAAGGAAAAAGCCGTAGCTCCAACCGTTTTCGAGATACAGCCTCCCAAAGGTGCAAATTCGAGTATTTTTAAAATTCAAAAAAAAAAAGAGTCTGAGAGTACCAAAAAGTACAGGAATTTTTTGAAAGTGGCCCTATCGTAATCTAACCTGTACCAGCCTCTTCTATGGACCATTCTATCTTTCTGCATTAAGAGATCTTTCAAAATTTCAAGGGAAAAGCCGTATTTCCAACCGTTTTCGAGATACAGCCTCCCAAAGGTGCAAATTCGAGTATTTTCAAAATTCAAAAAAAAAAGTGTGCGAGTACCAAAAAGTAGAACAATTTTTTGAAAGTGGCCCTATCGTAATCTAACCTGTACCAGCCTCTTCTATGGACCATTCTATCTTTCTGCATTAAGAGATCTTTCAAAATTTCAAGGAAAAAGCCGTAGCTCCAACCGTTTTCGAGAAACAGCCTCCCAAAGGTGCAAATTCGAGTATTTTTAAAATTCAAAAAAAAAAAGAGTCTGAGAGTACCAAAAAGTACAGGAATTTTTTGAAAGTGGCCCTATCGCAATCTAACCTGTACCAGCCTCTTCTATGGACCATTGTGTCTTTCTGCATTAAGAGATCTTTCAAAATTTCAAGGAAAAAGCCGTAGCTCCAACCGTTTTCGAGATACAGCCTCCCAAAGGTGCAATTTCGAGTATTTTCAAAATTCAAAAAAAAAAGTGTGCGAGTACCAAAAAGTAGAACAATTTTTTGAAAGTGGCCCTATCGTAATCTAACCTGTACCAGCCTCTTCTATGGACCATTCTATCTTTCTGCGTTAAGAGATCTTTCAAAATTTCAAGGAAAAAGCCGTAGCTCCAACCGTTTTCGAGAAACAGCCTCCCAAAGGTGCAAATTCGAGTATTTTTAAAATTCAAAAAAAAAAAGAGTCTGAGAGTACCAAAAAGTACAGGAATTTTTTGAAAGTGGCCCTATCGCAATCTAACCTGTACCAGCCTCTTCTATGGACCATTCTATCTTTCTGCATTAAGAGATCTTTCAAAATTTCAAGGAAAAAGCCGTAGCTCCAACCGTTTTCGAGAAACAGCCTCCCAAAGGTGCAAATTCGAGTATTTTTAAAATTCAAAAAAAAAAAGAGTCTGAGAGTACCAAAAAGTACAGGAATTTTTTGAAAGTGGCCCTATCGTAATCTAACCTGTACCAGCCTCTTCTATGGACCATTCTATCTTTCTGCGTTAAGAGATCTTTCAAAATTTCAAGGAAAAAGCCGTAGCTCCAACCGTTTTCGAGAAACAGCCTCCCAAAGGTGCAAATTCGAGTATTTTCAAAATTCAAAAAAAAAAGTGTGCGAGTACCAAAAAGTAGAACAATTTTTTGAAAGTGGCCCTATCGTAATCTAACCTGTACCAGCCTCTTCTATGGACCATTCTATCTTTCTGCGTTAAGAGATCTTTCAAAATTTCAAGGAAAAAGCCGTAGCTCCAACCGTTTTCGAGAAACAGCCTCCCAAAGGTGCAAATTCGAGTATTTTTAAAATTCAAAAAAAAAAAGAGTCTGAGAGTACCAAAAAGTACAGGAATTTTTTGAAAGTGGCCCTATCGCAATCTAACCTGTACCAGCCTCTTCTATGGACCATTGTGTCTTTCTGCATTAAGAGATCTTTCAAAATTTCAAGGAAAAAGCCGTAGCTCCAACCGTTTTCGAGATACAGCCTCCCAAAGGTGCAAATTCGAGTATTTTCAAAATTCAAAAAAAAAAGTGTGCGAGTACCAAAAAGTAGAACAATTTTTTGAAAGTGGCCCTATCGTAATCTAACCTGTACCAGCCTCTTCTATGGACCATTCTATCTTTCTGCGTTAAGAGATCTTTCAAAATTTCAAGGAAAAAGCCGTAGCTCCAACCGTTTTCGAGAAACAGCCTCCCAAAGGTGCAAATTCGAGTATTTTTAAAATTCAAAAAAAAAAAGAGTCTGAGAGTACCAAAAAGTACAGGAATTTTTTGAAAGTGGCCCTATCGTAATCTAACCTGTACCAGCCTCTTCTATGGACCATTCTATCTTTCTGCATTAAGAGATCTTTCAAAATTTCAAGGGAAAAGCCGTATTTCCAACCGTTTTCGAGATACAGCCTCCCAAAGGTGCAAATTCGAGTATTTTCAAAATTCAAAAAAAAAAGTGTGCGAGTACCAAAAAGTAGAACAATTTTTTGAAAGTGGCCCTATCGTAATCTAACCTGTACCAGCCTCTTCTATGGACCATTCTATCTTTCTGCATTAAGAGATCTTTCAAAATTTCAAGGAAAAAGCCGTAGCTCCAACCGTTTTCGAGAAACAGCCTCCCAAAGGTGCAAATTCGAGTATTTTTAAAATTCAAAAAAAAAAAGAGTCTGAGAGTACCAAAAAGTACAGGAATTTTTTGAAAGTGGCCCTATCGCAATCTAACCTGTACCAGCCTCTTCTATGGACCATTGTGTCTTTCTGCATTAAGAGATCTTTCAAAATTTCAAGGAAAAAGCCGTAGCTCCAACCGTTTTCGAGATACAGCCTCCCAAAGGTGCAATTTCGAGTATTTTCAAAATTCAAAAAAAAAAGTGTGCGAGTACCAAAAAGTAGAACAATTTTTTGAAAGTGGCCCTATCGTAATCTAACCTGTACCAGCCTCTTCTATGGACCATTCTATCTTTCTGCGTTAAGAGATCTTTCAAAATTTCAAGGAAAAAGCCGTAGCTCCAACCGTTTTCGAGAAACAGCCTCCCAAAGGTGCAAATTCGAGTATTTTTAAAATTCAAAAAAAAAAAGAGTCTGAGAGTACCAAAAAGTACAGGAATTTTTTGAAAGTGGCCCTATCGCAATCTAACCTGTACCAGCCTCTTCTATGGACCATTCTATCTTTCTGCATTAAGAGATCTTTCAAAATTTCAAGGAAAAAGCCGTAGCTCCAACCGTTTTCGAGAAACAGCCTCCCAAAGGTGCAAATTCGAGTATTTTTAAAATTCAAAAAAAAAAAGAGTCTGAGAGTACCAAAAAGTACAGGAATTTTTTGAAAGTGGCCCTATCGCAATCTAACCTGTACCAGCCTCTTCTATGGACCATTGTGTCTTTCTGCATTAAGAGATCTTTCAAAATTTCAAGGAAAAAGCCGTAGCTCCAACCGTTTTCGAGATACAGCCTCCCAAAGGTGCAATTTCGAGTATTTTCAAAATTCAAAAAAAAAAGTGTGCGAGTACCAAAAAGTAGAACAATTTTTTGAAAGTGGCCCTATCGTAATCTAACCTGTACCAGCCTCTTCTATGGACCATTCTATCTTTCTGCATTAAGAGATCTTTCAAAATTTCAAGGAAAAAGCCGTAGCTCCAACCGTTTTCGAGATACAGCCTCCCAAAGGTGCAATTTCGAGTATTTTCAAAATTCAAAAAAAAAAGTGTGCGAGTACCAAAAAGTAGAACAATTTTTTGAAAGTGGCCCTATCGTAATCTAACCTGTACCAGCCTCTTCTATGGACCATTCTATCTTTCTGCATTAAGAGATCTTTCAAAATTTCAAGGAAAAAGCCGTAGCTCCAACCGTTTTCGAGATACAGCCTCCCAAAGGTGCAAATTCGAGTATTTTCAAAATTCAAAAAAAAAAGTGTGCGAGTACCAAAAAGTAGAACAATTTTTTGAAAGTGGCCCTATCGTAATCTAACCTGTACCAGCCTCTTCTATGGACCATTCTATCTTTCTGCATTAAGAGATCTTTCAAAATTTCAAGGAAAAAGCCGTAGCTCCAACCGTTTTCGAGATACAGCCTCCCAAAGGTGCAAATTCGAGTATTTTCAAAATTCAAAAAAAAAAGTGTGCGAGTACCAAAAAGTAGAACAATTTTTTGAAAGTGGCCCTATCGTAATCTAACCTGTACCAGCCTCTTCTATGGACCATTCTATCTTTCTGCTTTAAGAGATCTTTCAAAATTTCAAGGAAAAAGCCGTAGCTCCAACCGTTTTCGAGATACAGCCTCCCAAAGGTGCAAATTCGAGTATTTTCAAAATTCAAAAAAAAAAGTGTGCGAGTACCAAAAAGTAGAACAATTTTTTGAAAGTGGCCCTATCGTAATCTAACCTGTACCAGCCTCTTCTATGGACCATTGTGTCTTTCTGCATTAAGAGATCTTTCAAAATTTCAAGGAAAAAGCCGTAGCTCCAACCGTTTTCGAGATACAGCCTCCCAAAGGTGCAAATTCGAGTATTTTCAAAATTCAAAAAAAAAAGTGTGCGAGTACCAAAAAGTAGAACAATTTTTTGAAAGTGGCCCTATCGTAATCTAACCTGTACCAGCCTCTTCTATGGACCATTCTATCTTTCTGCTTTAAGAGATCTTTCAAAATTTCAAGGAAAAAGCCGTAGCTCCAACCGTTTTCGAGATACAGCCTCCCAAAGGTGCAATTTCGAGTATTTTCAAAATTTAAGAATAGACTGAAGCCTATGTAACCGTACGCTTTTCAAGATAGCAAATATTAAGGCAGGATGTACAGACTAAATAAGAATATTGGGTAACATACGGCTAAGGAAATGTCTAAGAGAATTCTTTTTTTTTTAGAAGGTTGTATCGATAAAGGAAAAGCGAAGTCAGAATACGGATAATGTGGCAGAGATGAAATGGAAATAATGATAGAGAAAATGGAGCATAGCAGGAAAGGGGGTTCGAAGCATAAGGCAGGAAGAGGAGGAAAAGGATACTGTTATAAATGGAGGAGAGTAAGAGAGAGACAGAATTCATTCGTACTTTGGGATATTCGCATAGGGTAAAAGAATATATACGTATTGTAAGTGTTACAAGATAATTTATTGGACAAATGCAATAATGATACAGTATACGTATACAGTATATGGCTTACGAAAGATTACCAATAACAGTACCATTAGAGATATATGAAAATATATCACAGCAATATAATACACGTGTGGTATGTTATATGCGCTACCACTTCAAACTTGTTTTTTTCAAAAAACATTTTAAAAACTTAGTTTTTAAGATTATACTAGTAGAAAAGTGATGGAGAATAGGAAGGAATAAGAGATTCGAAAATTGAGTAGAAACGATCGGTGGCAGCAGACAGGGAAGGTGTTGTTGACGAAGAAAAGAGGAAGATTGTTTACAAGAAAGAGTGAAGAAGAAATATTGTAATAACTGAGGGAACAAAGGGCGAAGAAGACGCGTAAAGCGTATGCACGAAGACCAGATTATTCGGGAGTAGCGACAAAAGAGAAGACTCGAAAAATTAGGAAAAATAGGAAGTATAAGGGAGCGAAATGGGCCCCTCCCCGCCCATTTCCGTGAGGTCCTGCCTCTCCTGAAGGGAGCTACGACCCCTCCGAGGCCCCATAGGGGACCGTGTTTTTTTTTTCTTTTTTTTGAGGAAAACCCCCGAGTCCTGCGGCTATCGCGCACAGGACTAGGGGGGAAAAACCTCAGGAAGGAAAGGAAGTCGGGTCGAGGGACAAGAAAAACGCACAAGGGGGTAAGGTGAAGTTAAACGCGAAGAAGCTAAGATAAGTTGAACGCAAAAGGGACAAGTTAAACGCGGTCTACCCCTTGTCAAGATTCACCGCAACGAAAGACCGCGGGCGTAGCACCCAGCAGTGGCTCTTGCGAGCACCGCCAGGACATCCCGAAGGACGATATTTAACGCTACAACCTCCGTCCCTTCCCACCGAGCAAGCTCAGTGGGTTAGACGTAAGGAACCACGCCCGCCGCCGGCGGCGGGCCCCGTTAGCCATCGATCCCCGCGCAAAATGTCTCCGACAGAGGGTGACTTTATACTAGCAGGTGCTCAATAGCACCCGCACCTACCCCAAGTGAAGAAGACCCCCAAGCACAAGCACAAATAGGACTTTACCCAGAGCCAACGGACTACCCCTCCGACCTCCCCACCGACACATAGGATCGTCACTACCCACACGAGTGCCCAGGGGTCAACGACATATTGGAGTGTTTTTAGCAAAGCGAACAAATTATACTAAATACGCGAGAGCTAGACACCTGGCTAGATTCACTATACGAAAGACCATGGCCGTAGATACCCTAAGGGGGCTCAAGGCCCCCGTCGGGAGACCCATAAGGTCCTGTTGCGGCCACAACTTGGGCCCGACCCACTGAGCAAGCTCAGCGGATGAGGCGGAAGGGCAACCCCCGACACCATGGTCTTAAGTCTAGCTGCACTAACCGGATGACTACTCTATATTACTACTTGAATTAATATGCTCGACCCGACCAAAGGAATAGGAAGTGTAAGATAAGCACAATCGAAAATGAGAGGGAATAGATTAAAACGAGAAATTAGAAAGAAAGATAGAATTTAAGAAGTTAAGAAATAGAAATGTAAGGAATAGAGTTATAAAAGTCGAGAAGAAATGAGAAAATTGATAAATAAGATTGTAAAGAATGAAATATAAAGAAATAAGAAAGTAAAGAAGAAATAAATGTAGGAAAAGTAAGAGAAGAACAATGTGAAGTGAGAGCGAACAGAGTGAAACGAGAAGACAGAAATATAGAAATAAAGAAGTAGAAAAGTAAGGAATAGAGTTATAAAACTAAAGAAGAAATAAGGGAAGAGATAAATAAGAAAGTAAAGAATAGAAGATAAAGAAATAAGAAAGTAAAGAAGAAATAAATATAGAAAAAGAAGAAGGTTGGAAAAAGATAAGAAGGGTGCTTCCAAGAGACAAGTATAGGAGACCGGCTCGAGGAAGAATGAGCGATCAGAGTCCCGACTGCCTCGAGCGCTCCCCCCACCATGCGCCTGCTCCCACTCGCCGAGTCCTGCGCGACGCATTTGCGCGCACTCAATTTTGAGCAACTTCCAGTACTTCTAAATATTTTTAGCCAGAATTTCCGATTTCTACTTGTTAATATTTTACTTTGTTCATTTAATTAATTATTTTGATGTTCCAGGCACCTAATTTATGTACAATTTAGTGGAAAATGTAGGAAAAGTAGGAATTATGTACAAGGGAGCGAAATGGGCCCCTCCTCGCCCATTTCCGTGAGGTCCAGCCTCTCCACAAGGGAGCAACGACCCCTCCGAGGCCCCATAGGGGACCATGTTTTTTTTTTTTATTGTGGAAAGCCAAGAGGCCTGCATCTGTCGCACATAGCGTCGAGTAGCGGAGAACCTCTGCCCGCCAAGCTACGCGTTCGTGTTCACGTTTAGCTCGGCTACGACGGAATTCGCATTGTCGACGGAGGCGATGATCACATTATCCTACTTCCACACTCGCCGCTACGATTTAGAGCTATGATTTTGGTATCGCCTAAAACCTTAGCGTTGTGCTTGTTTCTACTCATCTTATACGTCTCTTTCCCCCTTCGGAAACTCCTCAGCATCAATTTACCCTCTTCCTACCGAACAAAATCAGTTAATAAATAATATTTGTTCGTTCTAATTGTCTCTAAAATTTGCTTTTAATATTCCACATAAACTATTAATCATCAAACCTTCCAATCAGACTATCAATCGCCACCTAACGATTATTACAACGATTACGTCCGGGTAACAGTACATCTCATCTGTGATCTGCTGTCGATACATGTGCAAGAATCTGAATGGTAACCATTAGTCGGTTGTTGGATGGTGCTACCCTCGCGTGACGTATTTCCAAACTATCGTTACATGAATTCGTCCAATTTTAATATTACACAACGACGTAATTAATTGTGCTTAACCAACAGTGGCACATTGTTCCATAATATCTAAAGAATGGAAAATAAGTATTTTACATTTAAAAGCATAGTATTCGATATGAAAGAATGACGCAACGTACAAAAATGATAGATTTACAATGTCTGGTGCAGGGATAGTTTTGAATCATCAATTTTTCAATAAATAATAAATATTGTATGTTAAATGCCGTACCGTATCTTTAATCGCACTGCAGTCCGTAAATATGTACGAGTTCAAATTAATAAGAATGTGATTAGACACGAGACCCGAGAATTTTTCTGCGAAACAGGGAAAAACCATATGTTGTGAATTAGCGATTAAAAGCGAAATAGAGGTATGACCTGTTAGTCACAGGGACTAATCAACCGCGAGAAATAACAACGGTAACAATATCATTGTTGCCTCGACGAAAGAATCTTTCGAAAAATGTGTCGACTGCACGAGAATCAGACGTGCGCGATACGTGCGTAATTACGTAAACTGTTAAAAATATTTTGCGCCTTTCGCATCGCCTCACGTTTTGCTGTCCACGAGGAATCGCGTTCGCAGTGCGAGGAAAATGTTCACGCGCTGTAAATCGACGTCTCTTCAGATGCATATAACAAATTGGAATTTTCCGATCGGAGGTCAAGGGGAGCCTCGTGTAGATCGGATCCACGTAGTAACTGGATCAAGACTCGTGTTACCGCGACTGGATCAATTCCCACCCAACACGATGAACGTCCTAATGGAAAAAGATTCTAGTAAACTCGGAAGACTGTACTGGATCCCAATGTAAATACATCCTTTTTAGGTAAAAGCACGTTCTTCCTCCATCTTGGGTAATGTCCAACTAAGAAAACGTGACCCGGATCTTTTACGACTAATCCGTCTTTCTAGGTTATGAACTCTAAGAAGAGACTGGCTGACTGTCGCAAGGTTAAAGTTCATGAATACAAAATGTGAAATATGTATCAGACTACAATTTTCATTGCTCTTTCTTCGATCATTCTACATATTAGATTTGCAAAATTATTCTAAGAATGCAGTCGATGTCAGCACGTGAACGCAAAGGTAAATACACTGCGAAATAGGCGGTCTCGGTTTCGTATGTTGAAACTCATTCCCCAGGTGCTGAGGTAGGCATAAATAAGGACTTGAACTGGATTCTGAATGCGTGACCATCCTCGACGGATTTGCAATAACTCAGGTAAACAAATGGTGCGATTGCAGTCGACGGTTTCGCCACGTTCCAGATAAGGATTGGATATAACCGGGTGGACACCCCATGTCGGATCAAGTTGCAGCCGAAGTCCCAATACGGTTCACAGCTCTTTCGAGAATGTCGGGATTCTCTTTTGCAAGGAACAGCCTGATCCTCCTGGTCGCGGCTTTGCTACTCGCGGAGAACGGTCCGAGTGTGTTGGCGATCAAGCACTGCAAGAATGCTATGATGGACGTCATTATGAAGCACTGCAGCGGTGCTCGATTCACCAGGGATCTTGAACACGTCAAGAATGCAGCAATCCCCGAGGATGGTACGTAAAGGAATCCTGAAAATCGGCAAATAATTTTCTAAGTGACCGTTACGACCGTATTAATAAATTTGGCAGGTGCGTGAATTGTCCAGAGTTTTAATCGAATTTAAAATAATTAGATGCGGTACATCAGGAACCAGAATCAAGTGACGGGAATACCTACGACAAAAGGCAGGTCAACGCAGAAGCTGCAGCCTCTGCAATCGCTGAAGCTGCACCAATAGTAATGGATATACTACAAGGAGGCCATGGAATGAACCGAGGACAATTTGGTGGACCCAATCCGTACCAATACGGCAGAATAGCTGGTGAACATTTTCCCCGGGGTGGATACCCACCGTTTAACCCTTACGGTAATCCTGGTGGGTACGGAGGACCTGCTGTGTACGGAGGACCTGGTGGCTACGGAGTACCTGGTGCCTACGGAGGATACGGACAAGACATTTACAGTGGATTCCAGGTAAGATAAATTTTCATAGAATCGAAATAAATGCATGTTCCTCTCGTCTTGCTCAAACCCAACTATCAAGTGACTAACGCAAAATATTTGTCTTGCTTGCATTTCCCTTGGTCCCGTACTTGCGCAGCCTCAGATGATGTTCCGTCGTTGAGGATGTCATGCAGATTACTAAGGTCGATGGTAGCGCTATAAGACCAGTGGTTGTAAACCTAGTCTCTAGCGACTGTGGCTGAATATTTTCAAGATTGGGAAATGTGACAGGGAGCTGGAGACGATCTGGGAATGGATTTGACGAGTAACGAGGTAGAGGAGCTCTACAAAGTCTACGAGAGGTTGCCCAGGGCTTCTATGAGCAAGGAAGACGCTAAAAAGCTCTTCATTGAAATGGCTGCCAAGTGCTGTCAAAATTTAAATAACTGCATCCTGGACGAGAAGCTCATACCCTGCACGTGACTTGGATTATCAATTTCAGAAGAGACTTTAAATTAACCTTCCACTACCTTATATTTATCTTCGTTTACTTCGTAACCTAATCTTTTCGTGTAACTGTACGACTTGCGTCGTAATGAAATTAATAAATAATTTATTTGAATATGGTCTACCAAATTATTTGATTACCAAATCATATCCGAGTATCTAGATGTATAAATGACATTGAAATATTACTAATTAATTCTACAATACGCTAAAGCATGACAGCTGCCAAGGCTCGATGGTAAATAATGAATGTCTGTACTGATTAATAATTGATTTATAATTCCATAAAAACGCAAGTCTTATTGCTAGCTGGTTATACCACACAGGATATATAACTACGATCTCAGTGTTATATCGCATTACGAATAATATCTCTACGGTTTAATAAAATAATCCGCCTACAATGTCTATACTAATTGTAAGTCGATTAATCGTAATTAAATACTAGTGAGATCATCAGTCGGCAGATATTAATTCTACGATAAAATTACTGGCAACATCAGATCGCTTAGTTGCATTAAATACCTAAAGCGAATATAATAGTCTTTCATTGCCTCCGTTCGATCGTGAACTCATGTCTTTCTCAGTTATATGAGAAAGCGTTGTATCGCTTCTCAAGAAGTTATACACAATTATCCGAATTGGATTCGAAATGGATACATGAATGTGATAGCGAGTAAATTACATCTGTGGGATATGGCATTCGCCATTTTCCCATTATGAAATCCGAATTACATTCGGATCAGTGAACTATGAGAACTTCGTTGGGATTTGTCCTATAAATCTAAGTATATATAAGAGAACACACCACCTTCGTTAATTCGCCTTAAGTCGTGCCTTTCTCATAGAAACGTGAGAGCAGTCCTTCTTTTAAAGGAAGCAAAAAGGTATCGTACAGTTAAACAGTCACTTGAATCCTGCATAGGATTTTGATGGAAATAGCACTATAGAGTCAATCGGTTCGGGTGACGTAGTTCCCACTTGGAAGGCAGGCACACTAGGAATCACCATTTCCTGTAGAACCTGTAACAATGGTAAATGAGAAAAATTTTAATTAATCAATGTCTACAGCGTAAACCTAGAATATACGATTATTTAAATACCCTTGACCATGCAATAAATAATCTAGAGTTACTTTGCCATGCAAAATGATACATGCAGCATTCGCAAGGTTCAACCGTGTAGAAATAAATCTTCATTAAACGAATGTGAAGGGTAACGTGAATTATAGAAACGAAATACAATAGAATTGTTATTTTTGTTAGTGTAGAAACACCTTGCCGTAACGACGACGTTTGTGACGTCGGCGTCGGCACCTACACCACTTTCTGCGTCCCTTATCACCCTTTTCACGAGCACCACCCTCATGCTTTTTTCCTGGATGACCGTCGCGACGTCGATCCTTACGTTTTCTCAGCCTGTCGTGATTTGGCATGGCGCCCGGACGATCCTGTGCCACCATCTCCTTCACCGAGGAATAAGGCAGATTGACTATCGTGAAGGGTGCGTCCCTGCAAGAGAAAATGAATTCATTAGCGAGTCCTTGAATTTTCGAACGTTATGCGCAAACGTCCTCACGAATAACACAGACATGGTCGCACGCTCGTTGCCCATGTAAACACTTATGCAACAACGAAAGATTAATTTAGGGAAAACAAGTCACATAACTGTCTATAGATAGTGTTCCCGTAGCACTTCGGACTTAAGTACCCCTGACCGCGTCCCCGTCGTAGTTGACATGGTCGTCGCCGTAGTCGCCAAATGGCCATACCCAGTATCAATAGTACACTCGGTGAACTTATGGTATATCCAAGCAGACAGATAAACGAAGTGATAATAAGAAATCAATTATTGTGACTTATCAGATTTATCAGATTCGTATACCTGGACAATCGGAAGGATAATATATCTTTAAAAAATCAACTGAGAGTCAACTGAATCCTGGCAGTTATCTGAGAAGGCAAAACGCAAAATATTGTCTGGCGATAACGAAGCTAAGCGCGCCGTACAAGTAAAAGCTTCTCTGATGTTTTGAAAAGTGGAGACATCGATACCTCTTCGATTGTGGATTATCCGTTTGAGAGACTAGAAAAATAAAAATAAACTCTAACATTACTTGGATACTTACAGAGCGTTGTAAGCCCTGTCTGGTCTCTCCTCTGAAGCTGGTTTGCAATAGGCTTCGAGCTGCTCCAAACTGCAAGGGTTATAGCAGCACTCCTCGACGAGTCCTGGACCGGAAGACCCTTGATAGCTATCCTCACCGGAAGGCTCGTTGTAACCCCGACCAAGACAGGCCATGTGCAGTGCTTGGCTGAGACTCTTGGAGCAGAGTCTTTGGGTCTTCTGTAATTTGCGATAGGGTACGCACTGGACGTTCACGAAGAGATTCTCGACGACGAGGGCGAACGTCAGGACGAGGAAGTACAACCTGACGCGTGCGTCCATCGTGAAAGGGCGTCCTTGCAGCATCATCACGCCTTTTATAGCACTTTCAACTTCTCGCCACACGAGGGTGGGGACAGGGATGAATGAGTAGAAGTGGTCGTGAAGAGTGAGGTGGTACCTCTTGCTAGGCGAGACTAGGTGGTCTCTGAACTGTCACTGTCTAGAAGGGTTCTCCGGCACTATGAAATTTTGAAATTTATCAAAATCAACGTTCACCCTCCTATAGTCTTTCGATCCACTGTTCATTAAGGTAACTGGAGACACTCGTGATAACTGGAAGGGTTTCTTGTAATCAATTTTCATAGGCGATTCCTTGGATTTGTATTTATCCTCAAGTCATTGGTATCAATGATCAAAGATTAGTTTCCTTTTTTCCTCTTGAAAATACAGAATCCCTTATCCACGGATGACAACCACTTCGTACGGCAATGAAGTCCCGTTGAAAATCGATGCTCCGTTCATTAATGATATTCAATTACTTCTCAGGTTACAGCCAGCCAATAATGGGTCTCCCTAACAATAACGGAGTCTCTTTGTCGTCTTGCGGCTCTTTAGGTGGGACCCTTGGAGACGCTCTTGTAACAATCGGTGGAAGAATGGTAGCAAGGTCCCAGCACCTAACACGGCCACGATTATAGGAGTACGAGCACCGGTGCCGACGGTCTGTTCACCAAGCTTTCCCAAGAAGCCTCTTGTTGGTACCACGTTCCTCGGTGCCACTGGTACCGTCTATGTCACACTCGGACTCCATACCCTGACTCTGCCAATGGACACGCTGATAACGCCTCCACTGTAAACATTCAGAGTCAGAAGGAACCAAGTGCACGCTCTGTTAATATATGCTATTAATAAATGGGATACCAGATTTGTCCCCATTACCATTACTCCACTTAATATTTATATTAACACTCCTTTTTCCTGTTATTATTTTTACTCTCAGCCATCTCGTGTTCATTTATCGATCCAGCCACTTGGTGACAATTGTTTTCTTTTTCCTACCGACAAAAAGACAAGTATTACTTGAGTCACTTGCCAATGCCTTCAAGTCGTTCGACGGACAATGCATCTCTCGAGTCTCCGGAGATTTTCTGCGCGAGGGATTTCTTTTTAAGCGAGCATACTCGAGCATGAAAGGATTCGCGATTACGAGGATGAGAGATCCTTAAGCGTCGACTTAAATCCTAGGTCCTTCTCATACTCAAACAGGTACGAGGAAGAACGAGGAAACCCTCCTACCGTGGGAGTCGGTAAGGATGACCTCGTTTTATTTCACCTTGATGTAACAAAAGTCGGATAGTCTTACGTTTCCAAGGGTCTGGGTCGAGGCTCCATGGACAATGCAAACACGTGCCACGCGATAGGCAGATACCACAATTGCCACGAGTATTCAGATCCATCACGTACAGCGACACCGTCAAAATCCATATCAGAAATTTACTCTGGATCGCTCTGAAACGTGAAAGTTGAGAAACGAATAAAAAAAAAAAAAACAAATGAAAAGATTTCCACGTTCTTTCAATACTTTCCTTTTCTAGGCGATTGTCAATGGAACACGGGGACGGAAGGAGGAGCAAAGATGACGTTATAACGACGAGGAAGAAGAGAGGCCGTGTGGAAAGTTCGAACCTCGACATATTTTACTCCACGTCGAAACGGCGCCTGTCATTTTCAGTCCAGACGACGTATTATCAATGAACGTATAAATTGTCATTTATTATCTCTCGTAGAAAATAAATTAAGCATGGAGCTCAGACTAGACTTCGCTCGGCGTTCATAATAATTGTATAATCCTGGGAGGATGAGTGACGACCGACCCCTGTGGACCAGAACGGGGTTAAGTTCGTGTCGACTGATGATATTTTTAGAATCATTTCCTTATCCAGGAATGCGGTCGGCACCACGTATCAATCCTAGAATTATTTACACTCGGCGGTCACTCGTATCTATTTTTTTTACTTTGTATACAGCGACAAAGACCTCCGGCTCTCTAACGTTACATAAAGTTGTATGCACTTACGTAAAAATCACTAGGAAATGGTCTAGGGACCTATCGAACAACCTGAGTCGGGGAGGGCGGGAAATTTAAATATCTTTAAAGTCAACATTATCGTCAAACTCCTCAAATTCCGCTCTCCCTTATTCTCGATATCTTTAACTTCGTTATTAATTGAATCTCTTTAACCATTGCAATGAACTCTGATCGAGTAGACGCCCGATGAGAACGTAGCTGACGGCGTATTTGTAAATAGCACTTCAATTACGCGGTCTACAGAGAAAGCATGTGATAATTGACAAGGTGCATGACACGTCGGTCGTATGGATATGAGATTCGCATTAAAACATTGTATGTATCAAAATAATTGATTGGACGTGCACGTTGCGTCGGCGAGCTATTAGTAAACAACTGGGAATTCGGGTGCGTTACGTTTGAGTGAACGAAAACGTCATTAATTGCGTCAGCGTCGAAGAATCGTCATAGAAAACTACCGGCGTTTAAATTCAATAACTAAGCATATCTAAGAGCTATTTTAATCGTTCAGAGAAATTTTGTATTTGCAGCGAAATATTGCGCGTCGAGTCACAGAGGTCCTTGATAACAGCACGTGCACGTTAATACGCACGAAGCATTAAAGTAAGCAGGCTTGTAAACAAAGGAGGTATTACGTTTTGGTCTTAGAGAGAAGGAGAGAGTCGTTAAAGAGATAAAGAGAGAGAAAGAAAAATTACTATGCCAAAATAAAAGTTGGCTTTCATGTTGTTGGTCTTTTTTTTTTTTTTTTTTCAAAACTGTCAAATCAACATTTATGATACAGAATACGTCTTCAATGCATTCTACTGGTCATAAACACGATTTCGGTCATACTGTTTATTAATATTTTGACCGATTGTTGTCGATAAGAAAAGAAAAAACAATATAATTACTTCGAACCCGAGGCTATCAACCGTAACTGTTAGTCGATGATTCGAATCAGGAAACAATTGATATTCTCTGAACTACAGTTACAACAACAGATATGATCTAATCAAGTGGTTAAACAATAACAAGGTTTCTCTTTCTTTTCAGAAACCCTTGCTATTGTTTAGTACAATCACCCCCATTAGTATTTTACAGTATGACGGAATGATGAGTTTCTGTAAACAAGCAAGGACAAGGTTCATTATGTAAATGACTATATGCTGCAAGCCAACAAGTGACCAAGGAGAGTTCGTAAAGGGAACTCCTTTGAACAGCACAAATTTATTATGGTCAATGAAGGAAAAAGATACAAAGAGAGAGAGAGAGAGAGAGAGAGAGAGAGAGAGAGAGAGAGAGAGAGAATGGGAACGTGAGAGAACGAAAATTCTATCATCATTCCGTCGCGTGTTAAGTATAATCGTAAAATAAAATAAAAAGAAAACAAAATGAGTGAGTAAACAAGCACGCTTTTTTTCATACACAAAATCCGAAGCCACAAGAGGAAAGTAATTGAAGTCGAGGAATGTTAGAAGAGAAGAGCGTAGGAGAGGAGCAGAGACTACTATCTAATCTGTATGGAACAGTGTAATCAGCCACTAGGATTCCTTGTTTTTGCCGTTTAGCGCCATCGTATCCGTATACGTATACTTTGGTTCTGCGATAAAAACCTATTACGATAACCCTGGGACCAGCTAGAGGTCCGAAGGTAGTGCCGTGGCGCATGCTCATTAACTGTTTAGACTATTAATAGATTAGCAAAAGGTTTCGAGGGCTTCGGATTTTAAAATGAGATAAAAAAAACAGAATCCAGAGTTTCCTTATTTGTTTTCCTCATACCACACTGTACGTATACACTATTGCTTGGGCATCGGTAGCAGCACGTAAACGTTTTCTTGAAAATCATAAACGCATCCTGCAGCACCTGTGTGCCGTATATTTCACTATAAAATTTTAATGATTTTTTTAATTTCCATAACTTCCAAACGATTTAACCCACAGACACTTAATGCGGATGAATCCTGTGTCTGCCGGGATAAGGCTTTACGCTGTGGACGGTAATTGCAAGAGGCAGGTTCATAGTGAGCACTGACGTGTGTGCTCTTGAGGATGAGCTGAGGAGCAGCTCGTAGAACCTGTGACTCGTGGGTAGTCCGTGTTCCATAGTTCCCATGCTCAGGACGGATAAACGTGTTTGCCCTGCAACGTCAACATCATCAGCAGCACATCGTCACACGCCTAAACGAGGCTCCTCCGCGTGGGGTTGTCAAGTGGAGCACGTACTGGTGTATCCTAGGTGCGGCTATTAAGCATTATCGCGGATTAGAGAGGGGTCATAATCGATGTAGTATATTATGAGAAGGCAGTACCTATGAGAACGTGGTGAATCGTGTATCGTTATTGGATTCCCTGGTGAACTAGATGCAAAGAGATAAAGGTGCGGAGGAGACGTGATGACACCGCCTATAGGATGGAGCTTGGGTCTTACCAACCGTGACAGTTGTAAGACAATAAGAGTCATTTTACTGGGTCAGCCTGGAGTCGGTAAAACTGGTAACTCCATGCAGCTTCCTCTGGTGACGTCCAGTCCAGATCCTAGAAATACAATGTGTTTATAATTTTAGCACTGGCAGTGCGATTCAGCACGCGACGCTTCATCGGGGAGTATGACTGTACCACTGAAAGGATTTACAAGATTGATGGTCCACTAGGTTCATGGGAGATTGCAGATCCACCAGGATATCCTCCAGCGCCAACAGAACCCAAGTTACGATGGGCTGACGCTATTCTACTGGTGTACTCTGTGTCCGATCGTGTCAGCTTCGACGAGACTTCCCGGCTGAGGTCTGTTATCGAATAGAGAAGGAAAGGATTAAATTTTTATTAGAGTATACACTCTATTCAGGTTTCTAGTGAGTCATGCCAGGAGAGGTAGAAAGGTACCCCCTGTGGTACTCCTAGTCGGCAACAAGGCAGACCTATCCTGTTCACCGGGTGAAAGGATGGTCTCCACCTGGGAGGGTCGTCGAAGAGCCGACGATATACAAGCCCATGGCTTCTACGAGATCTCCGTCAGGGAATCCATCGACCAGGTACTATTATCACAGCAGGATAAATAAAATCGTGCTGACTTCACACATATCAAAGACCTCACATGCTATGTGGCATCGGGACCGATTACGTTGACCATTCCTCAGTGTCTACTGTTTCTCTGTATCAGCATTTTCGTTGTCAGCCTCGAGTATCGCAGCTCCGATACACATGCGCTTTCACGTTTTATGCACTCATTGAAAGTGACAGAGCTCTCGATGGAGTTGCCCTATGCACTGAGCGCTATTTTTCTAGATGTGTCTTGTTTGCGGTTCGGTCCCGTCATGGCGTACACGCGTGATTGTACGCGTGGCCGTAAACAAAATCGATATCTCTTCCTCCCGCGATGTCCAGACAACTTTCTGAGCTTGTAACGTCTGGAAATGGCTGGCGTCTGGCGCCAACACGCATCAGTGCTAGCCAGTAGAGAGCCACCCTCGAACTCTCGACTAGTAAACACCAATAGGAATACTTTGTATGCTCGATAGATACATCACCTATTTTTTTTTATAACCCCATAGGTCATGGCCGTCTTCGCTGAGGTTGCTAGACTCGTTACCGAGATCTCCAGTAATCCTGGTAATCAGACCAACCCTTTCAGGCTACGCGCATCTACGGATGGTACTATTAACTCCTTGAGGAGACCGACACCACCGCCACCTAGAAGGAGGTTCAGCATTTCTGCGAGAGGGGCGCCACCTTAGGTGCGGTAGCCGATAACAATGATTCACGAGTAGTTGAGGACGATGTCAAAGAATTTTATTAATTATGAATAGATCATATTTATCCGTATCTTAGAGATAAACCTAGAGCTTTTGAATTCTCGTCTTGTATTGCTGTTCGACATTTTGCTACGGCATTGGCCGCTGCTTTACCCACTGAAAAAAAATATAATAACTAATGGCTTTCTCAAGTTCTTACTTGGTTCATTTCTTATGCCTTACCACGAAGTCGCGAAGCTCTCTGAACACCCATATTCAGTTCCTTCAGAGCCTTTGTGAACTCTCGATGACTGTTTCGCCTGATTTCGTGTTCCCTTATCAGATCCGCGTTGACAGCTTTCAATTGATTCAGTCTCTTTCTCATGTCTTCTACGTTCTCCAATATTCTTGCATCTTCAAAGCGTATTAGTAAATTTTTTAAAAGGGTCGATGCATTCGCAGTCTCCCCTTGAAGCTTAGCTTCGGTCTCGCGTAAACCTTTTTGGGGAATAATCGTTATATAATTTGCGATAAGATAAGGAAAAAAAAAAAAAACAATTTCAACGAACCCCGAACGCGTTCCAGGACCTCTGACAATCGTTGTTCCTCCGAAGGAAACTTCGCCTCGGAATTGAGTTCTCTCAATCCCAGATAGCTAGCTAGTGACTGAATGAGATCACCAGCAAATGCAGCATCCTCTGTATTAACGGTAACACGGCCAGAAACTGTAGCATTGAAACGATGCAATTTCTCATCTCTTAGTCCACGGAACCAGAAGTCAATGGAGCCGGCGTTGACTCCGTCTTCGGGAACCTCGAGTTCTTCGTTAAGTAAAAAATTCTGGTTGATCCAGAGAGCAATTCTTTGTGGTCTCTCAGGTACCTGATCGTGGTAGCTTAAACATCATCTATTCCAATAGAACTAAAGATCAATTATTTGAGAATAAAACATACCTCTGCGAAGACACCGAGTTCGAGTAACTCCTCAGGAATTTCATCAGGTTGTGATATCGCCTGGTACATGCAGAACCGTGGAAGTTGTCGGGTCAGCTCAAAGACCTGAAGAAGATCTGCTCCAGGTGGTCCCACGCAGGCCTTTACGTGAATATCAACAGGTTCGTTCTTCGGAGGTCGTAGTTCAATCTCCAATTCACCCTTTGGTCTATTCGGATGTGACACCAGGGTCTCGCCCTCGAAGACACCCTCAGCAAATACGACAGCGCAATGTACCAGGAGTCCTGGTCCAGATGCCAGAGATAATCGGGCAGCTCCTTTGCTGGACGTCAAACTAATTGCCAACCTGGTGCCATGATAGGTGCTGGGGACAGCAGCTGCTCGCTGACGAAGCTCTAGTTGCAGTGCATGCTTCTTGGCCAGGAGCTCACGCATTGTTTCCCCGGGTTCCGTAGAATCTACGATAGAGCCAGCAGCATATCCGCGAACTGGAACAATTCAAATTTAGATAAGATTAATAAATAACATATCAAATTAATTTTATTTAATGATATTCGTATACCTTCTCCAATAACGGAAACTACAACCAGATCCGATCTTCCGGTTCTCCTGTAGTCTGCCTCTACTATACCAGCAATTCCTGCGGATAACTGGCATCTAAATATAACTTCTCCCGTGGCACAGGATCTGGCATCGATCTTTCCACTGCTCCAGCCTGTTACCAATTCTAGGATACCGTCTCCATTGACGTCGAAGGCGCGAATAGAAATGACTCTGTGCTTGGACTAGTAAAATATTACAGAAACAAAATTATTTAAAGTATTTAGGAGGTATTTAGCTATAAAGAGACCATTACTTTAACGCGCCAGAGTCTTTGTCCCAATTCGTAAACACCCACGGTACCATTTCCTACAGCATAGGCAAACTGTCTATTAGGAAGTGACGTCAGAGCGGTAACGGAAGCAGTCTCCTTGGTCTCCCAAAGTACAGCGTCTTCCTTCTGTACTTTTAATTCAAAATCTTCCGTTCCAGTGAGTATCTGAAACGTGAATCTTGACGTTTGAAAATGTTTAAATAAATTATCTACAATTTTAATTGCATTACTTCGTTATTGCCGTCACCATCGAAGTCGAAGAGCGTCAGGGAGGTAACGACGTCTCCTGTAACCGTCCAGAATATTTCGTTACCTTGAAAATCCAGAACGGTTACAGAACAATTTCCACCAATTATAGCTACTTGATTTGGTAACCATCCCAGTTTTCCAACAGCCATACAGTGAACGCCATCTTGCATCTGTGCATGACAGATATCTAGTTGAAAAATATTATCCTCTGAAGGCATTTAATACAAGTTATCTACCTCCTTGTAGAAGACATCAGCATTGTCCTCGACATTGTATACTAATAAATGTGTAAGAGTTCCTACAAAGAGTATTTCTCTTTCATCTTCCCCAAAACGTCCAGTGCAAATGGCGGTCACCTAAGTTAAAGAAATTCATGGAATTTTCCAGTAGTGGGAACTTTGATTTATTTTATTATCATCATTACACGGGGTGCATGAAAATCCTTGGTGCGTTTTTCAAAGTGCTCTTAAAAAGCCAGACCTGCTTGCCAATTTGCAACTCGGCCAACTCGCCGCTCCAAGCGAGTCGAGCGTTGCTCTGTTCACTCTGATGGTTGCTAGGGTTTGTTGTAGATGGTATCCTGTGAGGACTGTGCACCAGGATGTTCCCACTAGAAGTGGCAGCGGCTAGACACGCATGAGATCCATCGAATTTACCACTGGCGACAATCGTCGGCTGGATGCGTCTTTGAAGATAAAGAGAAAACGCGGCCATATCAAACCATTTACTGTTTTCAGTGTGACTTCACTGCCTACTATGGCGATGCTAATCTTGGCGCTGTGTATTGATTTTCTTAGAGTCCCTCTAGTAAGAGTCCGGCCAACGGTGGGCCTCTTACTGATTGGCTCCGCCATTTTAAGGACTCTTTCCGGAATAGGATGTGTGTGTGTGAATACATATATCGGAGGGATTCGCATTGTTAGTGGGGGGTAGTGTTAAGCCCTGTATGGCGGGTTGCCTGTACCTGCGCGCAATGTCATGGCGGCTCCAAACGAGCCCTAAACATGGCGTCCCTTCCGGGTATTGGCCGGACTCTTACTAGAGGGACTCTAATTTTCTGGGCTTGTAACGCCTCTATATTCGAACTAAGTTTACGTATATATAGTATATATATGATAATATACATGTGCTGGAATGTAGTACTTATGAATTTAAGTTATTATTTTTTTAATTGGATACACATTGTCTTGGCTCTTGCCAATCGATGAGCTGCTTTATTACGCCATGGTATTATTTTACACGTAGTCAGCACACTCGAATATTTTATTGCAACATCATATGTTGCATTTCGAAAGGTAGGTAGGTGTAGACAATATTTTTATAGAGATCATTGACGTTGACCACCTCCACCGCCACCACCAGCAGCTTCTGGATTTGTTGCAGAAGTCAGAACTACGAAGATTACAGCAGGGACGATGTACATCCACTAAAAATAAATGTTATGATCTTTATAGTCTGTTCTGCGAAAGTCCATTGGTATTATTTTGTTTTCAGAGCTTACGTATTTAGCTAGGAAGGAACGGTTATCTTTGGTTTCTCCCCTTTCACGGGCTTCCCGTTCTCGTTCTAGTTTCTGAATATAGCTAGCAGTATCCGGAACAGGTCCACTTTCTGGATATTTCACCTGGACGCTAGTGCTCCACATTTTTGCAAAAGGATTGTCTAAGGTACAGCCTGTTGGAGAGAGCAGATTCACAGCTACTGGTTCTGCTGCACTATCTATCCATATTACTAAAATATCCTCCAAGTCCGATCCTAGTAAATAACACTGAAATATAAATTATTAATTTAGCATATGAATACGCAATAATTCCTGAAAGAAGTTCTGAATCGTTACTGCTGGCAGTGAAGTGAGGAACGTATTTTCTCCTCCAGATGCACTACGTATTATGGCTTTTAACCGATACTTGCTGTCCTTTTCAGCAAGATATTTTAACTGCGTTATTTGGGAAGGCTGCAATCCATGCTGTCCAATTGTAGATGCTCCACTGCGTACACTGGAAACTGTAATATTGCCTCTCTCAACGTACTGTGGTACTGGGTCATCGTTCAGAGCATGAAAGAGCCGTATATGTAGCCAACCATCATAATCCAATTCGCTCTATACAATAAATTATGTTATTACTTTTTAAGATTTATTATGTTATTACCTTAAAAATACCCAACTGGACCAATAAGTACTTACTGCAGCTCCTAGTAAATTGCTACTGAGTAGAACACAGGCACTTACGTACAATAAATACATTTTATCTTAATTACTAGTAAACCTCTCAGTTACGGTATTTATAGGAATTCCTTGAGGGATATTAGTTAGAAATAATTATCATGACGAATCCAAAAGTGGTCACAGAATCTCAAGTCTTTTCGACCAGGTTTGATTAGGTTAGACTCCAGACGAAATTGCGACATCTAGATATGAGCATCTGAAACGATGCAAAACAAGTTTGGCGGTTAACTGTATTTTTATTATATCTTTTAGCTGTATAATTAATCGCAAGTGAAATAAATTCCATCATATACGGTAAGTACGTGTTGAATCAGAATAAGTTTAAGTTATTAATTGTATGAAGAATCCAATTGACAAATGCAACAGACGTTGTTGTAAGGTTATGACAAACCAGTCATGATAAACAATTTATTGGAACTAACCATTACTTGCTTATTCTCCTAGAAATAAATATATACAGCTAGCACAATTCCTCTTGTTCCCAGATGAATGATAAAGATCCAACGTGTGTCATTAAAATGATTAAAGATCTACGATCAGGATCAGAGGGTTATCGTAGGGACAGTGGACTATCGTTAAGATTGTCCTCTGCAGGTGTTACTCCACATTCACTCTTAGAGGAATCTGATGATGAAAATGTATCAACCCCTAAGCGTGCAAGATTGGATGAGTCTACAAATTCCTCATTATATAAAACAAGTGGTTCTGCTCCTGGAAGTCCCTGGGAATGGAGACGTTTGAAGGGCGAAGTACTTTCTCTACGAACAAGATTATCTCACCAGGAAGCTACTGTTCAGCAACTACATAAGATACGCAGGGAAATGGAAGAAGTCTTTGAAAAGGAAAAAAGTCTTTTAGAAGTGCAAGTGGAGCAGGATAAACAAACTATATCGCAATTGGAGGCAAGATTAGATGTTGCTAGGAGAACTGTACAGGAAGCCAGAGCAGCACAGTCTGCTGCCGAAAGAGATCTATTACTGGTAACATCTCTATCATGCGTTCTACTTTATAAAGAAACTTATCGGTATACTAAATATGTAACACATGTTTTCAGACAAAAACCAAGCTAGAACAGAAAACAGTTTCTGTACTGAATGAGAATGCAAAACTTTTAGATGATTTAAAACAAGTTTCGTCTAAAAGCAGCATCTCGTCTTTACCCAAGGATCCCGAAAACGAATCGCCCGAAACTGTAATTAAACTGCAAGCCGCAGAGGCCAGGATTGCTCAGTTGGAACAGAAACTACGCGAGTCTATGATGTCTCAACAAGAATTGGAGTTACAAAACGTAGATCTGCAAAATCTTCAAATTAAATTAGAAAAATTAGAATCCGAGCGCGCGTTATGGGAGGAGGGTAAGCTAATGGTGAACAGGGCAGCCCGGGCCAGTGACTTGGAGAAAGAATTACAATCCGCGAAAGAGACTATCGCTGTTCTCAGGGAATCGGTTAAAGGAAAGCTACTCCTTGAGGAGCAGATGTCCAACATTATGCAAAGGTATATTAGAACCTAATAATGATATACATTCAGTTTTACATTAATATATTTGCAGATTGGAACACACCGAAAAATTAGAACAACAGGTTGCTACTCTGGATGCCAAACGATCTGAACTCCTAGTGCGAGTTTCAGAATACGAATCTATTGGTATAGGTGGTGGACCAGCGGCAATAAAACGAGAATTAAATCGCCTGCAACAAGCAGAAGCCATCCTGACCGCTGAAGAAGGTCATATGCGTTCAAAAATGGATGCCGTTCAACGAGAATGTCAAAATCTTCACAGGAAGTACGAGGAGGCAAAAAAACTGGCAACGGAAATGACGTCCTCCAGCGAACGACTGAATAAACTGGTTAGCAGGTTACAAAGGAAAATGATTTTAGTAACGAGAGAAAGGGACAGTTATCGTCAGCAGCTGGACCTTTACGAAAAGGAAATAACTATTATGGAAAGTAATAGTCCATTGACAGAGCGAATTCCAGCCCTCGAAAGAGCGATAGATGGTTACAGGTACACTATATTTCCTAAACACTCCAATATCCTGAAACAAGTATACTAAAGATTTCTTTGAATCTTCAGGAACCTAGTAGCTAAACTGGAGGCAGATCTGGAGGCTGCCGATGGTAGCGCACTGAAAGCAGAATGTCAGGCATTGCGGGAAGAGATTGATAGATTAAAGGGCGAACTGGAGCATAGGGCACTGAAGGGCGATTTTAATTGCAACGCCAGGATATTGCATTTCACCATGAATCCTGCGGCCATAGCGGAGAAACAGGCTGAAGAAAAACAGCAAGCCCTTTTGCGAGAAGTCGAGGAACTTCGGGCCAGGGTATCTCTTGGCAATAATGGAACTGCAGCCACAGGTATACCTTTACCGGGATCCTCTCTCCAAGCTCAAGAAATTGCAGAGCTCAAACAGACGCACGAGATAAAAATTGCACGGCTAAAGGAAGCTTTTAAAGTATCTTCCCAGGAATATCGTCAGGCCTGTTATCAATTATTTGGCTGGCGAGTCGACCGCACTAAGGAGGGAGAATATAAATTATTCAGCTTATACGCGGAGTCACCGGATGATTTTCTGTTCTTCCACGTTGGCGAGGAAGGCGTGGACCTTTTGGAGACGGCATTCTCAGCCACCCTGGACCGACAAGTACAACAATACTTGCAGAGACAACACAGCGTGCCCATGTTTCTTAACGCCGTGCAGTCGGATTTATTCGCCCAGCAAACGACGACTAACGTTATGGAGTAACAATTAGATGTAAATTCTATAAATTTCTTTAAAACAATTAAGATTAATTTCATAGTTATACACAACTTGAGCTACGCAGTGAAGAATCATTCAAAATCATAGTACTCGATGACCTAATTACAATCTATTATAATAAATATATATATTTTTCCTTCGTACAATTAATTTTCATTTCATTGAATCTACCAATAGCAATTCCACCCTCGTTGCCAGATTACGATCCAACAGTTGTCCTCCAGCACGATCCATTCAGATGATAAAACAGGGCAGAAGCAAGAAACATGGTAATATCACGTAATCGTTGTTGTTCGCAAGGGATGAAACTATGAGAGATACTCCAGAGGCTATGCGTATACCTAACTAGGGTGCGTTTCAGCCTCGTAGAGTCATTGACTACGTGACCTGTCTCAAGTCACGATCCCCTGGGATACATTAGAAAGTTCCTTAACTAAGCCTTGTAAATTGTTCCTAACGCCCTCTCATTCTCATTCCTACAGTTATTCGTATCCTCGCCCAATTCAAATTGCTTTATTCATACGTGGGCCACCCCGGTGGCTCTCTCACGTCGAACACAGTAAATTACGGTCGGCCAAACTATTGTTCCCGGTAAACCAAAAAAAAAAAAGAAGGTATCCCAACGTACAAAGAGCCTCAAATTGACGTGCAGAAACTTTTATTAATTCCGTATGCAAAAGAAATCAAGGTTCGTGGATACGTATTAGGCTGCAGCGCATGCAAATATGCACCTGCCTCCGGCCATCATAGTCGCAGATGCATGAGCATGTATAAACCAAGCCCTGGGGCAGCTGCGAAGGGACCCAGCAACTTCAGAGTAGCCGATTTGAAGCGGCTTCTCTCGACGAAGGGGGCTAGTACCACCACGTTTCGAACTCCCAAACCGAAACTCTATTATCCCTAATTATAATCATGTTTAATCGCAAACTCATCCTCCCTCTGCGCAGTACCCTCTCTTCCTCCGGGGCTAATGCCACTCCTTCCACCCTCTTAACCTTCCTGGCTCACATCCCTAATGCATAGGGCGCATTCCCCTCGCGAGGAGGTTCTTCATAATCAATTTGAAATCTCTTCGGGACCTACTGGCTCCACGTGGAACGTTACGGCTCTGTTGTATTAAATCTATTTGTTCAAGGTAATCAGCAGGAAACCACGGTCCACCATCAAAAAGTGATGGTACCACTCCGTGGACTTTGGGTCGTAGCAAAAGTTCTGACGCATCGCAAAGTAAAGACAATCAATGATAGTTTGAAAGGTAAACCCGTGCCATATTAAAGTTGAGCTTCTCTTCAGGGAAATTTGTGGAAACTATAGGTTAACGCGAAGAGATCCAAGGAAGCTGCTGCCGCCTCGAAAGGATTGAGGGCTGATAGAGTTTGAATTTCTCGTAGCTGAGTAGCGAGTGAAAGCATTCGACTAACTTTGCCAGGTCGGTCCTTACTGGAATAGTTTAAACTTTCTCGATGGGAGTTACTCGATAATGTCAGGATGTGTTCTGGGACACGACTTCACCTGGAGAAGCGGTTCCGAGCGATAACTATTTAATCCAAGCTCCTCCTGGTAGCGTTCGCATAGACGCCCTCGAGGTCTCCAGAACGGAAACTGGTGTCAATCCTGTACCAAGAATTGTTCCTCAAGTTTCCGGTATTAACGCGACAATCCAGGTGGGTTGGTACCAGAGAGAAATAAAAGGCCGGATGTTCTCGCGATATGCTCTGCTTAGGATAGTGGAAAGGATGAAAAGACGGTACTGGGATGAGAGTAATTATCTGCTTCTCAGGTCCATTACATCTAAGGGTGCGAGGAGGAGGCGGCCGGTAGGAGGTCAGGCCATCCAGAGAGGGGATGAACGTGACGGGAAATAAGAACGGAGCGAGTGGCGTCCGGAAATTACAGGGTCTGCACCCTCTATCCTTCCCTAGGAGGGGTAGGTATAGTCGCTACACCATTGGCTAACTTCGCATTCTCAAAGAAACCTGAACCTCTCAGACGTCGAAGTGCTCGAGTTTATACAGTCTTGCCCAGGAAGCCCCTATTACAAGATCCGAAAACCATTACACCGGAAACCAACGGGAGTTTGGCTATTCGGCCGAAGACTCTGGACGATCCTCTGGTGTATTTTTCAGAATGACTAACCCCGGTCCCGCAGCCACGTGCCGCGGATCCTCACCCTGAGGACCTGGACCATCCAAGTATCCAGCTTGAAACTTGTATTCCGCACGTGGTTCAGCGCCGATTCATCAAAAGGACATTTTCCCTCAGCCTATACCCCGAGAGCGGGAAGGAGTCGCGGAAGAGGAATCACACCCTGGTCCCACGACATGGGAACCTGGCCATCTTGGACCTTTCTCTTTTTTCCCCTCTTTTTCCTTTAAAGACACCCTGCCGGAGATTGGACCCTGTCACCGAGCCAAGAAACCATCCCTCTCGTGGCCTCTTGGCCTCCTTTGCTCCACTACCAGGGAACACCCAAGACGCTCGCGATGTCCTTGCCTCCTCTGCTTCCTCTTTCCACTAGTTTCGGAAATGTCCTTGCCGGAGGATTTTCAACCCCCCCCCCCCCCCCCTCGTCCCTTAAGTTTCCCATAGCGTTCGTATGACTGTACGCTCTTAAAAAAACGCTCGCTTAAAAATCCGCCCATAGGATGCGAATTCTCGCGTGTTATTCAACCCTTAGAACATTCTAGAAACTCCGAGAAGACGAGCCTTGATAATACAGCAACACCCTCTCCGCGAGCCACAAATCCACCCCCAGGAAGTCCATATAGCCCCAGCAGTCAAACCTCACTTCCTCCAGGTTACAGACCACGCACGCAACCGCTCTTCATCAAGGGTAGCAGGTCTGTTAGAATATTAGTAGCGATCGCATCAAATTGAAGATCAACCTATCCAGTAACATCCCTTCGACATCTAAGAACATCCAGTTCAGCTATAGCTCATCCAAACCCTCCCGCCAGCCTGTCTCGTCGATAGCGGGACACTCCCAGTCCTGGGAATGAACCCTTATTATTTCTTAAGCAAAGTAACCTCCCCTCCGCAACCCCATCGACCCTGTCACGGTTAACGAACGCACAGAGCGTCTAGGCGAACAACGGATCCACTTTGAAACAGACTATAAGTTATGGGGCTTTCAGCGTCGGTTATGAGGGCACTACACGCAAAATGAGCTTCAGATATTCCAATACGCCCTTTACTACCCTTTGTCCATTTATGAGCCTTATGAGTTTTGTGAACCCGGCATTATTGACCAGAGTCATCGAGTGGGTACTGGCATCGCTCGCATTCAGCAGGGAGGGTCGAGCGTGTTCGATTCCGATACAGTAACGAGGGGGGGTTGGATGATGGGGGAGGGAAATAAATTTTTTTTCAAACCCCTCAGAACCTAATTAATAGCAAAGACGAAGCAGAACAATTTCTTCGACAGGGTTCAAAGTTCAAGGGTTGAGTCGGCTTGATCTTTGATACAGGTTACAGGGTATATACCCGTAAGAGGTACTGGCTGCTGTGGCGACGTCTTACGGTACCCGGCAGTGGCTTTTAAGACAGACGTAAAATACCTCGCGGTAGAAAGGTTTACGCGGAAGGCGCACGTGTTCTTCTAGAAGGAGTTCAGGAGGTCACAGTAAACTCCTGAAGGATCGATCCATTGGGCGAGTCGAGTGTACGGTACGTACCTGGGAGAGTGGCAGAGGCCTGGATAACTCAAGGAATGCATTTGCCACCCCCTGCTGCAACACCCTCCCTCCTATAAAGCCGCGTTCATCTAACGAGCTCGCGAGAATAAATAACGCGTCTGGTGGCAAGCCCCTGAAGACATTGATGGCACGAGTGGGTTCAGGAAAGTCAACAAGGGGATGCTCGGGGTTCGAGGGGGCGAAGGGGGGTTGGTTTCGATGAGACGCGCCGCAGTCAGTGGCCCCTAGCGTGCAATTTGACAAATTAATATCGGGGGTGGGAAAAGCCAAAAAAAAAAAAGGTAATCCCACGCAAGACAGGGAGAGAGATTGGTGGAGTTGATACAGTGCGAGAATGAGAGAGTTGGAGAGATAAAAATGTGTGATGGAGGGGGTGAAGAGGGGGGGGGGGGCAAGAGGAGAGACCAGTAGTAGAAGAAGCAATGGCCTCAGGGCCGTAGCACAGCCAGTGCTCGAGAGGGTGAGGGCACATCCGGGCCCCGGATGGGCCACATTAAATATAAACAGCCTTAGGGTAGAGTGAGGTACCTCCAAAACAACCCCTATTTCCAACCCCACCCATCAACCTCTGCCAGGGCTGTTCTTACCTTTTCCACATTTTCCCCGTGTTTTACGTATCCCTGTATAGCAAATGTCGCGCGGCTTTGTAGGAATTGCCACCGTTCACTGGCCTTCGGTGGGACCGTTTCGGGGAAAAAAAAAAAAAAAAAAAAAAAAATAGGGGATGGAACGACGTTAACTTCACATAGCGTCGCGACGCTCACTTGATCCTCTTCGTTTACAATTCCCTTTTTCTTCCCTTTGACGACGCTCGCGCTTGACGCGAATCGACTGGCGGGAGGTCATTGACCTGCAGGGGAGTCGAAAAGTCAAAAAAAAAAAAAAAAAGGAATAGAGAAAAAATATTGGCTGCGCCGTAGAAGAGAGAGAGAGAGAAAAAAACCGTACAAGAATAACAAATTGGGGATGAAGTTATCCAATGCTGTCTATGGGCGATGGGCGACGGAGACGAAAGAATGAAAGACGCCTAGGGGTGCGAAGACACCTCGTGAGAATATCCCCTCTAATTTCGTTGTCGCGCAATTTCCAAAATTCACCCCCCTAGTGCCCGCGAGCTACGCAGCCATCGGTATTGCAAGTCGTCACGTCAGCCGACTCCTTTACACGGTCTCTTACGTGTCCAGAGCCTCCCTCTCCCTTCCGCCCCTAATATTCACCCCTTGGAACCACCCCCCTCCCAGCTTCGAGTCTCCAAAGAACCTTTACGAGCATCTTGCACGGCACGACCTGGCTATAAGGATGCGATGGCGGAGGGGTGAAAGTGAGTCCGAGGAGGGGTGGGTAAGTAAAGAAGTCCACGGGGGGAGGGGGGGGGGTTGATGTAGAGTCAAAGTCATTGGAGTGGGTGTGGGGCAGGGACGATAAGAGCGCAGAAACAGGGGTAGGATAGTGAATATTTAATCCACGGGAAAAGATCCCTCTAAAACGCGCATTTTATGAATCATTGAGTATATACTCCTGTCACTCTCCCTACTTTGTCCCATCTCACTCGCTCTCGTACTTCTTTGCCCGTTTTGTTGGCTGGCCATATAGCCAGCCGTGCGTTATGTCTACTCGCACGAATCTTGAGGGGGGGAAAAACTGTTTTACCGACGGCGCAGAAAAAATATGCTAAAAATAATCCACATGCTCGACACGATCCACACGCGTCGTCCTATGTCCGACTATGTACGATTCCGACGAAGCACACGGGATACACTTTGAGAATCGAGCGTGAGCAATGGGATGAGAGAGAGAGAGGGGAGGGACAAAGAACATGAAAAGTCGACTGTACCGTTGGATGGGCATATCCCAGTAGCGTATATACCGTCCCAAGAGGATAGACAGAAGAAAGAAGTTATCTATCGACGAAACGCTTCCACTTTAGAGAGGCAGTTTCTTCTGTACTCCCTCCCACTCGGTCGCCTCCCTTATTTTCTTATCTCCGTGCAATGCCGAGCCTTGGAGATTGCGTACCGAGCCAGGGGCTGTTAAGGGTTGAAATTCAAAAAAGTATACGTTTCGGTGGACATCCAAGAGAGGGTGAATGGACTTCAACCCCAATAGGTATAGTTATTACGTATTCGGTGGAATTATACGGAGAATTCAATTTATTTCTTTTTATTCGTCCTTTTTTTCTTCTCGACTGTCCCACCCGATTGGTTTTCATTATCGTCGGCAAAAAATTTCAATTCCTGGGGGGGGAACAAAAAAAATTGCAAATTGAACAAATATAAGAGAGACAAGTGTCTCTGTGTGTCCCGATGCAACTGTAGGTTCTGAACGAGTTAAGGGGTAGAATGATGATGAGGTGGAGGAGGAACGGGGGGGGGGGGGTGGGCGGTAGGGGTGGTAGCAACTCTCAGTGACGAGGGTAGTGCGCGAATCGGCTTCAAACACTTGACGATAGGGGTTGATTTTCGCAAGAGGGATGATACGGAATTGGTATGCGGGTCCTGACTTCCGCATGATTGGCAGAGGCTACCCTCCGCATTCCTAATCTTACAACCCCTCCCTACCATCCCCTAATATACAGCGGCTGTACCACTGTTTATTAATAGACACAGTCGCTACAATTTCAAAGTTCTTCTTTTCGGAATTCATTTTGTATGGAATTTTTTTATTACCCCCCCCCCCCGCCCCACGATCATATTTTTTTGTACGACCAGAAAAATTTGAAAAATTCAAACACCCCTAAGTCGTTTTTTTCGATTTTTGACATTTTTCAAAAATTCGGATTTCCTTACTCGTGTGCGAACGTTCGCATTTTTTTTTTTGCTTCTGAGTAATCTCAAAGGCAATCTCGTCAAACTCGCCCGTAGTTGTACAACGTTGTAGAATGACGTGGAAATGAGAGGGTGGTAAAAAAAAAATTTTCAAAATTGATTGGCGCAAAATATTCTTCGCATGTGTGAGTGACGTAAGCTCGGGTCTCCGTATATCGGGTTCGCAGGGTTCAGAGTTCAGGGTACAGGCAGAATGATTGTAAAGCGACGGAGGGGCCGGGAGGAAGGGCGAGAGAGGGGAATCCCCGGACTGCGGGAGCGCTAACGAGGGGTTCCCGGATTATCGCGTGTCTGTTTGCATTATTGTTCCCCGTTGCTCAGTGCGGACTCTCCTTGTTGCTTCGTCGAGGCTGACAACGCGACGCCCGGCGTCGGATCCCCGTCACGCCTCCGTCATTAATTTTAATGCGGCGAAACGATGCGCCCCGTTTGTTACAATTTACGGGTTTACCGTGCCGCAAGAGCGAAGATGGGGGGGGGGGGGCAGAGAGGGGGCTGATAATCCACCCAAATCCTCGGCATGAGTTCTGATTAATTTTTCAGGCTAAGTCCAGAAAATCATCCCTGGCATCTTCCGTCGGGACGCCCATTCATATCCCGGACGTACGGTGCCTCGGTATCGGTAAGACGAAAACCGTGCATCGTTACCAACGCGTAGATGAAAAAAAAAATAAAAAAAAAAATTTCAAACGAATTTGAAAAAAAAGAAATAATTTTTTTTCCAAATATATCACAATCCGCTATTCTATTCGCGACGTAGTCCAGGGTTAAAGTGGCGACTAAGCGAAGTTATCAGTATGCCGAGGGGGTAGACTCCACCAAGACGGTCCTGGTGGGTCTGTCGATAAGGTAGAGAGGATGCTTTAAAATTTCCCTGGGGAGGATACGAGAGTGCACGAGAGACAAGGGCAGGGCGGTAGAGGGGGAGGTAGAGGTGGGACGAAGAGAAAAATGTTACTCGGTAAAATCGAACGTGGTCGAGGGACGAATAGAAAGAGCGAAGAAGAAGGGAACAGAAATGGAGAACAGGTGTCGAAGCGATAAGTAAAAAGACTTGAGGAATAGAGGTAGGAAAATGGATATGCGATACACGCGTTTTACATCCCCCGAACCAATTTTATAATCATCCTATCGTCCACTGCCGGACATACTAAACGAATCGCCCCGCTCCGAATACCAATGGCTCTTCTCGTATACCCGTGCGCGTATAGCTTAGGCGTGATAAGGATTTTCATTTGAGCTACTGGAAATAATTAGGTATAATTACAGGTACATAGAAATTCATCGGGATTGTTCCAGGCCCTCTAAAGTTACTCGTAAATATAATACGATTGAAAAATAGACTAACGACTTCAGGGCAACGTTGGCTGGTGATCGTGAATAATGAAAAATATTAAAATTAATAATTTTAGTTAAATTTGATATAAACAAAAAAAAATCATGTAAATCGGTCGCTCGATTCAAATATTAAATTTCGTATGTTTCACGAGCGACGATCGAGGGGTCGACTATTTTTTTTTTTCTTTAATATTGAATTTACCGCAAATCGAAAATCCCGCGAAATTCAGTCACCGAGTTTTCCGCGACGCCGATTGGCCGTCGTCATTCGACCGCGTGTAAATTTTCAATTCGCGATTCGCCTTCGGGGCATTAAGTCAATTTGACAGATTGCGATTATTTCAGGAATGCAAAGATACGGATATAATTTTTTAATCGTTCAGGATGAAACCGTGCAATGGACCTCTGAAAACTTAAATTTATCGAAAAGGGGTGGTAAACACCCTCGCGAACTCGTATATACATTTATCCAACTTCCAGGCACCCCCTTAATACTCTGCCGTGTCGTAGACATACGATTAAGGGATGGCACTGTAGGTGGGGGAGGGAGGGGGGGGGGGTAAGGAGGGGTTGAACGGGCCACAAAATAGTTGAGCATCGGTTTCGCATCAGTCACCCCTCTTGCTTTCTCACGATTCCCACGAATACACGGAAAGCACCCTCTGGGCTCAGACTCTTGCGGGATTCGCAGAGGGCTGGGCCGAATTTCAAATTCATTGGAAAGTCCTACAATTATCAGGGGGATGATTCGCCGAGGGAAACTATTCGCCGATCTCACGAGGTTTCCGGTTCCGGTTCACAGACAGCCGGTACACACGGAATCGGTATACACGTACCGTGATACGGCTATACCGGTCCCTAGGAGGCAACCCTTAAAGCAGATACATACATTAGAAGGGGGTAGTAGAAACCAGAGTGAAATAGCGCGACTCGGCCGAGCACATTTCTCTATTTACTCTGGCGAGGCGATTGGTCGGCCAATATCGTTCAATTCGTTTCTTCTATTTGCGAGGGTGCTACCACCCCCCCTCCCCCCCCCCTCCACTGCCATTGATCTCTCCCTTCTACCTTTCTTCCAGGTATTCCTCCACTTGCCGATCCTCCCCGTCGCGCTTTTTTCTCTTGGCTCAAATATTTTTTCGGTCGTCCCCCCATCAGCGACTCCTGGCGGTAGCCAGTCGTAATACAGAAATAACGGATATAGCACAGAATTCGTAGAGGCTCGCTGTCGTTTGAACAAGGTGTGTACAGAGGGAGGGAAAAAAAGAACCACGGATGAACGTGGACGATTGTTTGCACTAGGAGTATCAAAAAAAAAAAAAATGCGCAAGGGTAGCTACCCCCTTACACGTAAGCCGGCCGATTGCTGTATACCCTCTCTCTACTGATATTTCAGGGGGATGCTGGGTATATTCCTGTATCTTACGAAAGACACGCCATACTGTGCGCGTCTTCTCTTCAAGGGATGCCAGGCGTCTCGGGGTCTTCTTGAGCGTCGTTGCTCGCAGGGGGTCGGTGGCGAAAGAAGGACGAAAGGAGACGGAACCCAGAGTCAAGGCTTCCTCGGGTCTCGTTGGCTTGATGCGAAAGAATGATTAATGGGGGTTGAAGGATGGCGATAAAACAGCCCCTCGGCGAATTTTCACACTCTTCTCCCCGACCGGGGTAAAACTCAGTCCGTGAGGTTGAGCCTCGACGATTAGAAACGATCGATTTGATACGGGATGGACAGAGGGTGGGAGGTGGCGGAAAAGGGGGGTGGTCGAGGTGGCAGGTAGTCGTATATCTAATATCAAGGGTGAGAGACCACTCGTCAAGCGGCGAAGACGTGGGGGGGTTGATTTTTGGAAAAACCAAATTTTCGACAATAAACAGCCCAAGGGAGGGTCGCAGCCTCAAATAGTCCAACGTCATGTTGTTCACGGTAGGGTTATACGGTTGGCTTACCGATGACGGCAGGCTGGCTGGCTGCCGGGCCTGTAGCCTATCGTTTATTAATTAACCGGCTTAATTAATAATTCAATAACCATCGCCCCCCCTCCCTCCCCCCCTCGCCTTGCCACCCACGGCACGTCGTGTATACGAACGCATAAAGCCCTCCTACCCCACGCCCTTAAACTCCGAGCGTAACGTGCTCGCCATCCCCCATACAACTTCCCTAGACCTAATACACGGTTTACATGTACACGGCTGTGGCTAGCGTCACGTTCATTTTACCTATAACTACCCCCGGGGCAAATATTCGTTGGCTTACAAGAATCGGCTGACGCGTAGACTGTAGAAAACAGTGGCGCCACCGTTGTCCCGATAGTCGATGCCAATCTTGAACAAGCAGCGCCACTGTCGAGTTTCGCGCGAAGCTCCGCGACGGTTGGAATTCAAAGTCGTACCAAACGGTGTATCGGAACGTTTGACATTTCTCTCCGTGGCTCCCACGTCGACTAAGCGAAATTCTTCGAGAATTCCAAATCCGCTCGACAAAGTTTCCAGAGTAATAGAAAACGAAGGCGAGTATAAAAGGAAAAATGAAAATATCGCTGGTTTGAAAAGAGAGAGAGAAAAAATATATATACATACACATATAACTGTCCGGATAAAACCAGGCAAGTCGCCATAATTCCAGTGGATTTTAACGAAAGTACTACCCCGGACCAACTTCACCACCATAGGACGATAATAAGGGTTGGAGACCGGGATTCACTTCCCGTGCGATCCACATGGCGTCTGGATGGACTTGTGGACTCGTCGAGCCCCTTTAGGGTCGACATAATTCCGGCCTACCGCACGCGGTCCATTAGTGCGAGGGAAGTCTCCTGCTCGGCCTTTAACCCTCTTGAGCCCCTCGCCACCCCCCGTGCCACTACCCCCAAGAGGTAAGAGGCGTCAGGGGTTGTTGTCGGGACTGACCTTACGCCAAAGGAGGACCCAGTCCGGGTAACCGTACCAACGGCACCGTTTGTCCACCAAGGGGCATATAGGAGGTGAAGAAGGGGAACCCCCGGCCCGTTCAGCCGGTAAGAAGTAAAAAGGGGACTCCCCGGGTGGGATCGAATTCGCCGGCGAGTCACCGGGACGACGTAAGTCGTAAGAGGATAGTAAATGAGAGTCGCAATGGGTGGAGATGAGTCCCCGAGACGAATGGCCCTCTCAGGTGACGTTAAGCCGTCCTTACGAGCGACAACCGCGACCTCCGGCATCGGACTCCTTACTTTCGCCACGTAGTAGCTTCCGGAGGTAACCGCCGTTCTTGTGGGAGGGCGCCCTTATCGCGGCCGCATTCCCGGGGAAAAAGAAAAAAATATTTCACTCCAACCTTCTCGCAAAGTGGTCGGCCATTATGTCTTTAATTTTTGCCATTATATCGATATAGCGAGCGAGAGAGACGGAGACGAGATGGAAGATGCGCAAAGTTAAGTACGTTAAGGGTGAAAGGGGGTTAATCCGTTCAGACTTTCTTTCCAGCCTTTCACCCCCCCCCCCCCAACGTACAACCTTATACCTATGGCCTCTACGTATACAGTCTCTCTCACTCTGTCTTCGGCCTACCACTTTTACCACCCTTAACCATATTTACCGCCTTTCCTTTTCTTTCCACCCTTATCCTCAGTCTCGAATAACGCGTCCGCATTACCCATGAGAATCCGCCAAGAAGACCGTAACGGCTCGCTTTCGCCCTTATCCTACATCTTATCGTTAGCCGATTCTCTCTCTTCCCTCCTCCCACTGGACCACTTAAGAAACGTACTTCCCGCCGGTACCGCTTTCCTATTCCCACGACGCGTCTCCTTTCCCGGTAAACTTTCTTTTCGCATACATAATGTACATAGCGGAGGTGCTCTTTGACACGCGTTAACCAACCCAGACCCAGCACACAGCTGTGCCCGGCGTCATACCGAGACGAGGAAAATGGAGACAAACGTATATGCGAAACAGTGGTAGGGAGAGAGAGAGAGAGAGAGAGATATGAATAACTTTGGAAGCTTCGCGAATCTACCGCCAGGGGATTTGACGGCGGTTAATCAGGAGCGACGAATGAATTATGCACTTCATCTTTGGCTGGACTTGAAGAAGCGTCAGAAAGTAACTAGCAGGGAGTAACGAGTTGGACGGGTGGAAAAGGGAGGGCGAGAGGGGCTCAGGGGTAGGAGAGATAAAGAGAGAAGGGAAGTCAGAAATGGACGCAAAGCATAAAAGTTACTCCCTGGTTGCTTATTACTTCAATTAATTGCTTTATGGTCCCCACCATCAGCAACGTTGCTCCTCTCTCTCTCTCTCTCTCTCTCTCTCTCAACCCCCCATGATTACACGAGGGGATACAAGTGTGCGTTTTGGTAGCAGGAACGTGATACAGTGTCTACAGCCACCGTGCGCTCCTGATGGTAGGCGCTGCTGCCAAAGAGAGATACGGAGAGGGTGTCTGTGTGCGAGTGCGAGCGAGAGAGAGAGAGAGAGAGGGAGCGCGGAAAGGAAAAGAGAAAGGGAACACGATCGTCCAAAGAAGGCGAGAGCATGCGCCAGTGGGAGTGGCACTGTCCCGCCGCCACTAGCACGCTATCCCAAGCACCCACGACGGAACCCCTTTTCATTCTGTCAACTGCCAACTGTTCTCGCAACAGGAGCATAGACTCGTGCCAAACCGCACGGTGGCATCGCAGTGTCGCGTTATCGCGTGGGGATTATAAAAAAAGTAAAATCAGCGTGCTCAGTTTGTTTAATCGTACGGAGTTTCGTATCGAAAACAAAAAAAAAATAAAACTAAACTAAACAACGGGTACGAGGCGGCGGTACGAGAGACGCGACCGAGTAGAGTAAAGTTTCGGTCAGTGCGGTCGGGATGAAAACGGCGGGAGGTTTGAAAAAGTTTTGAAAACTTTTTTCGAAAGAGTGTGCAGCGGAGGGAAGGGAAAAAAATATTAAAAAAAAAAAAAAAGAAAAAAAAAAAACTCCCGCCAAAGTACCTTTTTACCAAAATTCTTTATCAGCGTCCGATCTACCGGATGTTCGAATTTCGAGGGCGGAAGCGCGTTTGGCATTCACGAAGTCCGAGGGCCGAAGGGGGTCAAGGATTTTTTTTTTGGGTAAGATTTTGAAATCGCGATAGATCGATCCCACGTCGAGATTCTCTATCGCGTCTCGACGCTCCCTGACGGAATTACAGCCAGAGATGCCGGACGTTATCGCGACGATTCGTTATCAGTGTCGAAGGTACAGAAGCACTTGAGAGGAACCGGAACTCGTGAGAGCGAAGCTTCGACTGGGGATTCCGAGTGAGATACTTGTCTCGTTAACGAGGGGGAGGGAGGGGGTGGTCGAGGAAAACTTGAGTCACAGTGTCACTTAGAGGCTTATCGTGCGTCCTACTGCCCCCCTTGTCGGGAAGGGTGAGAATGGAGGGGGGGGGGGTGGCCCACGAGGAAATAATTAAGCTGATTAGCGGAGCAAACGCAAGAAGCAGATAAAGTGGATAAAAAAAAAAGAGGAAGAAAAAAGATGATAAAGAACAGAGACGAGGAGAGAGAGAGAATCCCATGGTCAGAACGTCCGACAACGAGTGTGTCTGCTAGTAGATAAAGTGCGAGAGAGTCAGACGTGCAATAATTCGCAGGAGGACCGCGTGCAATGTGAAAAAAAAAAAAAAATTATAAAAATAAAATTTTTCGATTTTTCATCTTCGACGAGCCCCCTTTGCTAAGAATTGATCTGCGACATAAAAAAAATAGTGACGTCATCATACCCCAGCGAGTCACGGTACTAGCGGGTGAGAGTGAAACGTGAAAAAAAGAAAATTTGCGAAAATCGATCGGTACCGTGAAAAAAAAATAAAGATTAAAAAGAAACAACAACCCCTGCAACCAAACAACCCTGTTGAACTCGTTACCCAACGAAGTAAATGGAAACGACGTGGATACACGGTCGAGGCTTTCGAGGACAAGATGAGTGAATAGGAGGAGGAAACGTTCTTGGTCCAGATTAATAAGTGCGGAATCGGTTGATCACGGCGAGTCGGAAAACTTGATAGCATTACGATACCACCCCCAGCTACCCAGGAGAACAGAAACCGGTACCGCGTACAAGGGTAGTCAGTTCCAAGTACCATAATACGTAAACGAGGTACAATCTATCGGGTGGCGAAAAAGTTGTCGAGCTGCAGCCGAGAGGGGGTGAATTTACAGGAGGTGTTACTTTAGGGGTTGATCTTGGTACGAATGTCAAGCGAACGATGAACTATCGGAGAACGACCGGTGACAAGTGGTACGTCCCTGGATCGGGAGGACCAGCAGCATCCTTCGGTACTGGAAAACCAGCCCTGTCAAGGATGTCTCTCTTCGTAGTCCTGCAGCTGATTCTCCTCCACGTCAATTTGCCAGCAGGTATAATAACAGACTTGTATATACCTTGGACTATATACGTTCGATCGCGCGCGTCATACGTCAACGTAGTAGTACGTCAACGTAATAGTACCGAACGTTGATTAGGGTCGCGGCTAGTGTCGATAACAAACGAAAATGACTTTACCGGCTGCATCTAGGTCTTACACGAGCTCAGCCAAGATTTCCCTGGAGAAGATGCAAAATCGTGTATGGGATCCTTCCAGCGATTCCTCCTGGTATGGGACACGAGCTATCTCGGCTGGTGAATCGCGCACAAATTTAGCGGTAACTCGCGTCGGAGATGGACCCGATGGCCTCGTAAAGAGTTATGGCTGCGAAGGAGGAACGAGATAGGGGTAGCGAGAGAGATAGGATGGTTTGGGACTGGACGAGATGGATGGGCTCGAAGCGTGGTATGGCTTTTAGGATGGTAGGAAGGAATATAGCGCATCGGCAAAGCGCAAGGCTGCCGGAAGTGACGGGTACGAGTGTCCTTGAAAGGTTACCGGAAGTGGGCCAAGCGAAAGATAGAAGGGAATGAGGTAACGGGGCCTGGCGCGACGCGAGGAGAGATACGGGATTTTGGGGTAAAAAAGTGAGAAACGGTGGAGAGCCGGATGGGAAAGCTGGAATTTGGCGACGTGCAGCGGAGAAATGGGGGAACCGTGTTCACGTGGGTGCAGATGGGTGAAGATTATGCAAACGGCAGCCAATTCGATTCGAGTGCACCGCAAATAACCGCAGTTTTACTTGCTCGAGTTTAAATGGCGACGGGGGAAGAAGGGAGTCCGTTAGAATATCCGTGATCGGTAGGAATATCTCACCCAGGTTCGAATCACGATGACGATGGTGCTTGGGGATAAATTTTTCAATTCTTTTTCTATTTATATATGTATATATATGATTTTTGTTATTTTTTGGAATTTTTCATAGGAGGCCCCTCACTTTTTGATTTTTTTTCCCTCCCTCAAAATCCCACCTCCACTTACCCTCCTTCACCCAGTGGACGCCGGTCCTCCGGCTACGCCGTCGCTCCGCCATTCCGTCCTGAGCTCGTTAGACCGTCCGCGTTCTCAGATAAGCGACGCCCGTTACTCGCAGCGACGCCAACCCTTATCTACGTCTCTCTCGCGACAAACCGCGATGCGTCTCCAGGTACAAGCTGGCAAATAACGTGCATCCACCGCGACGCGAAGGCAATACATGCAAACGAGGGTCGACGGCGCCAATGACGTAATCCGTACAAACGACGTCTACGGCGTCGATCCGTATCCCCGTATCTTCCTAGGAAATTCATCCGCGAAATTCAGCCGGTCGAGAATCACGAGTCGACGTGAGCGCGATGTTATCGTCTAGACTCCCGTGCGTCATCATACGTTAAATACACGGAGTCCTAGTGTAAAATTTTTCGTCGCCCTGTACAACGAACGAGCAATAAAGCCCACCCCCCCCCCCTTCACAAAAAAAAAGATCGATCACCGTTCGACAAGATCGCGTGCAGATCGGGTTCGGGTCTGAACTAACCCAACCTGAAAAACCGAGAAGAGACCGGAAGTCGCCGCTGGGGTCACGGGGATACCCGCGGAACGCGATTTCCTGGGGACTGCGAAGACTGGGGGTCGTGGTAAAAAAAAAGTACCACGCGAGAGTAACAATGACGGGTAAACAAAAAACAAAAACAAAAAAAAACCAGACGACCATTAGTCCTGGAAATCGTACAATGCTCGGGAGAACGTAATAATTAACAATGGAATCATAATTGAGGCATTCCGTCGCGATCGGGTACCGATCGCTATTATCCCGGAGGCGGACGTGCATTCAGTTGCGCGTGGCCATTATGTGGCCGTTCCACTGTGCCACGTAGACCGCGTATACGTCAGGTAGAATATACACGTGTATACCCGTATATATATATATATATATATACATACCTATATACGCCTATCGCCAACCATTTCAAACAATACCATCCCGCGACATTTCATCTCCCTCTGCAGTTTCTGTACCGCCTACCAAAACCCCATCCATCCATCCATGACCGTGCGTTTCGCCATTTGTCAGTCCCTATCTTTACGCTATCGTAACGGAGTTCGAAGTTCACTGGAATAGACGTCAGCCGTGAAAAGCGAGCGTATAAAACGGCTATCGCGTCGAATATATACATATACACGGTAAATCGGGGTACCCCAAAGAAATATCTACAAATTGCGCAACAAGAGTCCCCGAAATAACATCGTGTTTATCGACGTCGTAAGCACCAGCGTCGATAATGAATCTGACGGCCCACTCGTTAGCCTGGATTTGTTTAAAAAAAAAAAAAGAAAAAAGTGCAGCCGATCGCACGAATGAAAGCCAAGCCGGAGCAAGCAGCGCCATTCGAGGCTCGTTAGTTTCCTAGCGATTCATTAGGCTCGATTACAGTCCGTAGTAAAAATGAATCCTGCGACCGATCTCCGTCTCTGTCGCACCCGTTGGGCACCACGGAAATCTATTCGGGCATCTCATCCGCGCGTGTACGATTGACGTGTGTCCGGGTACAGTGACGTCACGGACCTAATTATGAGACATCGAATGGGAAAGAACGGGCGATATGGGTTCGACGAGGATTAACAGTCCGAATTTCCATAGATCCCTGTTCGTTTTGTAAGGGTTGAAGAATAAAAAAAAAAAAAAGGGTTGGCTATCGGTACGTACGCGAATAGTAAAAACGATAATATTACGTAAAGTCATAAGTCTGTCGGAAAGCGCGTCGCTACGTCGACGACGAAGCCAATCCGGAAGGCTTTCATTATGAAATTAACCGGATTCCCCACACGGCCGAGTCCTTTCAAAGCATCCGCGCTTACAACGTTAATTGTGTGTTCGTCGTGCTGTGAGCGAAGAGACTTCATTATCTCGCCGATGAGGACGCGAACGGAGAACGTGGAGACAACACGAGTAACATGGATGGATGGAGAGACAGACGGAAGCAGACAGTTTGGATAGACGGGCAGACGTATAGGTAGATAGGTGAACGGTGGTATAGGTAGGCAGAGAGAGAGAGATGGAAAAAGCTATTGCAAGGTAGAATTAAAATATATATAAAGTCATTTTAAAATTATTGAATATTTAGTCCAATTAGAAAAATTGGGGTAGACACGTGTCTGTATATATATATATATGAAATTACAAGACGACGGATACTATCGCCATACGGGGTCTATTGTTTACGGTCCAATAAATTTAAGGGTATCAACGAAATAGATTCGAAATTGGCTAGCGCGACTACACAGATAATTCCGGGCACGTGTCTCGGCCTAATTCGGAGATTTGAGGAAGGACGGTAGACGTAAAAGGCACTCGGAGTCTGCGGTTTCTGTGGGTAGGACGTACGCACGTGGTAGTTTCATACGTTTGATCGGACATGTATATAGCTTGATAATATTATACAGTGATAACATTGAAAACCGTGGGAAAGTGAATGAATGTTCCAGCGACGTCATGTACAAACATTTCCCGTCCCAAGTAAAACAGAAGTAGAACGATGATCAATCAGACGAGGGTCTCCGCGACAGATAGTCTCAGGGGAGTCCGGAGGTAAAGAAAAAGTTACGTAAGACGCGTGAACGTGATTTTCACCTTGTCAAGAAGCAAAGCCATGTCGATTGAATTTCAAAGATCAGATCGAGAGTAAAAAAAAAACAATGAGTTACCAGAATAGCAATTTTATCATCAGGGCCGTGCATATCGGGCGCTCCAAGTGTTGTTGGATGAAATTTGTTCGCAGCTGACATTCCTTACACGCACGGGGGGACAGGGGGCGAAGAACGGGGTGGGTCGACAATTAATTCATGACTCGTGGGCCGGAATATGCTTCTACTTCATTTGGGATCCTTCATGAATGTATCCGAGTAAGACGCCGTAGACGTTACTGTGCATTGGAATGATGATCCGTCAAGTAGATGCACTGCGCGGGTTCAAGTGGAAGAGGAGACGTTATTATTATTAAGAGTCAATTCCAGGCAATTGCGCGACGCGGCACACATATGCACGTCGCGTGTCACGTAACGCGGCTACCCGGGAAGAAGCAAATGGAGTTGCGTCCTTCCTTTATCACTCTTTCTTCCAGTCGCATGTTTCTTTGTGCTGGCAGTCGCGCTAGCCACTTACGACATTGGACTAGTGGCGCCCTCTGGCTACCCACTGTTAGTACACGGGGCGACGACAGGCGGCGCGACGTGATCGTGCGTCAACCTTCACGACCGAGGGGAGAATACGAACATCCCACTTGACATCCTGACCTGCCCACATGCACTTTGTAAAAGAATGAAAAAAAAAAAAAGAAAAGAAACGAGCCCGCCACTCTTAGTTCTTCTCACAACTTTTACGACAACCTTCTTCCAATTCTGCGTAAGGGGTCAATGGAGATGTACCGAGAGGAACGGTTAACGGACTCGTAACGGCCTCAAAATATACTCGACGTTCGACGTACACTGGCTTGACGCTTTGACGTGTATATAAAATACGTTTTTAAACAATTTTACATTTTTTTTGTCTTCCATTCATTTTCAAATTTTGCCAATAATCGCGAGCGTGTAAGCCTGCCAATATAATTTGTTGCCGACATCAATTGAAGGGTAATGGAAACGACTATGCTAGGCACGTTAAACGATACATTGCTTTGTCGTGCATTCGGCCAAGTGCGCTTGCGGGATTCGAGTGTATAATGAAGCATAGGTACTTGGAGGTACAATGTGTATAGGTACGGGGAGTAGGCGGGAGGACGTGAAGTTGAGGGGGTTGACATCGTAAAGAAATGAGAGGGTAATTTTAAATCTTATCGAAATGAATTTCTACTAGTGGGGACAGAGAGAAAGGAGAGTAGTACAGTGAGTCTTTGGAGAGCGTCGTGTCTCAAATTTTTTCGCAATCTTTTCTCTCTCTCTCTCTCTCACACGCACAGACTGTGCCCGTTACTCCGTCTCTCTCGGAAGACAGATAGAGGAATAACAGAGCAGACCGTATATCGTTTTCCTAGACAGCGGGCGCACCGCGCATTGTCTCCCCACTTGGGAGCGGCTTGCGCCGGGTAGCCAAAGCATATTAATTAATCCGCTAATTATTAAACTAATTGCTGGCTTAATTGGCTCCGGCTGGAGCTGCCCCTGGTTGCCCCCCCTGTTCCACTGCGTGTGTAATGAAACGCCGTCCCGTCTGAGCATACGGAAGAGAGAGAGAGATAATAAGTAGTAAGAGAGGCAAAAATGGAGTAGATGAGGGAGGAGGATTATTATACAGAGGAGTGGATGCTGGTTCACCGCTGCCACCATCATCGTCGGCACAGCCAACCAGCAGGAGCATTCCAGTGCACCAGAAGCGACAAGGAGAAAGGGTCTCCATTGTGTAGTAGTTAACTGCTGCTTAGTGAAATACAAAGAGAGAAAGAGGGTCTCTTCGAAAAGCCCACAATTATTTAAAAAGCCTTCGCCATCCTTTCCACCCTCATACTCATCTTCGTGTACCCATGGAAAGAATCTCCCATTCATGTGTTGAGTCAAGACATAGATATATATGTTACACACGGTATATATGTTAAAATAAATTGAGTGTCTTACCTTGACGCGCTCTCTTGCCACCTCCTGGTGATGCTCCTCGTCGGAGAGGTCTATCATTGGCCATCCGGATTCCAGGGGACGCTCTCAAACTCCTAGGAATCGAGGTACCCCTCGTAGCTGATCCACGCGCCGACAAAGTCACACTGAGATGCGAGTACGACCTGGAGGACGCTGAACTCTACTCCGTCAAGTGGTACAAGGACGGCTACGAGTTCTTCAGGTACATGCCAGGATCATCGCCGCCTGGTCGTGACTTCAACGTCGAAGGCATCAAGGTGGACGTGAAGCGCAGCGACAGCTATCAGTTGGTTCTGTTGGGATCGTCTGATCTTTATGGTTAGTTCACAATTTTCAGTCAGGAAATCGTTCACGACACTTTTCACTATGTACACTACACCCACTGCATATTCGATGCATTTTACATTGTTTATTTGTCTGATAACATTTGTAAGCTATAGATAAGAGAAAGAGAACACGCGTTTACACTGACGGATAAACAAACGCGAAACGCCCGACGTCCGAGTTGATACTGACATTGTCAATTGATATCGACGCTGACGTGGAGAATCGCACCTACCCTACCATTGAAAAAGAATTGAAAAAAACAGCTGAAGAAGTGGGATCAGTTATACCTTATGAAATCTACCCTAACCTTAACCCCTGCTAATACTTGGATACACGAATGGAATACAATGGACGCATCCAAAAGAATTTAGTCTGGTTACCGCTAGTATTACACTAACTACAATTTCCAATCTAAAATCAATTCGTAATTCGAGTAAACTATATTGCACATTAATTCCTCTGCTGTATAGTATCCTGCGATATACATAGATATACTCAATGACTCCTGTATACATGGTAGTACGCTATGTAGCATATATGCAAGCAGATTGCGTTAAATGAATTAAAAATTATTTCTAATCTGTTATCTAGCGCATTTCTATTCTCTATCTGTGTCTATCAACAGGTCAACAATTTAGCCTGGCTGGCGCTTATGGCTGCGAAGTATCAACGGAGGGCCCTAATTTTTTAACTGCCTACAAGGAAGCCAACATGAGCGTGGCGGTGCTCCCAAAGAAACCACCCGTGCTCGAGGGTGTAAGGCCAAACTACGAGGTCGGCGAACTCCTCGAGGCGGAGTGTACCTCTGCTCCGAGTTACCCTCTCGCAGAGTTGGCATTTCTTTTGAACGACCGTCAGGTAAAGATGAGTCAATTCTCTCAGGGGACAATCCACCCATGTCAACCCTTGAACTTTGATGTATTCGCCGTTAAACTTCATCCTCCATACGTTCCTCTGCCTTCTGTTTCGTCCTCAGGTGAGTTCCAGCCTTACCAGGAACCTTCCTGACCTGCGTCCCGAGGGAATTCTGGTCTCCACCACTCGACTGGGACTGTCCCTACGTCTGGAGCGTCATCATTTTCCTGGCGGCAGTTTCACTCTGACCTGCAGGGCCGTTCTGCCTGGTATAAGCGTAGCTCGTGCTCTCTCGACGGATGTCAGCGCCACTCTGTCAGCCAGCAATCAGAGGCTTGCTCAGGAACCACCAAGATCAGGATCGACTGTCCTTGCTTGCTCCATTCACCTGTTGGGAATATTTTTTTATTATCTGATAATCGCGTAAATACCAATTATTTACACGTCACGTATATCAACGGTTGACAAGAAAGCAATACCATATAAAATTTAAGTTCTGTGCTGATACAGCCTTGTACATAGTGTATCATTCGAGTAGAATTGTGACTACCAAATAAAAGTGAATCTCTCTCTGTATATACGCGTAATACAGTTAAATACCTCTACTTTAAACTATTATGTACATGAAAACTCACCATTCTGCTTCGTATCCCAATACATTCAGTATATAACTATCGACGATGTTTTCATCCGTATGATGAAATACCAGATATTTTTTTCTGGGGATTCTGGAAACCTGAAAAAAAAACGAATACTTAATCTCCAACCCCATTCTTAATTCCATATCAAATAAATTCTCTAGCTTTTACCCTGATTATCTATCACTATGCTTGAGACTCTGCATACACACTTTCAGGAAAATCAGAATAATTCAGTTTGATCCACTCGCATTGCACAACTCTTGATACACCCTGCATTCTCTGTCCAAGCATTGACACAGCAGTACTCTGTTCGGCTACCATAGGTATCCACAGTGGACACAAAGTAATATAACGGGTGTCCATTAGAACCACGTATACGGCTCAGATAGGATTTAAAGGATGCGCTGTCCACATAGTGATAGAAACAGAGAATGCTAGAGTGGGTGTATGCGAAAGAGAATTAAAAGTAGAAAGTGTAGACAGTTAAGGGTGGCGTTCCTGAGGAAGCGAAGAGAGAGAGAAAGAGGAGAGACAATAATCGACGAAGCCGTGAAGAAGAGGAGTACGTGTTCCGAATACACGGGATAAGAAGAAAACTCGCGAATTCAAGAGAGGATGCTTCGCTATCAGTCAAAGAAAAAAAAAAAAGAGGTTGGCATTACGTGTGGTAGTGGCTGGTAGAGGGACGGTGAGTCTTTGAGTCGGACTAAACAACCCCTTAAAGACGATGGCGTCGTCTCGCAGTAATAGAGAACACTCTGCTAGTTAGCTGCTTTACTGGGACACTCTTGGAATGACTATACTCCCGGCTACCAGTACAGAGACATTACACCACTTAAACTCATCCTCCTTATGCACCAGCATGCAACTGCATCCCCTATTGAAACTCTAGATTCCTTGTATGCTAAGTCTGTATACGCTGCTAACAGAGTATACATACGCCTACATATAGCAGTCCGGTCTACAGTATTAATACATAGAGATATTCCGGTGAGACGGTATAGCTACTATCCCTACTTTACAACGGCTGTAGGTTCTGGTTATTAAGGTAGAAGGAAACCTGGATCCATTTTCCAGCCCTCCACCCTCCGGGCGCCACTTTTAATAACAATGCACCAAATAAATATACCTCGGGCTTCCTGATACCATCCGAGAAGCGTGTAACAGGTGAGCGTCTTAACTGGGCCCGGATAAATTGTATGTTTACCTTATATAGATATAAATTTTCTCTTGCAAAGATCCTAATGCGTTCTATACGAATTGCCTTATATTGCAATTAGTACTAGTTACTTCTACGCTCTGCGTACCCGATTGACTACTTGACAATTATATGGCTTAGGTCTGACTACGCGTTACACGAACGCTATCCAATATAGAGATAACAGCACTGGTCTGACCAGGTGGAATATCACAAGGGTTCGTAACAGCAATCTCCCTTCCTGTAATAAAGCCGCAGGACCATTTGGATGATTGATAGTAGCGAGAGGGGTTGTCTGTTCGGAAGGTGAGGAGATGCTGTGCGTATGACGGAGGTAGTAATTTGACGGGACTGACCTATCCCTTGACTCCATTCAACCTATACGGTAAGGGGGAACGTACAGACCCTAGGGGTAAGTTCGTTCGATCGTTCGTTCGTTAATTAACACAGGGGAGAATTTTATGTTTAACTCAGGTGGGGAAGGCAGGCAAAAAATTGGCAAAAGGAGGATTTAAAAAACGGACAGATAAATCCTGTCTGTATGGCTAGACGGTAAGAGATAAATGCATGTCCTTGAAACAGCTACTTGGCTACTAGGTACGATGGAGGGCTTGGAAAATGTTATCGTTTTACAAGCTACTATAGATCCTTCAGGTTCACCCTGTTCCCTAGGTTACGTTCTACGTATTCTGCATTTAGAAGAACCAAGTGGATCCGGGCTGCCTGCCTTGGCATTAATGCTGGGATTAGGGCGACACTTCACGGCTCGAGTTCTCGATACGCCATACCTTTCACATTCTGCTTCTACTAGCATATCTCTGTCTCTTTGTCTCTCTCTCTCTCTCTCTCATCCCAAGGGAGTAGCTACTCTTACGACCACCCCACTGCTTCTGGCTTCCAGCCTCTCTTTAAACAGTCTACCCCTGATGCTTGCAAGAGCAATGGGCTGCACCCTCTAATGGGATATCGATATATTCATGGAGGCTCATCTTCCACAGTCTCCCTTTCTTCTAAGACCTTAGTTTGACCTCGCGAACTTCTCAATCATCCTCGTACCATCTCCTGGGGCCCGAAGTTAATTGTTTTCAGCGCTCCTTGCGTCCCTGCCAGGCCATAACTTCAGGTGACTATGGTAGCACCAAGATCTTTCACGAGTTCAAACGATGATCTGATGAGAAAGAAGAAAATTACTGGCATGATATTTATTTGTAGGAAAAAAATGGAAATAATATGTTGATCAATGCTCCATGAATAAAGCGAAACTTTTTATATTATGAGCGTACCGTATAACAAACGCTGTGTACATCTTATTCCAAGGGTCGTCATTCCTTTGCGAGATATAAAACTCCATACAGCATCCAGCCGACACAAATCTCGCCCACTAAGAACTTACGAGCTTTTCGTAAAGTACAAGAAATAATAAGACGCTTTATACAAGAGCGAGGGAGAGGGCTGAATGGGAGAACGTCAGAGAAAGCCGGACGGCTCCATTACTCCTGAGAACTGCTCGGGATACGACTTCGCGAGAATTGAATGGCGGAAACTGGAAGACTCCTCTAAGGGTGCTTAACTGAGACTCCCTCATCGTCAAGGGTTCCAAGAGCACAAGATAGGCAGCCGCCATTTAAATCAGACCTCGACTTTAATCGTCCTCCTGATAATTGCCTTAATTTGTCCCAATCTCTCTGTATTTAGCTACCCACCAGCTCCAGCATCCCTTGTCCGTACTCCGCCGTTAGCCTCTTCCACGAGGTTACGTATTTCCTCCACGTTAATGCGTCTCGTTGCTCTGATCGTTGTTTCCTCCGATTCATGGCACGCAACGGCAGTTTCCTGCAAAACGGTAAGGCTACTTTAATTTTTCAGGTACAACAAGGGAAGATCCATGCAGGGAACAGGCTCGTAAAGTTAAAGGAGAGATCACGTGACATGGAGACCAAGATACCTTGAAGTCCCGTTACCCCATGCAGAATCTTCATCCTGGAAGAATAAAATAAACTCAGGGTTAAACATTCGACCAATAAACGGTCTCGGTCCCGTAAAATGTAATTTTATAGTTATTTCATCATTGTGACTTCCCTTGCGGCACAATCTGCCAGCTTTCCTCCTCCAATCGGCTGATCCTTCCCTGCTTCCCATTCCTTGCCGATTACCTCAGCAAACGTTTCTCCACTCTGGTCCTCTCTCAGCATCTCAGTGGGTCCATACTTAGTCCCAAGCCAGGAAGAGACAGACGCGTTCGATCGTAGACCAAAGATTTTCTTGAAAAGCGTCTTTTGCTCCAGCTCGTAAAGCCGCATCCGCATCCTCGCCATTCCCTTTCGCTCTCTTTAACATCCTCTACGTGATTCTCCCATCGTTTCCTTTAACCCGGCTAGAGTCGGGCAAAGAAAAACACGAATCTCCACAAACTTTTTTTCTTCCCCCATCTCATCCAATAAATACCCCATCTGTATATATAGTCGTAGGTATATCCCATATCATCACGGCCCCGGGAATGAGATCTTCGATTTCAGAAGCCGTTTAGCTACAAGAAAATTTCCGATTAACGTGGAAGATTACCTATTTTCCAAGATAAACGAGTCAATGTAGGATTGGATTTTACTCCATTGAGATATTACGAGATCCTTGATAATATTCACGACAAGCCGTTTCAAGAAAAAATAAATAATAAAAAAAAGCACGCATAGGCACGTACGTCGAACTACGGTTATACGGAGCAAAGGAATATACAGGAAGAGAGACGGAAAGGATCCCGAGGGTACCCCTTTAAGATTTTGCAATTTTCTATATCCGCCGTGAGTGCGAGAGAGATGCTCCTATGTGCGTTTACGCGTGACAGAGAAGGACAGACATACCGCCGATCTGAAATTCTAGAATAGATACCCTTCCGCGAATTGGATCCGCTACGGATGCATCTTTGAACGGCCATAACTTTGTAAAGGTATCTATCCGCAATTTCGTCGGCTGTATATACGTGTCTCACTCTAACGCATGAAAGTACCAATGGGACCGTCTCTCTCGCACTCACGTTGAACATACAAAAATCCAAAATCTCAGACCTTCTTCCCTATTCGTGAAAACAAATCCGTCCGAGATGTTTACCTTTAATATAAGATCCGCGTTAACGCGTAGTGTATAAAAAATATCTACAAATTCCTTCACCCCTTTTCGCGATATTACATAGTCATGGAAAGCTATAAGCAGATAAGGTTCCAACGTATCCTGCGGTACGAAGGAATTACACGGGCGACAGGCATCGATATTGGGTTAGATGGAACAAAAAGACGAAGAGGTAAAAAAAAGAAAGGCAGAAAGTGACGTGACGGGAGTAAAGGCTTTCGACTGATGTGAAATCAGGACGCTTCCAATGTGATGGTTTAGGGAGGCGAAAAGCCAGGTAGGAGGAAGGAATAGTAAAGAGATAAAAAATAAAGTAAAAGCCAAAGGCAGTAAAAGGTCGTGATCTCGTACGGGTTGCGAGACACATCCTGGCAGCATCGCGGAGGGTGTCTATCTGGAGGAACTCCTGTCCCGGAGGGGTTTGTTTTCTCCTCTTGCTGTTCCACACAGCCTCCGGGATATGCGGTAGACGTATATATGTCCAGAGACGAAGGCCGAGGAGTCAAGAGAGCATCGGGAGTATCGTGCCCAGCATCAGGGGTATCTTCGATCTCAGGAAGAGAAGCGATAGTCGCTTCATTTTCTGAAATAACACAAATCTTTTTACATCCCCTGGATCTGATAAGTTCATTGGTAAGTACCACGTGAGAAAGTGGATGAAATGTACAATTTCGAATGTGAAAGATGAAGAGTGTGTAGTAAGGAAGAAGGGACGGACTGGTATAAGAGAATCAGGTGTAAGGGTAGAGAAGCAGATAGGTCTTATCTCTAGTAAAGTATGTACAAGCGGTTAAGGAAATGACGTACCGTGGTGCCTTGGGCAATAAATATCTTTCCTTCGACTTCCTCCTTCGCTCTTGATCATATTGTCCTGGGATCATTACCTGGATCCTTCTCGGGGATGGTAGGATGTGCGTCTGAGGGGTTGGCAGGTGTTTGACTTACAGGATAATGGTACAGGCCTTCATCCGCTTGGATTCCGAGGTACTTCCTGAATGCAAAGAATTTTCTTACATTGATGGAATACGAGAATCCCAGGACGCTTACCCGACTCATTCCTTTTGACTATCCTATTCCTGAATGAGATTTTCAGCCCCTGGGGCGTACCAGTGTGCCTCCTCTGCTGGGTCTGGTTGCTCGCTTGAGCGCCGCTCGCGCTTCGGGCAGTTCCAAGTGGAGTCGGCGGGGACGAACGGGAGAAGAAGAATAAGAGGAAGGTAGATGAGGAGGATAACGGTAGATGCCGGAAGTGAAGAATAAGGGAAGGAAGAAAAAAAGAAACCGTGAAAGACGACGGTTAAACGCCGCCGAGATTTACCGACCCGATATAAATAAATAAGTCAGCGTTCTACCGTGCCGGTATTCATATCCCTTGCAGGCTCTAGATCAACGACACGGGCAACTGTACCATGAGGAACCGCGAGCTGGTAGCGACCCCCGCTCCTGGGCAAACTACCCTTATATACGGCTAGCGACAGTCATCCCTTGCAACTTGGCTTAGGTAACCCTACGACGGAATCAGATTTACCAGGACGAGGATCCTCGAGCATATCCTCCAGCCCCTAAAGCGCCGGACTTGTCTTACAGAAGCTACCAGCTCAGGAACAACCCCTAAGCGACCCCTGTTCAGAGACATGTCCCGCACAAGTAGACCTCAAGGACATTCGGATCTTTCTTAAGGCACCGGACGCAGCCATACCGGAAATGCCGAAGCTATGAGAAAATTAATTAGGATCATTGATCGCAGAGTGAGCAATGAACTAGTGGACTAACCAGTTGGTTGCTGAATATTCAAGGGTTGTGTACGGAGCCAGAGTTATGGAAAAGAGCATCGAGCAAGAGTGAAAAGTGAGAAGCGAGGTGAAGTAAGGGTGAAAGAGGGCAGAGCACATAAGGGTGCAAAAGTGCCCGGAGCTATTGAAAGAGGAGAGAAAGTGCTGGGTGAGGTAATCCTGGATGAAGAGAAGCAAAGAGTCGAAGGAGTGGAACCGGAGCGAAGTTGGAGAAAGGAGACAGACACCCCCATCTTGGGGTTAATTCGAGCCTGCTCTAAATATCGGAATAAATTGCGGAGCTCCTTGAGGTTTGCCTTGAGACGCCGATCACCCTTTAGACGCTTCGGCCTTTCCTCTCTTCCTCTCCCGCACTCCAGCAGGGTGCCAGCTGGGGTTGGGGGCCCTTATCGCATGTCCGCTCCACTGGGTTTCAGAGGTGAAGGCACCTTATACTTCCTCGTACCTACCAACTACCCCCTCTCGTCTATTTGCACCAAGCACTCCTCTATACCGGGTGGTGTCTGGAGACTGTTTTCAAACCTGAATCAATTCCATAAATCTCACAAAAGAATTCCAACTCCCATTCCTCGTTATCTACTTCAAAGCATTCTTCCCTGCCTCGTTAAGACCCACATCGGCATAATGGCAACAGTGACTACGGATTGTCTAATCAAATGTGAAGAATGAATTCAAGATACTAATTAGTATTCGAATATCGAATGCCAATAGATACACCATTCTATAGTGTGAAAAGAATATGAAATTTCCAAGTAAAATCGAAGCGGTATTGGTCAAATGGGTATCAAGACACCCCGTAGACGATTGAACCTGCTGAGAGCCGCAGAAGGATGGTGGGGGCCAGGGTTGAGAATAAGAGTTGAGCAAGAGCGGTTGAGAAGATATCCAAGGAGTAAGGAGGACAGCCTGTGCTACAAGACGAAGCCAGAGAGTCTGGAGATGCCGAAGATGTGGAAGGCTGGAAATAGAGAAGAGGAAGTAGAAGAGGCGATGGCCGGATAGGTATAGGAGGACCGTTAAGGTGCTCGACATCGATCTGGAGACTCTGGGAAGGGTGGTGTATATTCCTATCCTCGAGTCCTCCTCCGGTTGAGGGCTTCGGCACGCAAGTAGACGATTATGAAATTTCGATGAGCAAATCGAATCCGGCACGTCGATTCGACGCGCCGATAAATGCCTTCCGCGAGTCGATGACAGTACTTTTCCTTTTTTCCTTCCTTTTCGTTCTTCCTCCTCGTCCCGCCATGCTTCACTCGGTATCCTGCATCGGCGCCCTAGAAATATAATACAATAGAGTATGAGAGAATGGAGAGAAAAAGTGAGGCGCAAGTATCGGGATGCAGTGGAAGCGTTAAACAGGCAGAGAAAGCTGTATCCAGGGGAGATACGTGGATATATATGAAAACGTATAGGCGAGGGTGTGTATATGCGAGTCAAGGTAATCCCTAGGGATTGGTGGGACGTCGGTAACGGGAAAGGGGAAAACGTCAAACGTGCTTGCATCGAAAACTCCCAGAGGATCCTGAACCCATCGAAGCGCCACACGGTTCTACGGTTCTACAAGGCTTGGAGTGAACTAACCAGTGAACCAGGGGTGGCATTCAGTACGACGGCATCCAGTGGCGGTGCGTCCTGCCGCGTCCGTATCGGAGTCACGCCGGGACGGCCAATCGATTTTTCACAAGGGACGCCCGATCGGACTGCCAGATGGCAAAATAAATTAGCTGGGAAATTACACACGCTCCGCCATACGGAACAGCGTCGTTCCTTGCCCACCCTGGTAGCCTTCCTGGTCACCGGCCACTTCCTGCTTAATTGCACCCCGTGATCCCGCTCGCAACCCCAGGTCCCAGCCCACGCGAATCTCCCATACGTCATCATCGGTACTTCCTGCCTTAGAAACCCCTCCGAAAATTCAACGTGACACATGAAACATACTGAAGTTTTATCTGGAGAGATCGAGCCCAGGACATTCTGTATCCCCAACGACTTTGAGACTGGACTTTTTTTTTTAAATGTAACGCAAAAGTACTTCCTAGCTGCTCCAGCATCCGGTTCAATTCCCAAATCAAATGCATATATGAACCCTTGAATAAGGGATAAGGATTGTACCCTGGGGATGAAAAAATAATATACACCCCTCGTTCTGTACATATCCATGATTATTGACAGATCGATATTACCCAATGTATCCAACCCCTGTGTCTTTCCAGTAGTATTTCCTATACCCAGTGTGCATCTAGCGTATTCATTCGTACAGGCCATCTACCTGCATACTTGTCGAAATCCTCGTGTACCTGGGTGAACTGTCCAAATGTCTAAATACGTCCAGGACATCGAAGTGACGTGACGAGGGCCAAGTGGACTGAGGAACAAAGGCTTATGAAAAATTGAGAGAAAGCAAATATCCTGTATGTCAAGGGTGTATAAAGAGAGAAGAGAGCATACCGTGGTCCTTCTGTGTTATCCTGGCGATCGTCAGTGTACGGAAAGGATCCGGAGCCGTAAAGTACTGCGACCCAATAGATCCATCTTCGTGCAGTCAAACGATTCGCATAGAAACGAGCCTCCCTATACCAAACGCAATATCTCACGTCAGATTATGTCAAATCCTTGGCGAGGCACGGTTATCCTCTTGATATGTCGACTTCGCTGACGCACAGACTGAAGTTCTAGAAAATAAAATAGAGAAAGTACAATTTCATAAAGAATACGGATTAACAATATTTCACATGACAGTAGGTATTAAGCACGAGTATTGAGAATCCTGAGATAAAAAATATCTCCAAACTTTTGTTTACTCTGTACAAATCTAATCTTCGGGTTGAGTAAACGTTAATTCGATTAGGAGCTAACCACAGACAGTAATGGAAGGATTAGGTACTTTTGCCATTATTCGAGGAAAAAGGGAGACCCAATCGCAATCGAAAGGTCGGTGGTTAATTGATTACAAGTTGGTGACGGTAGAAAGGGTATCTAAACAAAAGAATCGTATTGGATGATTTGTGGAATATCAGACAATATTTCTAAGAGCATCAACCAGATTCGTTTTTCGGGCTAGCGCGAAAGTACTGGAGGATCTAGAGAGGATGAAACGTGGTATATCTGTAGAACGGATATAGAAAAGAATAGTGGAAAATAACGCTAAACCAGAAGAAGGGAACCTGATCAAAAGTCCTGACGTTGTATAAGAGCCGAAGAAACTCGATCGGCGCTATATTACCCGGGGGAGAAAATATAGAAGAGAGGAAGAAGATGAGAGGAGTGAATCATCGAGAAATTCTTCTCCCTATTCTCTTCTTATCCTCCCTTTCTCCCTCTCTATCTATCTCTATCTTGGCCGCAAACTAAATCCACCCTAGCCAACAAATCCCTAGGGTACTGTTCTACGGGACTTCGCATCCTGGAGGATCCTGTAGCTGTTCGATTTCATCTAACATCCAGGAGGTATCACACACTTTGACTGTACCACATGTATTACCTTGCAATTTCAGTTCTGCTGTCTAAAGCAGCATTGCCACTTGGCGCTTGGACATAGCACTGGCAACGCATAAGAAAATTGTGGCTTTTATGCAGCAACAGTGACTTGGGTAACAACGTGGCTAACGAGCTGATAGGAAAGAAAAGATAAATAAATGCGTATACAGTATACAGCAAGGACGTACAGTTACGCGATGCCGAATACAGCGTACGTTTATGGATACCTACACCCTCCATTAGACAGAGGGTGGAAATACATACTGTGTGGTTACGCGTGACCATTTCCATTTTCTACCCCATTACTAGAGGTCGCCACCCACGCGCATTGAGATTGGAGTAGTTGTTTTATTATGCTGCCACTTAATGGCAGCATATGCACGGACACGTGCATAATTACACAAGGCAAAATTTCACACGTGGTTACAGACTGGTCGGCGACTCGATCTGGAAGAAAGTTCGAATGAGTCAAGCTATGAAAATTCAGGCCAATTGAAAAAAAAAAAAAAAACTGATGAGAACGAATAAAAGCGAACCAAGAGAAAGGGGCAAGGTGCGAACGTCCACGACGGCTCCTTAGGAAGTTTGCCAAACTTTTGAAAAGCTAACAGGTACGCTTGTAGTACACGGGGAACGGCGCCGGATCCTTCTTTCCAGATTCGAGACTAATTTTCTTGACAGGAAGCAAGTTTTTCGGCTTACGCGAATCAAGCTTCTTCGCTGCTTTCCGATTGGTACACCCGGTCCGATTGATTCCACATTCGTTAACGTCTGCAAGTAATTTGTCCAGGAATTCATTCCAAGATAAAGGCGTGCCTCCTTTTGCTGACATGGACTACTGGCAATTTGTCGTCGGTTGCCAGGGTGACCTGAGAAAATAAAAAAAAGATAAGTGGAATATTCTCGTAATATAAGATTCAAGCGTTACAGCTTATGTTTAATTAAATGGGTCGTTATGCGATATTAATAAGTTAAATGCCATAATCTAAGGATGAACGAACACGTGTTACGAGGGCATGTAGCGGGCTTTGATAAAGGGAGGGGATGGACACGAGAGAAGGGGTAAGGGCGTGGTAACTAAACGAGAAGAAAAAATTATATAGACCATAGAATGAATATTAACTAGGGCTAACATAATCAGTCTGGGCTTTGATTAGAGGGACGCCACGTATGTATATACGCTGGACGTAAAGTGTATATGGCCAGATATGCAATAGGAAAGTACAGTTGAATCCGGCACGACGACCAGAGTCGCAATCTACCGGGTGACTGTGAGAAAATTTTCTGAAATCAGCTTAGACGAGTTTGTTGGATAGCCTAAAAAGTCACTGCTGGCGAACGCGAACAGGAATTGCCAACTGGCTGACGATAAACGCAAAACAAACAAAGGGACTTCTCCGTGAGGCTTAGCACCCTTTTCTGACAATCGAAATAAATGACCCGTAAGTACCTCCGCTGCTGGCCCCTTTCACCCTTTTCATTCGTATCTCTCTCCATTCCCCGTGCTCGAGCATCTGAAAGAGAAACTGAGTAAAATTTGGCCAGGCGGATATTTATACAGAATTTTAACGGTATTAAGAAGGAGCAACGCCTCCTGCTAAATTAATAAGCGCAAACACGGGTCCTGACTCCTCGTCAAATTAACAAAGAAGAAGACAGGGCGGACGTTAAGCGATCATTTACCTAAAAGTATATGCAAACATTGGCCAAGGATGAGTGCTGGAGTACCTTCGTCAGGGATATAACTACTGAGCCACGACACTTCCTAGGGTACTACTGGTACATATCTGATGGGTAGGGGATTCCAGGCGACGCGTCGTCTTCGAAATCCGAGCCGCTGATTAAAACTCGAGTTTCCCTCCTGTAGCCAGAACGTGTGTGCTCTTGGCAAAGCAACCAAACCCGAACTAGTTGATCCGGGCTAATGAAGGTTCTCTCCTCCTTCGTCCTCTTCAGTGGCTGTCAAAATTTGAGAGTAAAGTTTCGATAATTTAACGCAGAGCTATATGGCGAAGGAAAATCATCCCCAACGTAGAGGATGAACTATTATGCACCTAGATAGGCGGCAGTTCATATCTGCCTACTGGCCTGTAAAACGCGCCCGGACCGCTTTATGCGCGGATGTACCTACGTTTAATGTTTAAAGCGCCGTCACACGTTACTTGCCCTAAAACCTCCCCAGTCTTTTAGGTACAGGAGGGGAAGTGCCAACCGTGTGTTTCCCTGGAGAGTGGATGAAGTAGAGGCCCAGCATAGCATTCAGCCAAGACGCCGTAAAGCATCTCGCTTTAACGAGACGGCCAAGTGGAATTTTTATACTCCTCCCAAGAATATGACGTCACGACGCTGTACGTCCATATGATCTTTTTATACCTAATCGAGGGCAAAAAGCATAGAAAACTTTTTCACCTGCAGTTACAGCCAACTAGCTAGTTTCCTTTACCACGGGATAACCGCGAGCATCCCCAAGGAAATTGGCTAAGGTTCGTCTCTCTTTGATACTTACTCTGGAAAGTGGTAGATGGTGGAAGATGCTCAGGAAGGGGTTGAAAGTCATAGCACGTGCCAGGATACCTCGGCATGCAGAGTGGGCCAACAACTCTCATGACTTGTTTAGCTGCTGGTACCAGGAGTCTTTCCAGGGCGCACGTAGCCTTACGTTTATTTTATAGCTGCGTTTTAGCGCGTCCCACGAATGTCCCTCCAGCCGCGTACCTGCTCAGCGCGTACGTGATCCCCCCATAGTCGGACGTCTATCTGTAAAACGAAAAGAAAACGTGGATAAAAGGATAAACAGTCGATTTCGAATCTCGAAGCTTTTAAATGTAATCTTGGGGACTCGATGAGGACGTTTCGTGATCGAATTCGTCGCACTGGGTTAATCTGCTGATCCGAGCGGATTGCTTTTAGAAGACTTCTTGCTGCTACATTTCCTTCCTTTTTTTTTTGTTTGCTCGCCAAGGAAAATTTCAAACAGTATTCCGTGTAGGTATCACCGGTAGCATTGAACGCCTGAATTGGTGACAGCATTGAGGATCCAGCGACGTCACCGGATGTAGGGAGGAAAATTGCTTGCGTATTTGAGAGTTAAATGGGCTGTGGATAAAATAAACACGAGAAAAAAAGGGGAGAGAAAAGAAAAAAGTTCTCTCGAGTGTCTATCAGGAACGCGCTTACTTCTTGCACGTTTGCAGAAAGAGAAACTTTCAACCAATCCCCTTGTTCCGTTTTATTCCTTTTTTTTTTCTTCTTCTATCCCCTCGTCGCTCCTATCCGCCATTCCACAGGGAACCTCTATTCCGTTCGCGAAACTCTCCGCGGCCTCTCCGATCTTGCGGAAAAATTCGGGGAGTGAATATCTCTTGGAATGCGACGGTTTGTAAGATTCGAAGAAGGAGAGAAAGAAAAAAAAAGGGATTTTTGAAAGTCCTCGCAAGACCTTGCGCCTTTCCCAATCGTACCCAGAGGAATGGCGTCGAGCGTCGGAGAGTAGGTAGGAAAGTGGAAAAGGTTGGGAAGATGGAAGAGAGACCTACGCGTTTAGCGTCTTGGCATAGCCGTTAGGGCAAATAAAAAAATCCATTAACTTTTTCAACGACGACCCTAAAGCGTCTGTCGTATAGGTAGAAGAAGTACGGACGCTATCATCTCTTATCTCTTTTCATGGAAAACAAGCAGGATCGCTTGGTGGCTTTACGTCACGATGGCATAAAACCACTAAAAATCTTTTCATCTTACTTTGACTCGCAACATTCAAATTCAAAGTTACGTCTTCAGATTAGATACCTTTGCGACGAGAAAACTTGGAATAATCGTATCTTTTTCTCTCGGGAGAGACCAGGATCCGGACGACTAACGGTTCTCATTCGCGTCAACGTGCGCTATCGCGGAATCCTTACTTACCGTCATAATAATAACGGAGAAACGTTTTTTAACGAGATACGAGAGCGAGCGCTTTAAACCGAAAAGGATTAGCACGTTAGCCTTCAGCAATATTTAGAATCGCATCGCGTTATTATTAAAGTAATAAAGGGAAATAGTTTGCCGAGAGTCAAACGTCGAAATTAGCATTCAAATTTATCTCGGCGTATATCGTAATTGCACGCAGTTAATCACGTTTGCTGTTCGTCTATAAAGTTTCCAATTAAAACAAAGAATTTATTAACTTACTTTCTAAACATTCAGATTCCCTCCTGTAAGTGGTGTGACATGTTTTCTATGATAATGAAAAAACTCAGTTTTCCTTTAAACAAACATGGCAGCACCTCATGGACGGTTATGGACGCTGCAGGCAACGTACCACGGCGTACCGGCTTCAACAAGCTTTGAATTTTCGTTCTTCCGAGAGATGGCGCTACCGTCGAACATCAAATGCGCATGCGCCATCCAGAACGGTTTTTTTTCGACACTCATAAATTTGAAACTATAATATTCATAATGACAATGATTATAGTTTTAATGATGATATTACGATATAGCTTTTTTTTTTAATTATTTCAAACCTGATTCTAGCTATTTGTCCATAGTGAAGATTCAAACAGGAATTGCTCGGAATCATTATCGTTCCGAATGACTGTTAAATGATGTGCATGTAGTAATGGCCGTCCCGCTTCAGTTCCTCTGGATTAATCTTTGAATCAGAAAATAATCGTGCCAATTAACTATCACGGATTAATCGTTTATTCGTGATATCTAGGAAGGCTTACATTACGATTAAGTATTTGAATAATCTTATCAATGAGATCAGTTCGAGTTGAAACGTAAAGGAGACCATTCCGAAATTTTCAAATTGTGCTGATAGTCACTACTAACCATAAAGTCGCCTTATTATAGTCTTAATTACATCATTACAACAATTTCTTTTAGAATTTCAACAAACATTAGGATAATACAATTTCGATTTACGTTTACAGGCCGTCAATTTACAAGGAAATACATCTCCGAATTGGAGTGCCGAAATCTCGTAACTTTTCAGACATTTATCCGCGTATTGCAGTTATTAAAATCAAGTGCTCCTCGAGAGCCTCCTAAAGGCTCTACAATTATTTTCTCTCGTAGTCCAATCAATTTTCATATTTAATCTGATCAACGAAATGGAAATCTGCAATCTGGCAATACAACTTACGGGCGTTAACATTAGCATCATGCAAAATGCACTAACAATGCATTCGTATCGTCTAATCGTGACTATATTAGCTATACGAAAATATTATTTCCTCTGCGTCTTTCTCTAATCTGAAATGTCTTTTAGCAAGGGCATAACAAAGGTATTTTAACGAATTCTCAAAATTCGATATAACAGAATCATACACTGTACTATGTCTTGCTTGCTTTGCTCTCTCTCTCGTTTCATCCACTTCTTCCACCTTGAATATCGTTAACAATTATTTCACTATGCTGTTAGTAGGACATTCGGTTCTCTAATACTTATTGTTACTAATAATTCTTTTACAATAGCCAAACATTCACAATTTCACCGATACAAAAAATAAAAAGCTACAAGAGAACTCAGAAACAACCAAGACGCCTCAAAAGCAATTGGCAATATTAGCTGGACTAGAAATTAAATACAAAAGGACTTTGTTTGTAAATTAGACGTGAGTTATATCGACGTGACAAAAATTCTACATGACATAATTTTACCATCCTCTGATAAATCCATCGTCTGTATGAGGATCGTACAAAGACCGCGTATATACTGTACTTACGTAATCATTACCAAAAGAGGGTATTGACATTGAGTATAACATATATTCTTAATAGTTTTAATATACAGCGAGTGAATTGACATTGTCGCCTCAAAGCGATCGGTGACTAGTTTTCCAAAATCGAAGAAAACAAAAGCTACAATATCGTACGTCGCAAGGCATTAATCGAAATAGCCAAGAGAGGCGTCAATTAATTGATATTAATTAAAAAATAATAATTCTGAAATCAAAGTACTAATCGCTCTGACAGTCAATGCATATTATTTATACTAGAATAGTGTCGTGTTTGCTTGGTGTTACTATGACGTGTCATTAGTAAGCGCGCTACTTAGAGAGTAGTGACTGTCTTACCTCTTTTACAATTTTTTTTTTTCTTCACAAAAGCAGAAAACTTGTGTAATACAATTACGGCCCGTTGACCGATTTAATTATTACACACATATATATGTATATATAAAATACGCACAGACAACGAAACTTATAACGTATCGTAAAGTAAGCTAAGAAGTAGGAAATATACTTATTAGCTAAAAATATATAAATTACAATCTTAAAGCGATCATTATTCGTTAATTGATAGTTCACCGATACTCTTTTCTCACGTAAAGTATTAATGGTGTCGTCACAAGGCGTGCAGACGTTGTTTACGGATTACGAAATCGATATAGAGTAATATAATCGTACAGCACTAATATTCTTCTGATAAGGATTGGAATGTAGATCAATTGATTTCATAGTTCTCTTAGAAGAGCGATATCCACAATAAAATCGTTATTATCACGAGTTGCTTTTTGATTTCTGTATTTCTTTACTGTATTTCGGGTATCTGCGCATCGCAATAAAAGGACCACTTATCCAAATGGAATTTAATATCAGAATTGTTAGATATAACTTCCAATCAAATGACGCAAATGAAATGGAATTTACTTAAGGAAGAGATAGATTGTCTAAATCGTATGGAAAGGTCACAGCAGAGCTGCCACTAATGTTCCTTGATCATTTTACTGGATGAACAATGAGTCGTGTAAAGTTATACGAAATGGAGTTAAATAATATTTACAAATAATCGCAATATCAATGATAAATTAATTTGTTCTAAAGTCTTGTATGGTTTTTTGGTATTCGACTTCGAATTGGATATCTTATAAGAATTTTAATCTTTAAATGCCATCGCGATAAAAGGGAAAATCGTACCGGAGACGTACTGATACTTAGATATTTTTACTATGCAGTTATTCGCCCTTTAATAAGCTGCATCTGATAAAGGTGATGGAGTTAAAAAGAATAAAAATAAAAAAAAAAGGAACAACTTCTGCCTGTACCAAAAATCTGAATCTATCGCTTGCCAATAATTGTATTTCTACTGTAAATTCTTGATATTTAACAGAACAGCACTGTTTGAACTTCGATCAGGATGTAACAAGCACAGATATCACAGTAAACTCTTAAACTTAAAGTAAAATATTTAAAAAGTCACATAACGTTAAGAGCTAGTACAAAAAGCTTTATAACAAATGTAAGTATTGTTCGATCGAAGGGATGAAAATGAAAGAGTGACCAAAGCGAAGTAATAAGCTTCGCAGGACACTTCCTCTCAATAGAATGGTTCTAGTCGTACAATGAAATGATTCTGCAGTGATAAGATATATGATACTGTTGGGAAAACCTGTGACATAAATAGCAACAAGTAGCAGAAATCAATGAAAGTCATAAAAAAGTGAAAATAAAAACAAGCTTAAGTTTTTGTATAGTATATCAGGGGGAAAAAAAAAGGAGACAGAACAAATACTGCTCATCACCTTCACAATTTTCTGGCAAGCAACAGACGAGCGACTGTCTGAATTCCATATAACTCAGCTGGCTCTCGATACAGAGTGTATGATGTAAATGAGCAGTCTTACCCGCAACATCCATTCCTAACAAAGAGTCACGTCTAGCAATCTAGCCAACCTAGAACCAGCAATTTCCAACGAGTCTTAGATTACGTTTTAATAGCTACTGCCTTGCGCGATGTTACCTAAATATTTTCACCTGCAACTCTTTGGTAGCGTGGAATTATACAACAGGCTTTAAGTGATATGGTCTCTGTCAGCTTTTGGTGACTAGAAATAACATTGACAATAAATCTCAATAAGTGACAACCAATCAATCTTAGACGTATTGAAAGTTATCCTTAGCAGCAAGAAGTGGTAGCTTCTCTATGCTCTGCTTCAGGTCGAAACTGTGCAGCCAATCGGAACTGGGTTTCGCTTTGACGCCACAAAAACTGAAATTGCAAAAGTCTGCAGCATTTTGCAATGCGCCGCGATGGAATGGATTGCCTTGCTTGAAGTGCTTGTAGCGGCCAGCATTCATGCGTTCATTAGTTGTCATGCCCAGGACCATAATCTGATGAAAAGAAAGAATATGAGTCATGAGGTCAAGGGTTAAGCATGTCACAGAATTATATCGCATAGAAAAATACAATTTTTATCAACAAATAATGTGTGTCTCAATTAAAAGGGACAAACCTGATAGCACTGGCATGCCAGGAGTGTGCCAACCCAAAAGGAATGCAGAGCCGTGTTTGCAGCGACCCAAGTGACCCAGGCGTCGCACGTTGCTGCAGCAACTAGGTAATTGTCAGGGCTATGACCGTTCGTAAGATTTGTCCAGCATTCGAATTGCCAATACTGAACACTCGCGGAGAGAACGACGATGCAGAGTGCCAGTAAGGATGCCAGGAAGCCAAGAAAGTATTTGTGATTATGCGCACCTGATTGTTAATGCAAAGAAATCCAGATGACGTTCATTCAATAGACTAAAACAAATTTCTTCAACAGCGGTACAAGTTTACCAACCAATACAATTGTTGACCCAGGGACAATGATGATCGAACCGTGCGATGCAACGATCACAAGTGGAGCAATGTTTAGAGCGCATTGGTTTCCTGACCAAACAGCTACTGCAAAACCATTGGGGTTCGAAACCACCGGATTCTGCCAATTCTATTATTGTCTGGAATTTATGAGATCATTATTACCGACTACTCTCAATCACCCATGTTTCATTAAATTCATTGGCTTTCATTACACACGTTGAGTTTGTCTTCTTGCGTGGCTGTTACAATACCAGGATCCCCTCTCCACGATTGCAAGAAACATACCCAAAGAGGAACGGAACCACCGACTAATAAAAGCCATAAATACCAGGCTGCATGAACGCCAAGCCAGAATATCCACGTAGCATATATCCACATCTGTAATTGACATTACTTCTAATGAGAGCAGAGCAGATTGCGCTAAAGACCTCAGGTGATCTTTATCGTTTAACAATATCGACTCGTAATCAAAGTATGTAATTTTATCTCATGGATAATACATTGCCACGATAACAAGTGATAAGTGCTTATTGCCTGATAATACCGTGCATTTAAAAATGAAGGCTATAGAAATTATTTCTAGGTTTCATGAAGAATATTCTAAAGGAATTGCTATCACATTGTTGCTGTCATAAATTTTGTAATTTATTTAAAATTTTGATATATTACTCGGATTCAATTTTTTTAATGAGAAATTTATATAAACACAGTTCAAGTGCTAGATTAATTAATCTGGTTATCGATTACTGGTATTTTAATGTCGTCAGATTCAACAGTCAAGTTTATTTATTACGTGAACCTTACCTTGGTTGCCAAATAAATGGACATAGGTAGAATGTGAAACAGCCTTTCGTCAAAGAAAATATGATTTGCTAAATAGACTGCTATGTAGATGGTGAGGAAGGCGCCTAGTTTAGTTAGATAATCCAACCCACTTTGTAGTACTATTCCAATAACGTAAAACACTATGAATGGAGTACTGACCATACAGTACCATCGTACTCTCTGAAAATACAAAAACATGGTACGGATATTAAGTCGTAAAAGTAAAAATATTTATTGTGTTGTTCAAACGGTAAATTGCTTACCTTATCTCTACACCATGCTCTGGTACGTCCTTGTTTCTCTCTGATTGCTTGTGTAACTTTGTGTCCGAGCCAAGCAGCTCCAATGTGAGGACCAAGAAGGGTCTGCGGAGTCTCATTTTTAAAATTTGGTACGTCTAACGATGCTCCATGTTGAACTAGTGTGGATATTGCTGTATTGTTTTTAGCTATTATAGCCCAATGTAAGGCTGTATTGCCATGAAGATTATCCGTAAGTGAATGTGAGGCGCCCAAAGTTAACAAGAGACGGGTTGGGTCTAAACTGTAAAAAAGAAAATACCAACCATGTCGATTCACATAATATATTGATAGACACGCAACGATATTTTTTGTTTGCTATTTCTTTTGACAGCAATTTTGTTTATTCGATACCTGTTAACTTTGTATGCGCTCCACATGAGCGGAGTTAAAGCACTTTTATCCGGCATGTTAGGATTTACTCCTTTTGCAACTAGATACGCAACTATAGCCGTGTGGCCAAATTGTGCTGCCAAGTGAATACATGAGAAACCCTCAGAATCCCTAAGAGTTGGATCGGCTCCAGCTCTCATTAATATCACAACAGTGGATAAATGGCCATGTCTGGAATAACCGTAGATATTTTTATTTGTGAATGATATCAGAGTGTCGTCAGATCAGGCATTGATGGAACAATAATTTTGTACAGTGCCATGATTTTTATATTACAATTAATAGAGTCAGTTAGAAACAGATGTTTCATAGTGAAGATCATTTCACTCACCGTGTAGCCCAGTGCAACGGTGTAGAAGCTAGTAGGCCACCTATCGCATCTACCACAGCTCCTTTAGCAATCAAATATTTAACTACTTCCTTTCGATTATTTATCGCAGCCCAATGGAGTAAGGTTACTGTTTCTGCATCAGGTTGATTGACATCCACACCACCTTCCACCAGTTCAGATACACGCTCCAATGCACCATACTGAAGAAATGATTGTAAAATTAAGAGAAAACATTCTAGCTTTCCTGGTAGTTAATTTTGCGACATCTAACACACAGTAGGTGTTTTGAATATAAATATTTATGTATAAGAGAATAAAAAAAATCATGACCTGTAAAGTTTCAACATTGTTCAAACCATGAGCATTGCTAATATAGAAATATTTGTTAATACTATTCTTAAATAATATTTGCTTACTTTACCTGAGTGGCTTTAATGATGTCATAAGAACTGCAATCCTGACTTGCAGTTCTAGTAGGTTCCTGAAGTACTCCATTTGAATCATCAGGTTCGCCATTGCCTTCGCTTTGGCAGGCGATCTGCATCTGAAGTGCATACATGATGCTTCTGCAAACATATAATCCACAGTTGATTTAAATTCATCAAAAACAATGTACTAAGGCACAACCCAGCCTTTCGTCATTCCATAAAGAACAGTTTCTAAATTCAAATAGATCTGACTCCACTATTTTTAATAAGTACATTCGAACTGCACAAATACCTCAGGCCAGTTAAAACCATCTATAAACAAACCACGACCACTAGTAATACATTGAAAAACAATAGTGCGTAAATGAAGACTATTCACCGTTTGTATTCATGTGAGCACCGCGTAACCTAACGTTACACGCATTTCTTCCATGTATATTATACATTATACAAATTAATATTCGAGTAACGAGAGAATCACAGGTGTACAAGCAAGGCAGCAAGCCAGCAGCTCAAGAACAATCTTCAAAATCAACAATATATAACAGTGCACGGCAATAAAGCATGATCCATATTATCCAACAGCATTAACAAATTCATTTACAAATCAAGCTTGTGAATTCAGGTTACGCATGATTCACGAATTTCAGCTGAAGATCGCAAACAAGGATTAACTTCTGTATACAGAAAATAAAAATATTTACATAGTCTATCCACGAGTTCAATTTAGACGATTAGCAGCATGCGAAAGTTAGTCCACATAACTTTTGACGGTATCACTAAACGTACTTATATGCCCACCGTCACTTCTGGTTCTTCATTTCCGAACACTGACGCATTAGTTGAGGACAACTTAAGGATCTAAGAAATATTCTTTCCCGTCAACTTTATCGTATAAATTTCATGCTATACCAATGACACTTCTACGTTACACCATTTTTTACAACTACTACTTTACGCTGTGAACAAAACTATATGCAATTTACAACCATAGAACATACATGTAATATGGATTCCACGGCTAAAGCCAATAATTCAACTATTGCCAATATTACTGAAAGAAAGAAAATACTTTATAACATTAACACAATACACCTAATCATATCAAACATTTACGCAGTAGTTTGGCGCGTACATAAAGCACACTGCATGAGGAATAACATAAATTATACCATGACATTCTTTCAGAAAAAATAACTGCTACGAATCTCACGAAAGCACGTGTTTTCATAGTATTTGATCTGTCAGAGAATCGCATACCGAATTTGTGGACCAACAATATCAAATATATATGTTCCGTACTGAGCGATGCTTACCTTACAAGTTATGACAGTTTCATCAATGTTTATCCATTATCAACAAGAATCTTCTCACAAGACTCCCAAGAGAACAGGCGAGTTCGTAGTGAGAAAAATTGCACTGCACTGTTGCGGGTGGGGCGCCGGCTTATTGTACGAGTAAAGACTTGAGAGAGTTGACCTTTTTCTTAGCCAAACACCAACCACTCTAACAAGTCTTATTAATGAACTCCAATGAAACGATGCACTAAAAGTCAGCTTGCATACGGTGCATTCTATCATAGTGCATCTTTTCCGATACCGACTCCTATGATTTCAGTAACGCGACTTGTACTCTGATTCCCTGTCAAACTATTATCTGTGTACGTGGTTATGAGACTTGAGATCCCCTGTCGACTTGTTCATTCGAAGGTTTTCTCAAGACGATTATTGACAAGACATCCTGTGCTCCATCGGTACCCTAAATGATTGAATATTGGCTGAAGATAAATACATTAAACACTCTTACATGTTCGATATCGCTCGAGTCCAGCGGTGTTTGACTAAACGTTATTGACTGTTATTGACTGAATATAAATAGACTGTAAATGCCCGTGTATTCTGTGCCGCGCGATTGTGATATGTAGAATGTATATCTATATATAGAATTTTAATTGGTAATGTCAATCTGCAGGTGTCCGCGGTATTTAGACTCGTGTGACATCATATTACATAAGGTATTCGCCTATTTACCTTTTTGGTCCGAAAAACTAGTGCGGATCATTGATTGTTTCCATCGGAGTTAATCTTGTGGTATAGAAATATGTATGTATGTAGATAAGTAGTAACAAATCTCTCAGCTCAACTCCGATGGAAACAGACAGCGTAGGCGTAGATTATTCTCGATTTTGGTCGAAGAAGCGAATCGAGATGAAAGACGTTTACATTCGCGGCGATTTTGTGAGACTCGAGAATCGCAGCCAAAACGACCGTTGCGGATAACAGTTGAGAAATACGAATAGAGTGGGTGGGATCGAAGGAAGGATTGAGAAAGTGAGAGAGGCGGAATAGGAAGAGAAGAAAAAGAAGAGGGAGGAGAGACGATTGTTTAGCGTAGAGAGAGAGAGAGACAGAGAGAGAGAGAGGGAGAGAGATTGAAAAGAGATACAAGGAGGTTAGACGTGAAACAGAGAGAGTTGGAAAAAGAGAAGCAGAAAAAAAGATTGGCGATTCATCGTGGTGATCTGTGGTGGTGATCAATATCGATGAGCCACGTGAATCGAAACTTTCAGTCTGGTGTTTTGTCCAGTTTTGTCTTACATCGTGATTACAGCTGCTTGTCTTCGTAGCTGTAAATGAAATTTTTGTTCTAACTGAAAGAAGTAGCGAACCTGACATAGCCTCGTTGTAATCGGGCATGACAGTGTAGATATCTGGTAATTTCTTTTTTCTTTTGACGGCTAATACTCGTAATTCTCACTCTTGATCTGTCTTTAATATTTTTACGTCTGAGTAGCGTGAACTTTCGCGAAAAAAATTGTTCCTCGTCATTGTGAAAACCATTTGCGCTAAATTTAGTTACTGTGTTAGTGAGTTATTTGGTCGATCTTCTTTATTACTGCTGATATAGTGCTTGTGCTCGGTGCTCCGTAGTGGTGCTGCTGCTGCTGCTTGTTCTTCTAGTGGTGACGACGGTTCCTGACGATATCGCCGTGCGCGAGGCCTTCGCGAGAATTCTAGCATTCCTGGCGAAGCTAATAACATTTCCACGATTCACGTTCTATGAGCGCCAAGGGCCAAGGGGACCCTGGAGAAGACCTCGCATCCAGGTTAGTCTACATTGTGTGAATTATTTGAAAGAATTTTTTTGTGTACTTGTTGGTTCTTTCATTTAGGACAGACAATTTTCTGTCTACTTGTAATAGATAGTAGTAGTTTTATATAAATTGCTGAGAACTTATACGTTGTTTACATCGTACTCGAGCGAATTTCAATTCTTCTGGATTATTTTATTTTTGGAAATCACGTCGTGTCCTTCTGATTCAATGAATCTTGGCGGAATACTACTTCAATTCTTCCAAGTGGTTATCGTAGGGTGACTTTGTTGTTTTGAAATTGCTGCAAAGCATGGCCATGATATTTTCCATGTTGAATCGTAGTTTATAATTAGATTGGAGTCGTTTTTGCTACTTCATCTTCCCTTTGATGTTATTTCTGTCGTTCAAGTTAAATTCTTTGTCTTCGATGAACAATTAGACACACCATTGTCATTCCACAGGGTAGGAGCAGAAAGCCCTTGCAGCGATATGAAGCGTGCAGCTGCTAAAAAACTGATCGAACGCTACTTTTATCAGCTGACTGATGGTTGTGGAAATCCTCAATGTGATAATCAGAATTGTGCATCGAGTGGGAAAGTATGAGTTATTCTGATTCATTCGTTCACTCCAATCAGAGGAATGATAGATCAATCAATACGCAAGGAATCTCATATGGCAGGTGACGAATCTTACACCAAATCAAGCTGCGGCCCAGGCAATTCAGCTCTTCTCTCAGGAAGCACGTCTCTGCGATGGTACACAGCCCAGCAAAGTTGCTAGGACCACATTGGAGCCAGGACCAGCATCCTTAGCAAAGAGCCTACCAGTCAAAAGCGTCAATCCTACCTGTTCCGTTGAAGGTGTGTCAAAGTATGACTTAGGAGAAACTAGTCAACCCTGTGTTGTAAAACCGCATGAAGCATGTGTAACTTCCCAACCTTGCAACAGCACATCCATTAATAATGATTCAAAACCGAATGATCTAGATGAATGTAAATCCAAAGCCTCTAGTAAAATCTATGAAATTACATTTTTAAATAATACTCAAAGTACAACGGAAGTTGATTCCAATGAATCTATATTGCCAGAAAATGATTCCTGCTTTATGCAAATACTAAATCGCTATGGTGTCTATATTCCAAATCGTAATAATAATGTTAAAAATTTGAGAAGATCAAAAAGACAAAATTGTATAAACTCAAGAAAAACATATCACACTAAAAAGAATATTGAATTTCGAAAATCTCGATCGAGACATACGTCACGTTCTGATGTTACAAAATTAATGTTGCTGGCATTGTACCTTCGTTACTTAAATATCAAAAGATATTTTAAAAAAGTACAGACTAGATAATCCCTCGTTACCATTCACTAGCCAATTTTCACTTAGTCATTTTGAGACAAAATGAGTTGTTGCTTGAGAAAATGAAAGAATAAGAAAATCGTATTATTGGCCATAAATTTTATTGTTCCTCCTGTATACAGTTGTTCAATAAAATTATAATCCTCTGAGTGTGTGTTGTATAGCGTACATGGTTTGCGTTTGCGTTTAAAATATAGCAGGAGGGAAGCTGGTAAACAAATGAATTTCCACCACACAGGAAAACCGGTGCCATATCTGACGGAAGCGAAGCTTCTGGACATAATAGAAAGATGTAAATCAGAAGGATCTTATTCGTTATTGATACGAACCCTGGGAGAAGTCTTCTCCTCGGCGGAGGCGCTCAGTCGAAGTTTTCAAAAGACAGCGAAGAATGATTCGCCCCTGACAGCATTACTGGACAGAGCGCCAGTATCTCTGCTAGGACCACCTGGTGATCTCAGCAAAGAAGCCGTCCGTTCACTCCAGGGTGAGGATAAGGAAGAGGACAGCAGTGACCCATCACCAGCGGTGCCTCACCCTGATGACACAAACGTGGATCTCCCAGCAGTTCGAAGAGCCTTTGCAGCCCTTTGGTCACTTCCTGGTGTGCATTAAGTCTTGACGCATGGAATCTTCCAAGAATTGAAATAGAGGAAGATCTTTGTCTTGCTGATGACCACTACTCTGTTCTAGGAGAAGCGTTTGAGTCGGCTCTAGTTCATGCCCTAGTCACCCTGGCGGACAATATCGAGCTTGACCTAAGGGTATTTGGTAAAATGCCCTCGGACAGTACTGACAGTCTGCTAAACGTGTTCCTCATCGTGTTCGAAATCCCAGTATTGGGTAGCAGCGAGTACCTGGAGTTGGCGCTCCACATGCTCTGTAAAGCGGCGAGCTGCCTGAGGATTTCTGCCCAGGCAAAGTTGGCCAGGGTCTGGGCAAGACACTGCAAACCTCGTCTACGGAGTCTTCTGGAAGCATTGCAGCAGCTGATCACTGTGAAGGTATGATGGAGTATCAATGACGATTCTGTGCCTCCTGGACATGCTACTATTCATATTCCGTACTTTACAACGCTAGGTCATAGCTGGTTCCTTTACGCGCGACTATTGCGTTCAGGATGCGGATACCATCACAGCACCTACTAAAGTTATGAAGATACTTTATTATGCTAATATGTTAGCTGGTGAATTGGATGCTCCAGAGTCCTGTCGAGACGAGGATCCCGATGGTACCGACCTGGACAAATCTGGACTCAGGACACACACATCATCCCAGGCAGTACAGGTAGAACCTCATTGACTTTCGGATAACTATAGACTGGATGGATAAATATTTTTTTCGATATCTTCTTCAAGGATAAACTCGCTATGGAATTGGGAATATTTTCTCTGGATGCAAGGAAACCCTTCATACCTTTCAACGACTTTTACAACGAACCCTTAAGCGACGCCGTCGAAATGGATAAGGATTTTGCGTATTATAAAAGCGATCAACCTAGGAAATTTAGTTTCATGAATTACGCCTTTATACTAACACCAGCTACAAAGACACTTGGCCTCTATTATGACAATAGAATTCGAATGTACAGCGAAAGACGTATGAGCTTTTTACAAACTGTCGTTGGACAGCCTACGAATCCATATCTCAGATTAAAGGTAGGATCATTCAATGATTTTTTAATATTTCTGTTTCGATGAATTGTACCGTCAAGATTTCATCGGTGTATTATATGTGGGTACGTAGCGATCAAAATTGGTAGTATTTTTCTAAAGGAATGTTTGTAAATGGCCAAAACAGGTACGAAGAGATCATTTGATCGATGACGCTTTGGTTGAATTGGAAATGGTGGCAATGGAGAATCCGACTGATCTAAAGAAGCAGCTGGTCGTAGAATTCGAAGGTGAACAGGGTGTCGACGAGGGTGGCGTCTCCAAGGAATTCTTTCAGCTGGTGGTCGAAGAGATATTCAATCCAGATTATGGGATGTTTACAATGCAGGAAGACACACAAACCACCTGGTTTAATCCAACCTCCTTTGAAAGCAATGCTCAGTTCACCCTGATAGGAGTAGTTCTCGGTCTGGCAATCTACAACAACGTCATCCTCGACGTGCGTTTTCCCATGGTGGTCTACCGGAAGCTCCTAGGTAGGAAGGGTGGTTTCGCCGATCTGGAAGACTGGAGTCCAACGCTTTACAGGACAATGACCGAGTTAATGGAGTATACTGGGGAGGACATGCCCGATATATTCATGCAGACTTTCAGGGTCGGCTACAAGTAAGGAACCTCTTACAGAATTGAAAAAGTAAAGATGAGTTCACGAGAAAGACGCTTTCAATTTCAGAGATGTATTTGGCTCTGTACTGTTTCATGAGTTGAAGGAAAATGGGGATGAGCTTTATGTCACTCAGGAGAACAAACGTGAATTTGCTGATCTCTACGCTGACTTTCTATTAAATAAATCAGTCGAGAGACAGTTCAAAGCGTTCAGGCGTGGATTCCAGATGGTGACAGACGAAAGTCCGTTGGCGTTACTCTTCAGACCAGAAGAGATAGAGCAGGTTTATTTATTTCTTTTTTATTTACTCTAGCATTTTTTATGTACGTCCAGTGTACTAAATTTTACCTTGTATTTGTAGCTTGTATGCGGAAGCAAAATCTTTGACTTTGCTGAATTGGAAGCAGCTACAGAATACGAGGGTGGTTACACTGTAGAGAGCGAAGCTATTCGCAATTTCTGGCGGGTCGCTCACTCTCTACCTCCGGAAAGTCAACGGAGGCTGCTTCAGTTCACCACAGGAAGTGATCGAGTTCCTGTGGGAGGACTTTCACGGCTGAAAATGGTTATAGCCAGACATGGACCGGATTCTGACAGGTAGGAATAATTTCACGAGGAAAGAATTCTCACCTTGGATTTGATTGAATGATTATTTTCTATATTTTCTTTTAGGTTACCTACTGCACACACTTGCTTCAACGTCTTACTCTTGCCCGACTACAGTACGATAGAGAAGCTCCAGGATCGTTTATTGAAAGCAATTAATTACTCAAAAGGATTTGGGATGCTGTGAGTGTGTAAATCCTTCTATAGTTCCAATCATAATCGTTGGAGTAAACTCAGCAGAACGAAAACAGTGGGAACTTCCTGTATCCTGTTATCCTTTAATGTCCTCTCCACCTATCCGTAAGTCCAATTTGATCCTATTTATTGAAAAATCTTTAAAATTCCTCGCAGCAGCGAATGAAACTCTTGTCTCTTGAAGGATCTGCGCCGTTTCGGCGGCGATCAGTGAGGAGATATTATTCATCGAATTTCATTTAACTAAATGGTACAATTCCATGCAGCTTGAATGTCTTAAAGAATTCGTCGTCAAAGAATAAGCGTTCATGGACCCAATACATGTCCTGAACGTAATCGCACGTCACTTCCACGTGAAAGCATTAGCGGTGTAAAAAATAAAGAATTTTGAAAATGTTTTCAACGCATGAGACATCGACGTACATTTCAATTTTATTTTATTTTATTTTTTTTAATTCGTCTTGTTCTCATTAATCATTAACGTAAGTGATAAAGTTAATAATTTTTCATATGACACAGTGTTGTTGTATATCGAGCATTGAATTTATATGAAATACGGACGATAATGATACTTGAGTTTTTTTTTTATCTTGTTCTACGTACAGAATGAAAAGCACTTTGCTTTCTTGAGTTTAGTAGACAGATAATAAAAAGTTTATATATATATTAAATACCAAACGGCGAGAGAAAAAAAGAGAGAGATTGAGGTGGATGTCGTTTTCAAAGTGCCATCCAGCATGACATGGCGATTTAAGAATTTCGAAATTTGGCACGTATCCAAAATAGTCATAAAGGAAACGCAAAATAACCCCCAAAGAGGACAAGTGAGACGCGTAACTGTGATGCGAGTAAGAATGCCGAGTAATCGGGATTAGAGATATAAATTGTAGAATAAAGTAGTGCATTTAGCGTAGGGCGAAGCACGAATCGAGTTATAACGTTTAAATGCCGACGATAACCCTCAGTGGATTAATATCGTAAGGTTTATGATCTTGAAAGAAGAGGGAGTAAGAAAATTTTGATAAAGGAAAGCGCTCGCGCACCTTTATTTTATCTCCTTTTACATTGTAATCTCGATACACTGTAGCACGGAGTATAAAAAGAAATTTGTATAAACGTTTGTAATTTGGCGACTTTTTGAAAAAGCCGCGATATACCTTGATATTATCTTAGTCGTGTGACAATAAAGTTCTATCAAAAGATTTCATTGCTTCATAGATATGTTATCATATAGACTATCATTAATCTTACATTTAGGTACTTATGCTTGTATACAAAAATATTAAAAATAAGCTTATAGAAACGTGTCAAGGCGAATCTTGCACGAAAATCTGTTGGACGGAATAGATTTGTAACTTTTTGTCTTTGTCTTTCTAAGTGGAACGATAACTTTGAAACAGTCATATAAATAATATGTTACAAGGCAGCTAAGATTCATATCGTAAAGTGATGGATAACAGTAGCTATGCTTAATAACAATATTGATACCGTAACACTTGTAGCTCCATTACATCTATGATCGAAATAACAGAAACACCATGTTACTTCGTCATAATAACTTCTATGAATATCCAGTTGATGAATACTATTGTTCACATAATGTCCAAGACGAACATCCTTGGCAGCTGGCCTGCAGCCTTCGTATTTGTCAGCAGGCATATCTGTCCTGAAACTCGTTACTGTGCTAAGACATTCTCTTGTAATAATGGTCTCGGCTGAAAGACAACAAAAGCAATTTTAACATACAAATAATCAATTCATTATTCTAAGCAGATATTTTACTCACCATCTTTTCGTTCTATGATTTTTACACACTTGTCATCGTACTCTGGACAAGTCTCACCCCAAAACCAGAGCCAATTAAGAGGTGTTCCACACCCTGGCTGATTACTGTTGCATCTGTAACAGTAGAGAGCCTCTCCTAAAACAATAGAAAAAACATTTCAAGATCAAAATGATTCATAATTACTGAATTTCATTGATAGACTCAAGCCACACCCTTTCATTCATTTAGAGTATAGTAAACAACTTTGCAGCAATAATTTATAAGTTCATCCTAACTCACCTTCCTTAATCAACAGACCCATTACAATTAAGACACACAGCACAACGATCCTTGCCATTTTTTTGTTGTCAATATTAAATTCTAAACGTTCGATTAAATATACAAAATATCAACACGTTTGCTTCATAGATTGAGTATTCTGTCGTACACAAGTGCGATGGAGCCACAGTAGAAATTGTGCAATATGTAGGTACGAAAGTACAGTCATTTACTTATGAGGATGTTTGTAGATTCTGCATCACCGATAGCTCGACTATTATATTCGATAACCGACAAAGACTAAATATAATTAATTACGTAGATTAATCATAGTAAATTTAATTATACGTGTATAAAGTTAATAACAAAACTCGTTGGATTTATTTTCACTTTGCAATAAGTAATCCACGCGGATGGTAACATTCCCTTTACACTGCATTATCACTAGAGTCAGTATACAAAGTTTCACAAGTTCATTAGAGTCGACGCTGGCGTCGCGACGTCTGGCTTTCGATTTACAGCCAGATAGTAAAAACAAGAGTAGTTGACATTTTGATGGGTCTTTAAGGACACAGCCGATCACAATATGACCATATAACTGTCCTTATTCATTATTAACGAGTGTTCAAATAAACCATAGTAACGATCATTCCAGTCCAAAGGAAACCCTTTCGTAATAAGAGGTCATTAAGAGCTAAACGACTCGGCATTATAGGTAAAAATTAAAAGCTTCCTTATCTCACATTCTTAATCCTACAAATCTTTTCCAACGATACTTCCGCTCTCTTACATATTCCCAAGTATTACCAGCTAATTGAACGAGCGATTCTCTGTAAAATCCATTAACCACCCTGTCTCCCCGTGCCTGCCCCTATTTACTAATTGAATTTCCGGCAGTGAAAACCATGTGCTGCGAAACATACTCCACTCGCACGTACGCACATACATAATGCAAGAAAAATCTCAAATATATTTAAGTTTGACAAAAAGCAAACCCATAACATTCACTCATCTTTGGTACCGGCTCCATTTCCGGTATTTCGCTTTACACCCCCTTTCATCATTTCCACACCAGGAATGCATGCAACTTAATGGAGGCTAGAATAAAGGCATCTATTATTGCCCGCATCGATGATTCCGTGCAGCCCGCATACAGTACCATTAATCACACTCATGGGGTCCTCGCGATAAGAGAAGTAACGTTAACCATTCCTGGTTGCTCGCTGCTGCTGAAATGCTTCCAATTGTTGCCTGCAACAAGGCGCGACCCGTTATGCGCGCGCAGACGTCCAATTCGAGTTGGGACGCGCCGATAAGTCCGATGGTAACAGGTGGTTCACGGTGGTTGGTTGAATCCCGGCGCAGCCAGTGGACATAGGGAAGCACGTGTATACGGACGTGTATATTGACGGGATCTTGTTCGCGGAACCGTTTGGAATCATAAATATATATAATAGAAGCAAGAAACGGGCTTCCAAGGGACGAGAGAGTCCGCGACGTGAATCCTAACCTCTCTCGTGTACCGATACGCGTTATCGCACTCTGTGGGGAATTCCCTGGATACAATACGTCAAGAAGTCAGGAGCTGAGGAATTCACTTGGTACTCTTGGCCGGTCTTCTTCTCTTTAATTCTCGTAGACGGTGGGCGTGCGTGTGTTTTATTCTGGCCGTGACAGTACCGTTGGGACTTCGTTCTACTGGCAGTTATTCTACGAACAACACGACAAACACTCGCCGGCCCTGAACGCTCGCAGAGACTCGCGATTAACGCGGGCGCTGCTTATCGATTCGATATTATATCTATCTCTGTCTTGAGTATCTTCTTCCTTTTCTTTATCTTTCTATTAACTGTGCTGCACTGTGTTATATCAAGTGAACTGTGAACGCGTGCACCGACCGGCGTACCGTGAATTACGTTGGAGTTTCTTCTAACCGGTTATACGCTGTGCCGGAGGAATAGTCTTCAGTTAAATTGTGACATTCTGAAAGTGATTATCATCGCCGGGGAATTTACACTCTACGGGACAAATACGGCACGAGGTAAAATATACATATTTATTGTTTACGAATCGTTATACTCTATTTGCTAAACTGTCTGTCCTGTAATCTTATTCAAGAGTCTGTGCGTATACACTGGATACTGGTGTACGTTTTATAGTAATACTGATGTATTTTGGAATTCCCAATGTAACTTTTAGCTTCTAAAAAAAGTTGTTATTGTGTATGCGTGTATATATTTCTTTTTTTATTTGATTTCGACGGGTCATATGGTATCTGTTGGACCGCAGTTACTTAATGAATTGTGTGTATAGGTCCGTAAGGAAAAAGTAATCGTTTGCATTTCTAGAAAGTATGAATGATATAATGTGAAAATGTTGTATTAAGGCACACCCCATTTGCTTCAAGCTGTATACGCTATTCCTGCTAATGAAGGGTCCATTGATCCCGTTACAAACTAGAGAGGCGCCTGTTGTCAGTTATGATTCTCGTGTCGCATAGTTCTGTCCAGTCTGCCAATGGCTCGTTAGCTTCCTTGACTTCGTACCGCCATTGGGGAAACACATGAAATCGTACAGAGACAGCCCGAAGGTACGGGATTTATATCCAACAGCAGCTATCCAGTCTCTAGGATACTTGAACGTTTACTTTTATTTAAAGCTTTGCGCGATCGATCCCTGGCACCGATATCGTTGACGCGTACGACTATTATTATTCGTCGAAGATTTTTCCTTATAATTGTTCATTGAAATATGCATTTTTTTTCAGGTATCACGACTCTTTCATCGGCTCCCTGCAATTTACCGTCCCGTGGCTGGTTCAAAATCTGCTTGACTAGGAAGGAACGACTTCCTCGTTGCAGCAGACGGCAAGTTCATTGGACGTGCCTGGATTTTCGAAGGACGTTATCCATTTTTTGGCCTCGTCAGGAACGTGCCATGAAGAGGCTTTAGTTGGGCGCTTCGAGGGGCGCTCTTGCCCGTCGCCTTGGTTTTTTTTTTTTTTTTCTATTAAAAAAATAATCCACTTACACGAAGAGGAAGCGGAAGTCGTAGCTTCGCTCTTTTCACAACACCATGGAATTCTATGATGTGGGTAGCGGAGATCTGAGGGAACTATGGGAATCATATCTGGCGGAGCCGGTGAGTCATGGTTCATTATATTTTATTTCTATGCCTCAAATCTCTAATTGTATTTATCGTCGTTCATTATACACCAGTTGTACAAAGATGCTACCGTACGTCAGTTGGTTCGCCGGCTTCTGGTGTATTAATGTACACGTGGGACTGTGACTTGATTACAAAACAGAATGTTCCTCTTATCGCAGAAGGAACACGAAGCTATCTTTAGAATCGGATAGGCGATGGGACTGGCTTTTATTATTCCATGGATTCCTCAAAATTTACCTATTTACAATAGGCCGTGTACGCGATGGCCGACAGACTAAACACGTGTGTCGCCCAGCAAACTCGGCACCTGTGCAAAGCGACGTTGTCGTACTTCGCAAGGAATACCGTATTTCCGCGAAGAATATTTTTACATGTCTCGTCTGATTTATCCTGTTTTCGCGATTGTATTTTTTTTTATTCTTACAACCCGCCCAAACTCCATATTGACTTTGGTCGTTTTGCGCGAATTTTTCATATTGCTTTCATACTAATTTTCTTCCTCCCTCTCTCTCTCTCTCTTACACAAACAGCAAACACCTGTAGCTTCCTAATGGCGAAACGCGCGGATGTGCCCTCGTAGTGCCGTGCGCAGTTCCAGATATCCACCATGTATATTGCAATCGTGTCGCACCACGTGTATCAGCCTACACGTACTGATTATATTTTACGAGTAAAAGAAATATTATTTATAGCGAAAAAGAAAAACACCTAAATAATACACCTATAACCAGGGATACTTTGCACGGCAGGACGGTGGGAGGTAGTTAAATGAAAAACTATAGTAAAATATTGAGCGTCATTAAAATATTTAATTAACCTTATCGCCAAAGGCTCGTACGTTGCTAACGTGCTGCTCGTTGCCGCTAAATTTAAATACATTTACGAGCTAATAGTTGATTTGTCTTTACGCAGGTGCGACGCCACTGACGAACAGCCCCGGTATCTTCATTATCGCTGTTGTTAATGTTAACTTAGCCGAGGACGCGTCTGGCTAGCCTCGCCCCATTTGTATTATTATTCTTTTTTCTTTTTTCTTTTTTTTTTTTCTAATTGTTCACTTTAACCATTCTGACCCATCGCACTCTGCGTGGAATTGTTTCAGGGATGCGTCTACACAGGTGCGCGATATATTAATGGCGACTAATATTTATCGATAAAATTGCACGTAATCATTACATTGAATATTTTTCTTTTTGCTAATTATTATTATTCAATTAATGACTTTTATGTCAGCGGCAAAGAAAAATAATTTTTCTTTCCTCACCTACTTCTCACTCTCGTCTTTTCTCGCATCACAATCGGAATTTTCTCAATGACGTTTTCGAGTATCGGCGCTCTTTAATTGTTATCGGTACGGCTGTTTCCCGGAAACGGATGTTCATATGATCTGTGGCACGAGCTAGGTCGACACGAGGATAGAAGGATCTCTTTTGTGAATGAAATTAATATGAGAGAGAGAGACTGTGGGTGGAAATGGAAAAAGGGAATATTAATATAGCAATAAGAGAGAGAGAGAGAGAGAGAGAGAGAGAGAGAGAAAGTCCGGTAACAACGTTGCGTAATTCGTTCGAGAACTATAAATAGTCGATAAAAATCTTTCCCGCTTTAATTAACAATAATCATTAGTTAACAGACCACGTGATTACGTGAGAAAGAGGAATCGCCGATAACCCAATCGATTACTTTACAATCTTATCTAATTAGGGTACAGTCTAGATACAGCCTGCCATTTTCTTTTTTGTCAAACTTAATTTCAAACTCTACTACGTCATACCGTCAAAGTACGGTCCGTCGGCTTCTCTTCCTCCAAAAAAACGGAAGTGACCCCCCCCCCCTCTTCCGTCGCCGGAAGTACTCGCCAGATTTTCACGTGCAGAAGCAGAGCGAGAAGGGTGGCTGACAACCGTGACAAAATTAGAAATAAAAAATGTATTTCATTTTCACTAGCTTTTCCAAACGCGTCGTTACTTCGCTGACCAATCAGCGTCCTTCTCCAAGATCCGTCGAAATTTACCTGATCTCCTCTTTTTTTTATCTCTCCCTACCTCGATCCGTCCATCCCATCCACAGTGAATGGACTCGTGTCCTCGACGCCAGAGATTATTTCGCGCGCGACCAAAATGCCTTTACGTTCGAATTGCCGCATTCGTGCTATTATTTCCTACCCGAGAATCGCCGCGTGTCCCTCCACTCCGCTACGTCTACGTTCCCCTCGATCCTCCCGGTCCTCCCTGTCATTTATTTCCTTTTATTCAGCTCGTACCACGAATCGACGCTCAACGTGAAATCCTCCCAACGAATTACACGTCCCGAACGACTCGCGTACGAACGAACGAATTTCACGTGCCTCAGTAATCGCAATCCAACTGCGAGCTAATCCCGACAGAGCTCGCTACGTATTATTCACCCACGAATTTCTATATCTGTATCGATGCCTGTTGAATCACGCTCGATCGCCCGTACCGTTATACACGTGTACACGTACAGACAGTGTACAAAATATTCGACGCGCCGATTCCGACTCGAAGTCAAGGCGAAGGATCGACGCTTCGGTATTTTGACTGGACCGGAAGTGCCCGGGGGGGAATCTCGTTCAGACAGGAAGCGATAGAAAAACAAAATGGAGGACGATTCGACGAACGACCCACTACCCGATGACAGTCCGGAAGCACTGTACGATTTTTCCTCGGGGAAATTCTCAAGTTGGCGGCAATTTCGAAAATTATTTCAAAATATCCCCCCTCGCATCTCAGTCGCAGAATGGAATGGGCATTAGGCGAGGCTGAATGTGCCTAATCGCTGGTTGCGTATATTGTCGTCTTGACCAACCCCCCCTCCCTCCCTCCCCCCCCCCCCCCGTTCCCTCCCCTTACTCTCCTGCTACGATGATAAAGCATCGAAGCGCGTGCTCGGTGCGCCGGCAGGAACAATCTGTTACGACCAGGTCGCGATAATAGGCTCGTATACGGCCGCGCATGCAACGACGCGACGTTTGGAAATATCGTAATGATATTTCGAGCCGTGTCGGTGCGATGCCTTTTTTGCATCGGTATGGGTAAACAATGTGACCAACGTAATAACCCTTATCGCGTCTCCGGCTTGGACTCGTAACTTCAACCTCTTTTTTCTTTTTTTTTTCTTTTCCGTACGACTTTTTCGTTGTGCCTGGTTCGAGGCTTCGCGCGAAGCACGAAAGTCCAATGGGATGCAGTACTATGATAATTGAATGGCAGTTTTATCGGCGGTTCGATTGTAACGGTTATCCCGAGGCCGATTGATTGGAAAAATAATGTGCGCGTTTTGTGGGATCTTTGAATTTCTTTTTTTTTTTTTCTTTCTTTCTTATCTTTTTTCGTTTACGTAACGCTGGTTGATGGAAGATTTGAATTTATTTTTTTTGGTCGGTTTCGAGGACGCGTGAGATCGAACGATAATTGCCGATTGCGATATTGCAGTTTGATGCTTTTTTTTTCTTTTTTTTTTCTTTTTCTTTGACGTATGGAAAAAAAGTGATGATGGCGCACCGGTGCGAAGGCGTAATAAGAGACTCTAGTCTTTTGAAAGGGGCGAACTGAGTCGCGCGGGAGCAAGGGGGACGGCGAGTGTAGCTGTGACTGTGGAGAGGTAGAGAGAGAGAGAGAGAGAGAGAGAGAGAGAGAGAGAGAGAGAGAGAGAGAGAGAGAGAGAGAGAGAGCGAGAGCGAGAGAGAGCGTCAGGATGGAACTGTCGAGGACGTTAACCTTTTTTCGTGACTTCGGTGAGACTGGTACTGGGTAGTAGCCGAGGCACCTTCCACCTTCCACCTTACCGGCACTTACCTTCCCATTCTGGCTGCGCGTCAGCAACCAGTCTCACGGATTGCTGGAACACGTTGCCGCTGAAGTCGCGTCTCGGAGTCGTGGCTGCTTTGCACGCTATGGCTTCTGTCCGTTCCCTGTCTTTCTCTCTTGCACTCAGAGAGAGAGAGAGAGAGAGTGGTCCAGGAGTGGATGATTGCTGAGGGAAATACGGAACGCGATATGCAGTAGATGGTTCCTAGAGAATGGACGGTGAAAGGAGAGTGAGAGGGAGAGAGAGAGGGAGAATCAGGACGTTGGTGAAGGATTCAGCGGTTTGGTAAAATCTTAGCTGTAATTAATTGCTGGTCGTGCAGTCCAGTCTCTGTAGTTATTTTATTTTCTAGAATTCTCCTGCTTTCCCTGCGCTCTCGCCAGACTCTCACGGGCATGGGACCCCGTAGATACGCTCCTGGTCGCACGTGGCTGCCGTAAAACTATCAAGAGCGTCCCCTGGACGTCGCCGATTCCCATAGTTCGCACCGAAGCCAATTAAACGTCCAGTCCGTACTTTGCGAACGCGCGTCAACCGTCCCGAGTTGCCCGTGGACCCAGTGCTCAGTCTGTTCCACGCTGAATTCTCGAGAATGGGGAATTCCTTCTAGAAGCTCGAAACGTCTCCTTACCGATGCTGATCACTGCGGTCACTCGGATGGCATAGAATTAAGGTTTCCGGTCGGTGCACTTCCTACCAAGCGAGTCGATAGAAGCGCTTTCATCCAGCCCGAAGCAACTCGCTGGGTAGCCAAAGCATAGCGAATCCGAAGAGTTAGCGACCTTGGGGGGCCCCGAGTTCCGCATTGCTCGAGCGAGTCGGGCCCACTCGGGGGAAGCCCCCCCCCTTACTCTCGGTCCCTGAGCAGTTGTGGTACGGAGAGTGCGCGAGGGACCGGGTGGGGCTGGGTAGGGAAACCTGAGTCCTCCACTTCAGGCTACTGTCCGACCTTCAACTTGACCGTACGCCCTTCTCCCGACGATCTACGTCCTATGCCTGCTGATGTATTGCATTAGAACGCTCTTCTTCCTGTCGACCTCCCTGCTCCCCCCTTCGATGTCTACTCCACCTCTTAAGGCCTGTTCTCACTAATCAAATTTCAGGCACTCGGCCAGGACGTCCTGATGGCTACCCGCGACGAGGAATGGGGCAGCGTGCTCTGCCTCAGGGACAAATCCAGCCTGGGCGTCGTCCTCAGGGATCGACTGATGACCGACGCTGCACTTGGTGGACCCAGACCCATCAAGTCCGAGCACAGTTACAGTCTGCTGACATCCAGTCCGCCACCGAGTCCTGCCACTCCTGGTGACAATCCTCACACGCCTAATTCCGGATCCACGGCTGGCCCTGAGAAGATTTCCGGTACCGCTGTTGAACATCACAAGGCTCTTCAGTTGCGAAATAGAATAGATGGTGAGCGGGTCGACTACTTTGTAACATGCGCGCGCGCATGCAGTTGCAACAGTGTTGCATTTTAATTGTACTATGAAGTATCAGCGATGCGATTAGCCTGGGGGCAATCAGTGGGAGCAAGTGTGGCGCCGTCGAACTTTGGAATGATCTTGGATGTGAACCGGAAAGTGTTTATTCAGCTTTTACGCCGATGCACGTGTCGCTCTTTGACTCGCATTCGTATTTAGATTTATTTATCTTTACTTCATTTTATTGTATTTTTTATTTAACTTTATCTTTTGCGAAATTCCCGGTCGAGAGGGAGCTTTTCTTTTTGTTTGCGGAGGTTCGCCAGTTATGCAACGGCTTCCGGTCTTTTCAGACATGGAGGAGGAATGCTTCCCGGCCATATCTCTTAACACGGCCTCGGGACGTGGATCACCTTCGTCGTCGCAGATCTCCTCAACTCCGTCCACCGATCTGGCTCTAGCTGCTAGACTACCACTTGTACCTGATGCCGCCACGATGACCCTGACCTGCGAGGAGATCAAGGGAGAGCCTCTTAGCCAGCCCAGCAGCCCCTGCGCGCCCTCCAATCTAGTGGACTACAAGAACGCCATTGCCGTGGTGGCTCCTCATCGTTTACACTTCACCAGGAATCATCTTGAGCACACGAGCGATAGCGAGGAGGATGAAGAAGAGTATTATCAGGTGATTGATCATGGTCTTTGCAGAGTAATTAGACGCCTCTTAAGATTCCCTGAGTAAATATGAGAGTCTTCAATGATTTTTATTTGCAGGGTATGGAGCTAGAAGATTGTGGTGTCATCAGCATACCTGGTGACGTCGGTCTACACGCCTCCAGACAAGGTCTACCTCCTACGCCACCAAGCAGCGCGAGCTCTGATAGCGAGGGTGCTGTATCGGCTTCCTGTTCACCGGAAAGGAGGGACTCTCATGGTTCTGGACACGTGCAGAATCTACGGGGACTTCTTGCTCCCCGTCTTTATCTCAGCAACGGGCCACATACGCACTCCACAAGGCAACCCATTCATACACCTTTAATATCCTGTCAGCCTGTGAGTTCCTGATACGTCCAGTTTTGAAATTTTCTAATAAAGGATACAAATATTGACATTTTTCTTACGGATAATTCTTGTTGTTTGATACGCGCAGAAGGGATCCACGGGAGTGCTTACTCTGACGGAGGAGGAGAAGAGAACTTTGATTGCTGAAGGATATCCGGTACCAACGAAACTTCCGCTCACTAAGCAGGAAGAAAAGTCTTTGAAGAAGGTCCGAAGGAAAATTAAAAATAAGGTAAACATACTTTAATATCTGGGAGGAAGTGGCGCTTTATACTCTACAGTAGAAGACTCGTGGAACTCGTTGAGAGAATTTTAAGCGTAATGTAATTTTTCTTTTCTTCCTTTTCTTAATTACTCCAGATCTCAGCTCAGGAATCTCGCAGGAAGAAGAAGGAATATATGGATGGTCTGGAGAGACGAGTCATGCTACTGGCCAATGAAAATTCTTCTTACAGGGACAGATTGAACACCCTGGAAGGGACGAATCGTGAACTCCTCAAGGAGCTACAGCGTCTACAAACTCTCTTGCAAGTTCAGTCTTCCTAATTAGAACGAGATAATCATTGTACACTGCGTTATTGCAATTAGCTATTGTCGTTCCAGTCGCGTGTCCCAATTGTCTTTGGAAAAAAAAAAGAAAAAAAAAAGAAGAAGGGACAAAAAGACAAAAGAGTGCCTTGCCTTTGTTCATTAACGTGACGAGAATGAAAATATTTTGTGAAACTGTAACGCGAAGATCTTCAACGAAAATTGAAGCCAATTACTCGGCTCCACCAATGTCTTCCTTCATTTGACACAGTGCGGTACACATTCTTATGTACAGTCCTAGGACGACTTTTAAACTTTTAATGCTAATCGAGAAACATCATGTTACGAGTACCAATTTAATTGTAAATGGATTTTTAATGAAAAAAAAAAAAAGAGAAACACGAGTGCCTCCTATCGTCCTATCACACTACAGTGTGTTTAAGAGTGTCTTCTAGAGTGGTGTTCAGTGGAGTTCAAAGCTAGGACGGCCACTCATCTCTCATGGAATTTGTCCATTTTTATTCCTGAGAGTGAGTCCGGGCGTCGGTTGAGCGTAAACTTCCTTATTATTATTTTTTAATATAATTATAACGAATAGACAAAAATTTACGGCGCTTAAAATTGATTCCAGGGCTTCGTTATATAAATATACACATATATACTATATGCGTGATATCGTTGTAAAGGTCAAGAATATATATATATATATTTGTTATATCGCGAATAACTGCTGCGCATAGTGGTGCTAGGTGTTATTAGCCTGTAATAGCCAAATCGTTAGCTTCTGTGTCGCTGATTAGATTTTTCGTTTGAAATCTTTTTTCTTTCCTTTTTGCATTCGTAAGTCCAATAATCAGCGAACAGACTCTTCTGTTCAGTTCTCTCGCATCAATTAGCGAGTGCAGTAGCAGTTACCGAAAACTCGAGACGGTCGGAATTATATTTAATGCACAGCAAGCGTATAAAGGGTGTGTCGCGTAATCTTCCTATAAATTTCTAATTAAGTAAAATAAAAATGAATTAAATCGTGTCACACCCTGTATAAACCAGACTGTTTCGAGTGGCGTTGCCAAATAGCCAGGGACGTGCAAATCATTCTTTAATTAAATAGTGTGCGTGTGCGTGTGTGGACATAATTATTGTGCATAAAAATAATTAGAGAGAGAAAGGGGGAGAGAGAGAGAGAGAGAGAGAGAGAGAATATTATAAATTTAATAAGTCGTGTATAAGCGTATATTTTGTGTGTGACTGAATTTTGATTGTGTGACAAGAAAACACGAAGATTCGCAGAATCAATTAGATTAATCATAATTATCTTTAGGACAGATGATATTTTTGACTGGGTAATGTTGTTTATCTTTTTCATTTTCTTTTTCCTCCTCTACGCTATCTCTCTCTCTCTCTCTCTCTCTCTCTCTCTCTCTCTCTCTCTCTCTCTCTCCATTTCTTTTTAATACTTTTCCCTTCTTACTATCCCGCGTTTCTGCATGGGTGACAATTTTTACACGTGGGGACCTGCCGCATCTAAGGGCGGGCAAATTCTTTGGAGAGAGAAAGATATTCTTTCACAGGCTTGTCGGTCCTTAACGGAATCGACTTATTCGTATAATTGCATTCGACGTTTGCGAAACAGAGTTTAATATATTCTATGAATAAAATTTTATAGAAGATTATATATATATATATATATATATTATATTGCGTTAGATCATTTAGATATATAATTGTATATACACTAATTAAATATTATACGTCGGATGCGTGTAATGCGTGAAAGAATTTTGTGCCACGAATCCAATAAAATCATAGGGATTTTTGGCAATCAATTTTGCGCCTGTCCATTTACCATATATGCTACGCTCTGACTTATGTATACTATATACGGTATATATATCGACAAATATGTTTTAATATATATTTAAACCGTTAAATATATTAGGAGCGTAGCGTAAAAATCGGTCTAAGACTATGGACTCTCCGTGAGCACCAAAGTGACGCATGCGCACTAGCGACTAAGTGAAACGAATGGGTGTCGTTTGACAATAATGAATAAACACGTGTGAAATATTCATTGACGTTTTACCTTTATTGGCAATCACATTCGTAAAAGTAACAATGCGTCCGTTACGAAATAATTTCTTTCCGTAATCGTTAGATTAATTTATTTTATTTATCGACTGTATTAATTTTCGTCCTTACGTCACACTCGTCGTATCCGTTGAACGCTTGCACTGTTTCCCGTCAAGCCATCCCAAAGATCCGTCAAGCCAGTAAGTTGAATGGCCGTGCAGTATCGAATAACTGCACTGAAATGCATCTCTGTGACAATCGGATTGAATTTAATCGAGTTGCTTTGTCAACGGTTTCACTTGGTATAATCAGGGCGGTATTGAGAACGTGATTTTACTTCTGTTTACCGTAACGCGACGAGTTCTCCGTTTCAGTTGTTTACCGAATCTCTCTGAATGCGTCAGAGAGGAGAGGAGAGAGAGAGGATATCGCGAAATAAGATCGAATTATCCTCCGGCGTATTCGATTACGAGGTTATCGAATGCTTTACAGAGACTCGACTCGTCCTGATTGCATTAAGACGCCTATTGTCACTGAGGTACATTATCGTCTTTCTCCTAGCACTTTGCGAAAGCTCGTAAGCCTTCTTACCCGTATACGTTTTTTTCTTCAGTGTTTGTAATTGAGTATACGTGAAAATCCGTTAATCCTTAAGGTCCGTTTCGATGCCCCGAACAAATTCGTCGTTGTCGACTGTATCGCGTAGAATAGCCATTGTTACAGTTCCCTCGACATTGAGAACCGCCTTGTCCTCGGCAACGCCTCGCTTGGAACTGTAAAGAGGATTTGTGAATCTTCCACCAGTGGATGACTTTTGCTCGTGATCCTCCTCATCGTCCTGACCTGGGGACGATGCGAACTCTACGTTGGCGTCTGTGGCGTTTTCAAATCTGGCAAAGCCAAAGGGTTTGCTGATCCTTGATGGGTCGCTTCTTATACGCTCGAGGATTGACGTCCAGGCCTCCCTCGAGGACTGGAATACCCTGGAGGAAAATGGTTTGGGTGTATCAGTAGGTAGGTAGGCTTATTTATGATTTTTGCTCACGGGTTTCATTGATTGTAATATTTTTTTTTTCTTTTTTTTTTTTCAAAGGTTCACGTTTCCTCGGACGAGTCTCGCAGCAGCGTACCTTGCCAGGCATTAATAACAGCCAGCGCCGTGGAAGTGAAATTATAAACTGTTAGCTCCGTCGGCTCTGAACTAATTAAATACTAGAGCCAAGCTGTGACTTGGACCGGGTGAACCAGGCTGACTCGAGATATTAGAAGGAAGTGTCTGGAGTGGGTCCACCCACTCCAGGAAAGCTAAATTGAGTACCAGGGACAGAAGGGTGGAGACCATGCAAGTGAGAGTAAAATGCTATCAGGTTCTCTACCTGGCTCCAAGTGGCAAATAGTAAATGAGAGCTGCTTCGCCAAATTAAAAGCTCGATTTCATAATAGAACTAGATCTAAGAATAGGATAAGGCATTTCTGTCTGAGGTTCCTTAACACGTTGAGCGCCTCGTGCCCAGCGCTGGATCCTAGAGTAGGAACAGAAAATGATCACGGGTTGGCACGTGGCGCTCAACGTCTTAAACCTAGTGCCAATCTGCTTGTTAACGACGAATCATTTTTTAGGCCCAAACTCAGAGTTAGGTGCTGCAGATAGCTGGGAGATGTGATTTTCTGATTGATGTAGAGTCATCAATTATCCTGAGGTACCTCAGGATATGTCTGGATATCTTTTTCTCCCCTTTTTATTTCTATCAAGTTCATTACTCTAATTTACTTTTTGGCTCTTCTAAAAAATGAGGATCAATTCCCTTTTGCCATTTTCTACCCTGTGCTAAAAAAAATCTCTGTATACAAACCACTCAGTGCTGTTATTACTCATCTCCTAGTATCGGCTTGTTTCCAAGTATAGCTACTGTAATTTCTTTTTTTTTTTTTTCTTCAACACTAGCCTGTAACTAATTTCGATCCTGCCTCGAATACTCATAAGCCCCTACCTAACCTCTTTTCTCTGATATATTACCTGCACACCTACAGCCACGCGAACGATATGCATTCGTGCAGTTGGTACTGCTGCACTCGCTCCACTTACCTCCCTCTGTTTCATATTCCCTGTAATTACTTTTCTAGTCTGACCTGAACTCGCTTGACGTTATCCTGGAATTTTAGGAACGCGTGCGTTCCCAACGTCACTCAGGCATTTGCCGTTCTGCTACTCAGAGGTAAAGAAATTCCATACTCAATATATTAACCCAAAGTTAATCAGTGGGAACGGTGGAATTTTGATTGTTGAATTTTATTCTCATTATACTTACTGCCTGTAGGAATAACCGTAGTAGGGGAAGATGACCATCATGAAGATCAGGACCAGTACAGCCATACCGAAAAATGGTCCCAGGGTCAATGGCAGTCTGGAATCCAATAAGGCTGGTCCTGTCAATTCTACGGAGACCACATCTATTCCGTAGTCTGAGGACAGAGATAGGATGCCCTTTTTTCCACATTCTTACGTATTATTTATCAGGGGAATCTCTATCGCTTTTACTGGTACGTATTATTGTCACGGGAGTCCGTACTCTTCTTCGTTGTTATTTATCATTTGCAATTCTATAGTGTATACCAGGGATATTCATTGTCAAACCTCGTATTCTAGCTGCCAGCATATCCGCTGCTTTCGCAGTGGTGAGGCCATCGTAAACTCCGGTTTCCACCAAAAGAATTTCTCCGTCGTCGTTCCACCGTTTCCTGACGTACCAAGCTACTTGCATTCCGGATTGTCCCAGAGTTTCATGCACGGCGTCTTCAACCGTTCCTAAGGATACTGTGGGTGGCAGGGAGATCCTGGCACCGCAGTACAGGCAGCAGTGACCTTCGACCTGTTGGATATTACAGAAGTCTGTTTTATAATTGAATTAAGTTTATCGTCTTGCCACTGTGACGCTGGTGTTATCATTTTATCATTAACTAACCTTTAATGGATACGCGCAAACTGACAGACCACATCTTGGAATTTCAATTTCGCAGACTTCTTTCCAGAGCTCTGATTTTATGCTCTGACACTCACAATCTTTACAGCTGAGGAGATCACCGTATCTGAAGAGTCAAATTATATTTTTTATATCCCTTTTTCGAGAGATGCCTACAATTTTTAATATTGCATCTGGATTTTTGGGTCGAGTACGTTGCTCGCTAAAGATATTTGGAATATTCAAACTTTTATGACTGCTCAACGTACTTTTTGGGATCCAGGTGAAGTCTGAACTTTTGATAAATTTTTGCAACAACGTGTTTGCGTGTGAAAGATTTTTGTAATATTTTTTACTATGTACTGGGTAGAGCGTAGATACCTTACTGTAAAGTAACCCTCAACAAATTCATGGTTTCTCTTCATGTTCTTCCATTCTATGCTGGTGAATGTTTCCCTCTCATTGGCCAATCTTACACCTTTGACCTGGACCTCGTGCCTGGGTAGACGTATACTAAAGGTTTTATTTCTTGCAGGAAGTACCATGGTATCCGTGAAACAAGGTATTCTGTCCATATGTGGTACAGCTTCTGAGGAATAATTCCAATTGTTGGTATCTGCCCAAGGTAGTTCACCCGTTCTGCTCCATCTGGCTTCCTTCTGCCGGTCCGACTTCCTGGTGCTCAGCTGAAGTGCAATCCATCCTCTCAGGTCAGTCCCTGACGTTAGACAAGGACGATCAAAAAAGAAACTCACCTCCAATTTTCCTTTTGCAGGCAGAACCAACGATCCATCCCTTGGCAGATGAACATCGCTCAAACGGAAGTCTCCTCTTATTGGAAAACCTGCAGCGTGTCTCATCTCTTCCGGAAATATTACATGACTGTCCTCTTCCGGTACACGACCTTCTTCCCAGTTACCTGCAGTTTGCCACTCCAAATCCGGCAGCCAGTATTTCTCCAGAGACTGTACCAAATATGGATGAAGTACAAGCACCAGTAAACGGATCATCTTGAGGTGAGTGATTTTTGTTATTGATTGAAAAAATGATTTTTTTTTAGATTATTTGACTTGCTGGATTAACAGCACACTATGGACTGCTCCTGCAGCTTGAAAAGTACCACTGGATGATACTGAGTCTACCGGGGGGCGTTTATTCAATTCCCATGGGAAAGATCCGTCTGGTTAAGGTCGCTGTTAAAAATACGAATTACACGTCAGACATAGTTCTTGTGGGTTACAGATAGCCGCTTTATTCTGACAGAGAGTGGTTACACATTAATATAATAGAAACAACGTTAGTTTAAACAATTAGTGCATCGTCGGCCAACGTCGTGGCTGCGTCGAGTGACGATGCGTTGCGTAAGAGTGACGATCGCCACTGTGAAAACAACCATTATGCTCCCTAGACATTAAAACTTAAGAATTATAATGGCAGAGCGACTAGAATTGTACTAGCTATCTTTTTTTCACTTATACTTAAATTATTACGTTAACACTTGGTCCCGACCCAAGTGATCAATCGTTCTTAAAGACATAAGAAAATAATTAATATAAGTTATATATATATATGCATTATATGTAGATATATTTTTTAAAAATCAATCGATTTATCGCGTCAATTTTTATTGTATTTCGAACGATGATCTGGTAGGATGACAAAGAGGGTCGATCGATGGCCAAGAGTAGCTGCTGCCAATGCTTCCTATCTGGATCTCTAAGCGACCGTATCCTCTTCCTCGTTGACCCTCTTACCCAAGCCGAACATATATCTTTGTCTAAGGCTCTCACTGCCACGCTTGTTATCCAGCTCGTTATCGTTATTCGCCAATCGTTTTCCCAAACCAAAACTGTACATGCGTCCGTTACGTTTATCCTCCATTAGCTCGCCGGGTCTCTTAGGGACGTTCACGTTTGGCAATTCCTGTTGCATTATGAGCCCACGCTTTCCCAGGCCAAAACTGAACGGTCTGGCTCTTTTGCCCAAGCCAAACGAGTACAGGCGGGCCCGCTGTAATCAGACGATCAAACGTTAAGGATGTTCAATATATTCATTAGGTCATGGATGCGTCCAGAGTTCAAACAGGTCAGCATTATGGGATTAAGATAATGATTCTAAGGAGTATCTCTTAGAGAAAAGGATTTACTGTAAAGATTTGTTAAAGCTTGCCAGATATAACGTTGAAAAATGTACACTGAGATTGTGAATTGCTTCTGGGTATGGTTTTTATCATTTTAGATATACCTATAGATCTTATCTATCTGCTGAGTCTGCTATCTCAATCATCTTTCACTGTTTTCTTTACTATCAGCCTCTTATCCTTATCTCTGTTATCTCTACCATTCGGCTCCGGCTGATCTTGCCACTCGTCCACCAGTCCTCTCGTTTCTTGTACTTTTAATTCCCTCAGACTCACCTTGTTTTCAATAGTGTCACCCAAGGCCTCTGGACTCCAACGTTTTCCAATGCCAAAGTTGTAGAGCGGTAGGCGCTTGTACTGCGATACGTAGGTGTAGGCCCTTTTCTCGGGACTCTCATCCAGGCCCAAATCGTTCAAGAGATCACCAAGACTCTCCTCGGAGTCTGTCAAGACACTTTCCTCCATTGCGGATATACTGCCACTTGTCATCAGGAGCACCAGTCCCATCCCAAGGGTTGTTGTGGCTCTCATTCTGAAATATATGTCTGACAGGAAGAAATTTTTATTAAACATTTTATCAAGCTCCCCCATTACACTAAGGTCCATTATTCAAAGTAAAATCGAGCAGGGGTAGCCTTTTAATTTATTCTCGTATTTGTCACTGCTACCTGCAACAGCCGGTAAGGAAGGGATCTTCAAAAAGAATTTTTCATAACGAATCAACAGCGCCTCTGGTGTTCCCGTAGGTTAACTAGAGCTTTGTAGAGTCACTGGGGCCGAAGGGGGGACTGAAAGCGTCACGGTGGATATCTATGGAATCGTCGGCACTCGAATGAAAACGTGGCTTTAGTCAAGAGAGTAACGACGCGAACCCCCCTCTGGTTCCTTCTCACTCGGGGCTCGTTAATTGAATCCCCGGCGGTAAATTAATTAGGCAGGCTTGACTCGCGGTTTCTTAACGTCTTTCAAGGAGGGATGAAAAACGTTCTCGCATTCTCTCCCTTCTCGTCTTCCCTCCCTTCCCCACCATCCCTCGGAGCATTCCTAACCCCATAGCAATCATCTCCCTGTGATGTCTCTGCGACTAAAAATTACCCGCTCTAACATAACCTATTTTCCTTCGGGTTCGTCCAAGTCTTTTTTTTTCTACTTAGGCTCATTTTTCTCTTGATTTAATACTCATAATTTTTCAACCCTTCAGCGTTTGCCGCGACGATTATTTTTCATCGGGATACTGCTTCACGATTCGTTAATCGTCACTTTTTCGGTTTGACCACGTGACTTTTCAACGATTTACATGCCTTTTCTATCATTCGGATTTTCTGTCTTCGCAGTCACCCCTTAATGACTTTGGAACGAGAGTAAAAGGATACTGTCTCTATAGCCATCCCCTTATCAACGTCTGGGGGCGCCGTTATCTTCGGTAGGAAATCTAACGATTTTACTAAATGCCGAAAGTCAACGTTACACGAGGCAGCTCCTGGCTTTTGGTAACACGGCGAGATTAATGACTCGCAGAAATTTCATTCGACGTTTCGTCGATTGATATTTGATTTGTGATGGTCTATTTTATGAGGGGCGGTTCGGGGGGGTTGTTTCTACCCCTATTGGCCATCAATAACCAGAGCAATACGTTAATGGGAAAAGTCGTCACAGTTTTTTCAGGACATTCTTGTCCTTTAGTTTGCACTAGGTTATTACGTTTTTTTTTAATCTCTTTTTTCAAGGGTAGCCTAGTCCGGTCCGCAATATATATCGAAGGATGAAAAAGGTGAAGCGGATCCATGACTTGGAATAATGGAGAAGGTTCGTGAGACAACAACATATAAGATGCTCATCCAGCCCGTCCATATTGACAGAGGATATTGGAAGTCGAGTGTTATTTCGCTACTGGTATCGTTATAGAATTTTAGAATTTTTCACAGCGCCTTCGTTGCAGCATCCCTTACCATCTCCGGCACCCTCGGACTCCCTCGGCGTTACTTGCGATCGCGAGAGAAGAGAAGCTGTGAACTAAATTTTTGTATCCTAAGAATTTACCGTGCTGTTATTATTATTTTTTTCAGAGTGGAAAGTAACGCTGCGACCTTTTTTTTTTCTTAATCTGTAATTCAAAAAATGAAAATTAACCAGTGACGTAGAGCGTAGGGTCGGTCGTCTGGGATGAAAATGGAAATGGTAATTCCATTTAAAAAAAAAAAAAGGTAATAAACGTTTACACAAGTTAATTCGGTGTCCGCCAGGTGGAATTTGTTGGCTGCAACATTCCAGTCCCCTCGCCGTGCTCCGGTCACTATGAACTTTGAACTGTCACGCGTCACCCCTGTCTTACGAGGGTGAAGGAGTGTAATTGCGAGTTCACGGGACGGAAGATTCTGCTCGGTTTTGCATTATGCTATTAAGGGGTGGTTTTTTTTTAAGTGCGTTTCCCTCCCGGCGAACAGGGGATGAAGACGCAGGAGAATTTCCCTGATGGCTAACTTATGGTGCTAAATCTGTCCAGTGACTCGCAACAGGTGTCACGCATAATGGAGCCACCCTTCCGAAAGTCCTTGCCCACCCTTGCCCACTCTACGACCCCCCTAACGCCCCAACCCCCCAGAGTCATTGCAGCATCCCCTTTATGTCAGACGGCATCCCCTTTGTCTTGGCGATCCGCTTCGTTCAGCCGTAGCGCCTGTAGCGACCCTTATCGACGGCAGCCTCCTGAACTACCCCTTGGCGAAAACTAGGAATCTGCCAAAAAAAAAAAAAAAAAAAAAGAGCTTTTGCCTACGACGGCAAAATTAACCCCTGTGCGAGGGTTAGGTTGTCGACTTTCAAAAATCATCCCCTTGATCCTCAAAGGGTGGCGGGGTCGTAATTTCGATCTCGAAAAATTCTTAAAAAGTCTTTAACGTCGTCAGCTAGGGGGTAGGCGGGCCTGACCTGTGCAAGATTACTACGGACAAATTCCACCCCCTCGCACCCCTCCATCCTTCAACCCCTCCTGGCAGTTACAGCTCGCACCAGCGTCATTACCACTGCAATGCCGGTATAACAGCGGCACAAGCAATCCTCAATTGCCAGCAGGGATATTCCATCCCGCGAGAAGGCTGGCGTTCTCGGATTACCAACTCCGATTCCATTCTTCATCCCCTATCCACTCGCACCCCGGCTGGCTGGCACTCGGATTTTGCCTACTGTTTTTCTTACTTATATACTTCCCTAATCCACCCTCTCTCTCACGGCAGACACGTTCCTCTGCTTTTTTTCCAACCCCCGTTGCCTTCTGGGTAGCGGCTAACGCCAGCAAGATTGTCGCAGTCCGAATGAAACGCAACCCTTTAAATCCGGGATTAATCAAGCGAAGAGATATCCATTTTCCCCTTGCTTGGGTCCACCATTTTTTTTTTGCAGTGGGGGTTGGTAATGGCCATTGTAATAAGGGTTGCGGTACCGTTACGGTCCACGTGATCGACTTCTTGGCTTTTATTTACGTATCGCCGTGGCTTTACCTGCCATATACAACGACATCAATTTTGAATTTATTGGCGCGTAGACGTCGGGGATACCTCGGACGCTCTGAAGTTGCCTACAATCGTAAATACTCATATGTTTCCCGCCTATAGGCGCTCCCTGCTATATTCACTCGTTGTCAGTAATAAGAAGTATACGAGCCACTCGGGTATAAATATCCCTTTATTTTGATAGTGGCTTTATTATGGACAGGCTAGCGGCGGGGGGGTCTGCCCTATTTACGTTTTACGTACGGCGCGATTAATAGGACCAGTCAGTGTTGGTCGCGTCAACGGTGACAGTGAGTGTGATGAAGTACAAAGTGAATTATTATTTTTATTAATCGTATAAAAAATATGGACGATCCCGTCGCGGTGTTAATGGATAAGGATTATTACGAGGGTGAGTAATATTTTTAATCGATTGCTTTTTAGTGTAATTATTTATATATTAATTATACGCGGCAACGACTGCGGTGCATTCGTCAGAATTCGACAGCTGTCGCGGGATCGCTTTGGCCAAGTACACTCTGTTCGACTGACTCTGCCGAAATGGAATATCGTAAAATTAGCTGTCGTGAATTTTATAAAATTAATGTAAATTCTCTTTGGTATTGCGCATTGGAATGGCTTTTGTCGCGTAAAAAAAATGTACGGTGGAATCGTGACTTGCGAACCGTCGGGAAAGATCGATTTGGGAACGTGAGGCTTCTGTTTCCCTTTTTTTTTTTTTTACTTTAAAACTTTTAATTCCTTTTATACGAGATCGAAATATTTTAATCGGCCGAAACCGATATCAGCCACGCCGGAGTCGGTTTTACGAAGGGTAGTATTGCCTTACTATTCGATATTTACTATGCTTGTCCTTGTCTTGCGTACGTGAGCGCGCATAAGTCTCTCTCTCTCGCACTCGCAGAAGGTATAGGAAATTGTAAAATTTCAAACAGCCTAGGCCAATGCCTGTAGCCGAGTGTAAAGTAAAGCCGAGGGGGTGTTTCGTTAGGGGATGCAAATAAAAGTCCGAGGCAGAAGGGAATTTCGCAAAGTCGAAGTGGTTGGAAATGTTAATCAAAATTCTGAGAGTAGACGCAGCTGGCTGCAGGGAATAAGAATACCAAGAAGTGTCATCATCCCGGTGCGGGACGGTGGGAGGTGGTTGGTCGGTTCTCGAGGGGTGTTAAATCAAAAGTGCGAATCTTCGGGTGGGGGTTACAGTGGCTGGCCGTGCCTTGTCCTTTTTCAACCCTTAAGATTTCCCCTTATTCATCCAGTCATGGGGGCAAGAGGGGTGGAAGGTGAGAGGGTAGACTCTGAAATTCTTCACTTTTACGAGTCAAGCCGGTCGTTTGCGCTGATCCACGTTGCTCTCCGATTCAACCCTCGTAACCATCCCTTATATACATATCTGCTATCCTACGTCTTTAAAAGATATTAGCGCAGGGGTGGCGAAGAAGCTCAAGGCGCACTTGACGGAGCGCGCGTATAATTCGACGATTTTTCCTATATAAATTATATTCGGACTGAATCGACTTTTGACCTTCGACCTTTTAACCACAGTTTCACCCCTTTGACTCGACCCTCTCGCTGCATCATCCCCTATGGAAATATTACAGCTTCGGTCAAGCTGACCGTCAAGATCGAATTTTTTGGCTGTGAAAAAAAATGCCAAAAATATGAACTCTCTGAATATTAAATAGCGTGTCTTCTGAATATTCTTCAAAAATGTTTTTTTTTTTAATTTACTTACTTTTTTTTTTGGATATCAAGATCCCGGGGTACGCGTGGGACGGTACGAGGGCTATTTTGAGAATAGGATAATTAATGTTTTTAATTGAGATTTCAAAAAAGCAATGCTATAACGGTACCACTTTGAACGGGATATATACACACAAAAGACTGTACTTGGCGTTCCAGTGACATGTTTGTTCCCCCTGCTTTGCCTGACATATATTTTTCAAAGGGGTTGGCAGACAGGTACTTCATACAAAGCAGAGCTTTCTGGGTAATCAAAACCCGAAGATCCTTCCGTGCTCTCTCGCCTACGACAATTTCGCAAGTATTATTTCCTATAGAATTTCGTGAACCCGCGAGACGAGTATCTTTGATTCTCGGTACATTAGTGGATACCCAAACTATCGCAGTGAACAAAGTGATTTTAGGGTAACCAGACAAAGACGGCATAACTAGTCGCAACGAAATAATAGCCGAATTCGCCCGCGTAACGTACAAGATACATGAAACGCCGCTCGAAAGGCGAACGGCTTAAACCGAAGTTACGAAAATTTCCGTTGAAGAAGCGGAGCGCTGCTGTCGTTGATTAATTCACATTTATTTGTCTCTACCATTATTTTTCCTTTACACTGAACTTTTTACATCCTAGGATAACCGCCCGGTACAGCATCCTTGGGATGTCTGTATCCTGCTGGCGAGCAAATACACTGTCGGGATTAAGGTAAATCGGAAGTGAAGAAGAGAAATAATAAAACGTAGAGCATCCGAAGATCGGACTGAAATTTTCTTTTCTGCTAAGAAAAAAAAGTCTTGGATAATCTCCACGTATCCTAAAGAAGAATATTAATCCTCCCGGCAAATCTCCTTGTACGCGATAATCGCGCGGGAATTCAGTGAGACTTAAAGGCGCTTTCCTGCGGTAACAATAGACAAGGTGATTTTCGGATCTAATAAGAGTAATCCTGAATTGAAAACAAACACCCAACCCCTGTTACGCGTAGCATTCGTTACTGGGGGTTGACGAGGGGTGCGAGATTGTATGAAAAATTAAAAAAAAAAGATCCACCTCACACCCGACAATGGATCGAGGTTACTTACTACGTTCGTGGCTGTCGAATTCCCATGCGGCTAGGCTATTCCGATATCGCGCGGAGAATCCTCGAGCGACAGGAATGCGTCCCATCGAGTTTAAAGCCTCAGACCCAAAGGTCCCGGGACCGTCAGACTGTTCGGTAAGATTGTGCGAAACGGGACGAAAATTCCTAACGTCAGCATAGCGTCGCGTCCAATAACAATTGGTTCTCGTGTATATACGTGGGAGGGTCGGAAACCTGTAGTAAATATTCGAGGGTGGATCTGACACTGGGAAGTTAAGATTCCTCCTGTATTTCCTTCGCCTGCCGGACTTACGTTATAGAAAGGCGGACTTCGAAGAGGAATCTTTGCAGGTTATTTTTTTCCTGTGATACAGATTCCTTTGGTATACGTGTATATATCGTCAAGTGTATTTACGACGGCGACGCGACACGAAAGACTTCCACGAGAACTTCGATATTGTGGGTTTCGGGGAAGACGGGGAACAACGTTGACCGCCCGTTTATCCATTGGTAATAAACGGTTTATAAGCCTTGGCTAAGCCGGTAATAACGGCCGGCTAATATCACGACTCCATCTATTGCATTTTACGTTCCCTAGTGGCTTTATACACTGGACTCTGAGGGTAATCATTTTTATTCTTTGTCCTTCTCGCTCTTCTTCCTTTCCTACGTATCTTTACTCGTTCTGTTTTTTAATGCCTCGTTTCATCGTATAGTCTTGGACGTTTAGTGACAATGCGCTGTGCTGCTCGATCAGCTATGTGAAAAGTAGTTGACGAGAGACAAGGAAAACGTTAAGGAGACTGAGAGAGAGAGAGAGAGAGAAATCAATGTATTCGATCATGGACCAGGTGGTTCGGTATACCAGTGAGTACGAGAGAGAGAGAGAGAGGGTACAAAGGATGTTTGACAAAGCGGAGTGCTTCGTATTTCGATATACGACACACAAGGCTTCTTTGAATAATATGGGGGTGAAAATACGAAAATAAAAAGTGACAAATACGCAGGAGTGGACTATTATCAAGTTAACAAGGTGATATTCTTAGGACGTATGCTGGATATGTAGAAAAAAAAGGTGCTAAACTGAATTATGAATATACGAGCATGTGCTCGTGTATATTTTGAATACATATATATGATATTCAAGTGCTCGATGTATCTGGATATATTATCCGAACGTATCGAGCATTTATTTAAAAAGTACATACGAGTAGTCCGCGAATACGATCAGACTGCAACAGGAAAATATTGATTGTCCGTTTTAAAAGTTGGATAATGAAATTGGGATATTTTAAGTATACATAATAATAATGGCGTTCAAGTAACGGTGGATCAAGAAGACGAGGCCCTTATTGGCCTCTTTTCTTTTTAAGTGAAATGCGAAACTTTGAGATCATTTCCGTAGCGCAATAAAACGAAGAAACAAGAGAGGCCCATTCGTGGCTGGTACAGTTTCCGTTTTATTATTTTCTCTCTGGGTCTCTGTCGTATCCGTTACCACTCTGCTCTCTGCGGTCTCTCTCGTTTCCACAAAATAAATTGCCTTTCCGTGGTTAATCGTATTTTCAAATTTTTGACTTTTCAAATTATTATTCCATCCCGTCCCCCCACACCCAGTCACACGTGTACACTCGTCTTATTATTATGAAAATTTTCTCTCGTCGATTATACGCAACGTCTTTCAGGGACGGATATAAATTTTTAATACGGGGTATCACGCGATATTTTTCGAAAATTTACCGTACGTCCATTAACTGTCAAATTATGCTCGTGGTAAATTTCATACGTTACAAGTATATCGGATCCCTTAAGTCCCGCAGCTCCTGTCACGCTAAGAAGTCCCACTTGCGCGTTTAAACGTCTAAGACGGTTTTCCCCGTTTACCTCGAAATGCCGATAAACTTACGAGAGGATAAAAAAGTGTTGGAGCAGATGAGGGTGAGATGAAAAAAAAAATACACATATATGTTTCAGGTGGTGAACACCTTTTTTCTTTGTATACACTTGTATATATACACAACGCGCGAGTCAAGCGTCAAGGGTGGTTAATGGGGGATGAAGAATTGCCAAAGTAAAAAGAAAAGGGATGGAATAAATTATTGGAAAATACGGACTCACCTGTTGCTGCTGTCAATGAGACTCAGGAGCGTCCCGACGCTCGAGGATCGCGTCCAACGAAGCTGATCTTTGGTCTTGCGGATGGTCGAATTTCCTCCTCTCGGGGGTTCTTCGGTTTATCATAAACGGACTCGCGCAGGGTCGGCTCGACGTCTCTTGGGGATACCGTAGGTGGGCACCGCGACTTTGCAGTCGGCGTAGAAATGACGACGAGGGCGCCGCGACGCTCTCCTATATAACAAGTTGAAACCCCGGCGCTCGCCGCGACGCATGACGTTTCCCTGGTACTCTGGACCAATTGCAAAATCCCTCGGAGTTCTTTGCCACGAGAGTGAGAGGCGTCGGGGGGGTAAAAGGGGAGGGGGGGCCGATGCGTCTGCGAGGGACGGAGGGGGGGGGGTGGTCCCGTTCTCCTCGCTAAACGTGGGCGGGGGATGATGGAATAGAAAGAGAAAGAAGCATTCGACATTCTCAAAAAAGGACGACGAAGAAGAAGCTGGATGAATTTTAAGGGTGTCTTGCGAACACCTGAGATCTCGGTGAGACGGTCCATCTTGGTTGGGATATTTTAAGATATTTCGTACCCTGTCCAATTCTGGGATTTTACCACCCCCAAAGGACTGCTGGAGTCTAGAAGGGAGTAGGCCGTTTGAAAATATTAAAAGTGGATGGAAAAAAAATGAAGGGTTCATAGGATAGGGTTAATCAGAATGCTGTAGATTTTTTTTTGTCTCGCGTGTATCCGTTGCGTGGGATGCTCCTGTTTAATTTGGGGTGAACGCTTAAGAGCCTGCCAAATCGACCTACCCGTCTCCCCTCTGGCATCTTTACGCCGCGAGGGGCTGCTCGGGTAATAGACAAGAGTAGAGAATATCCGGCAGGATAGTTGCCACAGCGAATTAAGTCTCGACTGGCGCTTCAAACCCCTTTCACGTAAGGGTTCGCAGATTGGCCGCTTAATAAAAGCGGCCGAATGTCTCGCCTAGCGATTTAGCGTTGTTCAATTTTCATTTGTTTTCAGGCGAACTCTCGCGCGGGTCTTCATATACGTACGATCCCTGAGCCACGTCGCGAATATGACGCTTCGGCTGGGTGCGGCCGGGAGCCGCAGTTATTCGCCGTGGCAATAGACAACGGAGTTAACCTAGTAAGGGACGAGAGTGCAGGGACGCCCTAAGCCGAGCAGTATACCGAATGCAGGGGTGAGCTGGAAATTTTGTCATTTGAATATCTATACTGCTGCTTTTATGGGCTTCGGGATGTTATGACTGGCGGCTAACCACCACCCTCTACCACCCATAACCGGGACGCATCAAGTCTTCAGATTCACCCTTATTCTCTTTATGTGAGATCCCTGTATTATGGGGTGCTGAAATTAACAGGTAGAAGGAAAAATATTCCGCCTGACAAAGTGACGTGTATTGCTGCAGATATGAGGAATGAAAAAAGCGTAAGAAAAAAGAGAAAAAACGAAACGTCCATCTCGTTAAATTCACACGGATACAAAACCATGGGGTAATAAACTTTTCAATTATCTGATAAGGGCGGGAAAGAAAACATGTACTCGATTGCGTAACGCTGTAGTATACAGATATCTATATATATGCCCGTTCTCATCATTCTCCTTGAAGAGAATATATATATATATATATATATATGTATATATATATAATACCATTCTCCGCGAGGAAGATCCTCGGCAGTCTTTTTACGGCCTCTTGGTGGCACTCGTCCTTTGAGATTCGGGAGGGGACTGTAAAGGGAACGCACTGTGGTCGTAAAAGAAAATCCCTAGGGAATTCGCGAAACTAAATGGCTTCGGGGCTCTACGTAGAATTCCGTAGCCGCAGCCAGCAACAGGTCCCTTTCGCTGCAAGGCGTTTTAAAGAGAGCGCGACGTAAACTTTCCTGAAACGTCCAGGATGCATTGCACTCCGGTAATACGGACTCTGGCAGGTTAGTCGCTGCTTTACGAGCGATAGTTACGGGCGAGTCTTGGTAAACGAAAAATTGATAAAATTTCACGTGGTTGGCGGTGGGTTCAATTTTGTGAGGTAGAACAAAAATATATTTTTTTCATATAATTTATCCACCAAGCGGTAGGTTATGTCGTGAAATGCATACTGCGCCATGGTACTAGAGCGGATGACTGGGTGCATCCTTATGACGTTGAGCAATGCATTAGCTGTACATCGAACATTTATAGAGTTCTCACGGGGTTATCGGAAAATGGGAAAATACGTGACGATGGATCGGATCGTCTATGGCGATGGCGCGTTGCTGATTTTCCCACAGCGATCAAGGTATATGCCGGTGGATGAAAGCCGACTGCGTAGTTTCTTTTTCGCAATTCTCTACATAAATCACGTGGTCGGTAGCGTGTGCTGCAGCTGGCTTCTAATAACGTCGATTAGAAACGGAATCATAAATCGACTGTCATTTTGACAGTAGAGAGAGAGATGGCCAGTCGTCGGGAATGCGGATGAATAAAAATGTCAATATGGCGACGCTGACGTCATATCGGCTAGATAACCTTCGTCGCTCTTTAGAATTTGAAATTATCTATTTTTCTTTCTATCTCTCTCTCTCTTGATCCTCCTCGACACGTTTTGCCATTATGTACTGGGGGATCAAGATGGATTTATAACTTACTTATTTATTCACAACAAATGTAACAACGTTTGCAAGAAGCACTATGTATATATTAGATACTAAATAATGATGATCTATCGATGTGAGTATATCAATGAGGATCCCTTTCTTGGGGAAAGGAATTTCTCCCGCGAGGTTGGCCCTCTTGAGATTTTCAGTTCCAGTTGATCTCTTGAGCGATGAGGCTGTTTGGTATTTAATATTTGGTTTCTTGGACCTAATGGTGATCTTTGCCACCGTCTCCGTGTCCTTTTTTATCCCCGTCTCCGTGACCTTTCTTGTCACCTTCTCCGTGACCTTCCTTGCCCCCACCGGATCCTCCATCGTCGCCCTTCTTGTAGGCCCACTTCTTGCCCTCCTTGTGGTCGAGCTTCTTTCCGTGCTTCTCATCGTGATGATGATGGTGGTCGTGACCTTCGTCTTTCTTGTGACCTTTGTGATCATGGTGATGGTGACCTTCCTCGTGCTTCTTCTCCTTACCGTGATGCTCCTCGTGATGTCCATGATCGTGGTGACTGCTCTTCTCGTGGCCGCCCTCTTCGTGCTCGTGTTCGTGATGGTAGTCGCCACCCTTCTCCATTCCTCCATCTTCCTCGAACTCGTCGAAGAATTCTGTCTTCTTTTCGTACTCATCCTAAAGATATGGAATTCTCGTTTCACGTGTGCTTGGTAGTTATGTGTGTTGGGGGCTGGTTTTGGGTTATGCTTTTAGTTACCTTTTTGTGAACAGAATGTTGACCCTTGGTACTGTGACCTTCTTGGTGTTCACCCTTTTCATCGAATTCGGCTTCCTTGTGTCCCTTCTCGGCGTGATCATGAGAGTCGTGGTAACCACCTTCCTCGTGATGCTTCTTCTCGTGGCCATCTTTCTCGTCATAGTGGTGGCTCTCGGCCTCCTTGTCGTGGTGACCCTTCTCGCCCTTGTCGTAATCGTGCCAACTTTTGTATTCCTGAAATTGTTAAAGTTGCGCGCGAGTTTGAATTTTTTTGTTAACATTGGGATCTATTTACTGTAATAGATGATGGTCTCACTTGTCGCGCTTGAAAATTTAACTGTTTTATAAGCTATACCTTTTCTCCTTTGTCGCCGTGGGATTCGTGGTGATCTTCCTCGTGCTCTTCACCAGCTCCTTCTTCAAATTTATGATCCTTGCCTGCATCTCCGCCACCGCCTCCACCTTTACCGTGTCCGCCGTCGTGGCCTCCATGACCATCTTTGCCGTGACCATCTTTGCCATGATGGCCATGTCCATGGTCATCTTTGCCATGATGTTCATGTCCATGGTCATGACCATGACCATCTTTGCCATGATGTCCGTGTCCATGGCCATGGCCATCTTTGCCATGATCTTCATGTCCATGGCCTCCATGACCATCTTTACCATGATGTCCATGTCCATGGTCATGACCATGGCCATCTTTGCCATGATGTCCATGACCATGGTCATGACCATGGCCATCTTTGCCGTGATGTCCATGACCATCTTTGCCATGATGTCCATGTCCATGGTCATGACCATGGCCATCTTTGCCGTGATGTCCATGACCATCTTTGCCATGATGTCCATGTCCATGGTCATGACCATGGTCACCTTTGCCGTGATGTCCATGACCATCTTTGCCATGATGTCCATGTCCATGGTCATGACCATGGCCATCTTTGCCGTGATGTCCATGACCATGGTCATGACCATGGCCATCTTTGCCGTGATGTCCATGACCATCTTTGCCATGATGTCCATGTCCATGGTCATGACCATGGCCATCTTTGCCGTGATGTCCATGACCATCTTTGCCATGATGTCCATGTCCATGGTCATGACCATGGCCACCTTTGCCGTGATGTCCATGACCATCTTTGCCATGATGTCCATGTCCATGGTCATGACCATGGTCACCTTTGCCGTGATGTCCATGACCATCTTTGCCATGATGTCCATGTCCATCCTTGCCATGCCCTCCATGTCCATGGCCTCCACCGCCGTGACCCTCTTTCGGATTTTCGTGAATTTTATACTCTGCAGTTTCTTGCTGATGTTCGAAACTAGGATGCCATTGATCTTCGGCCGTTTGCTCGGCAGTCTCTACTTGGTACGGCTTCTCAACAATCTTAACATTCTCCACACTATCGGCAACCACCAACGGTGCCTGGGTCTGTAGCGTGGACAACAATGGACCGTTTCGCGAAACACCGTTCGGCTTATTTCGCGGATACGGTACATACGGTTCTTCCAATTTCACTGGGTCGCTACCCTGTGCTTCGTTGACACCACCTTGTCCGTACTTGGCCAATATTCCAATTCCCTCACTTGTAACCGGTAACGCTTCGCTCTGAAGCTTTTGGTGATCCAAGATGGACACTATGTTACTGAGTTGTGGAAGCGCCGTCACATCCGCTGCGTGACTCTCTTCAGCAACGGAGCCAAAGGGCACAATGGGAGCAATGGGCACTATAGGCGAAATGGGCCTGTAATTTTTCAAATGATTTCTTCGCCTATTCACTGTAGTCGAATACGGATCGGGTGCCGCCGTAGTCGAAGGGGTTTCAGCGATTTTGAAAGCATTTTTTTGTCTTCTAACTTTCCGCGGAACTTCCTGGTATACGCCGTCGGTGAGCGCCGCCGACGGTGCAATACTCTGAGCAACGGCACCTGTCGGAAATGCCAATATAATTTCTATTTATAATGAAAACCTGTCTCGAGTACAAAAGAGTCAGTCCATACTCTGAGCATCCTGTACAGCCTTCCATTCCTGCTCCTGCACCTTCCTCTTCCTCTTGGTCGTAGGAAACTTCTGTGGCTCGTACGTTGTCGCGGCAAGGACGTCCATGTCCTCGGCACTTGCCGACGACAGCATATCCAGAAGATGCTGCGTCTGGGTATTGGAAGACGCTGCTGCATCCTGATCCACCATGGACAGCGCATCCTTTGTCGAAGTTGGCGGATCCACTATTATAACAGTTCCTGAGGAAGCTACAGCTTCCAGGACCTCCCTCTCATCCCGACTAGCAATCTTATCCCTGATCTTCTCGATAGGCACATCCTCATCCTTAAGGAGGAGAATGGTACTCGCGCAGCACTGTGTTACCTGTAAACAACACACCACCCTTTTGATTTTAACGAATTACATAAGCCTACACTCTCTAGCTCCCTGATGGAAATCACAAAATCCTTCGCAGAATCCCTTGTCGCACAGTTATCAACGACAGTTTTGAATTTCACTGGGTGTTTATTTTTTTTTATTTATTTTTTTTTTTAATACTATCAATACACAATATCACTATTCCACAGTCTTGAAACTTCATTTCTGATATATCTCTCTTTTTTTTCTCTATCCCAAATGATTGTTCTCATTACCAACTGAAGACACAGCAGCACGACACCTGTCGTGACTGCTCTGCACCTTCTTCTCGTTCCCATGATCCTTTCTCGAGGACGACTGACCCTATTCAGCTCGGGCACTCCCAATTATAGGAGGCAGACCAAGCTAGAAACCCACCCGCGAATGATATGACAATTTCGCAGAGCGTAATTATCCGATTAACCAGCGCCCGTCTACCGCCGCGAACAATCGTGATCGGCTTCCTCCTTTCTCTCGAGGATTGCACAAGATCCTACCAGACGTCGTCGTCGTCGTTGTCGTCGTCTGCTATGACGCCGCGCGACGTAGTGTTGACGCGACGTCCTAGTCAAGTCCATTACTAACCCCTGTTACAAGTCTTACCCAATAGAATTATTACGCTGAATTATTGTTATCCTGAAACGTAACATTCGGCCTCGTTTCGACAGTCCATTACGGTTATCACGTTAAATCATTTTCGGATGATGTATTCATCGCGCGTTCCCTTGACATCGTGAATATCGAGAGTCCACCGTAGTTTGTCTGCAATCATGGCGTCTGTGCATAACCGTTTGACTGGCGGTAGTTTCTTGTGAATGTGGTTTGTTAAAAATTTGTACCAACACTGGTCTCGAGGTTTCTCTTATTAATTGACAAATCGTTTAGAGCATTGTTTCACGTTATGTTGGCTCAATGTCGGCGATATTGATTAATTGCATATTGATGAGATCGAAATCTGCGGTGCAAAAGAAAACCATAGCGAATTATTAATAATTGCCATGACTCCTATGATCGGCAACTCGCAATCAGCCAGTGTTGGATTATTGGTTAATTGATTTGTGGCTATGTCAACAACATTTATCGTGAATTGAACTTGCCATTGCGTAACGCATAATAAAGTTATATTCGGCGGGGAGATACACAAGATGGCCGACGTGTGACACGGTTAATTGGTAAGGAGACAGAAAGAATTGTCTGGACGGATACAAAACGATCGTTTTACATTGTCTATCTGAACGGTAAGCTCCATTTACTATGGTAATTGAATTATTCGTGCGAATCCGAAACGAATCTAACTGAGCTGATGAACTTCTTTTTTTTTTTTCTCTTTTATAATGAGTCCAATCCATCGGTTGGAAAGGATTTAATGCATGTATATACGTCTGACTTTCTGTATATCATATGACACTTCATTCGATCCAGGCTTAATCAGACTTTTTCTAAGCGACACGTAATGAAACGTACGTACGTAGACGAGCCTGTAGATATGTCCAGTGAACAGCCGTTACTTCCCGGAAGAGTAATTTCGTCTCGGCATTTTTAGTGCCTTTTACAAACTCTCGTTTCCGTTCGTTCGCACTACATTTACGCTCGTTTTATTTGATTTTCTCTCTTTCCTTCTCGTTCCCTCTCGTTGACTCTCGTTTACTCTCATTCTGCATGGGACATGATTTCGATTTAATCACACTCTCTGTCCCGGTTGATTTTCTTTTTTTCTTCCTTGGTTTTCATCTTCTTTTTCCCTCTCGTTATTTCTATTTTACTTTAATCATAAATTCTTCTCGCCCTCGGGCTGCCCGTAAGAGGAACAAGGGATGAGATATACGAGTGTGTGTACATGGTAAAATGATGGAAATTTTTGAAAATTTCATTTTTTTTTGCCTTGGATTGTCTCTTTTTTTTTTAATTTTTTATTTTCTCTTACATAACGTGCGTGCTTTACTTCACTTTTTCGGTATAACAAGACGAGGCTATCTTCGTCCATACGATCGCGGTCGTTTCTGTCGGTTCTAACGAAATTGGAAACTCGCCCGATTGCATCGATTCGCCTTCGCCTCAACAATCGATTGATAACTATATAAAATAACAAGGGTAATAGAACTGCAAATTTCCTGACTGTCCGAGCGCGACCAATTTCACGCTCGACGTTTTCACTTTTCACCGCGATCAAGAGAGAATTGCTCAAGTCGTAGAACGTCAACGTCGTCCGTCGCTTGTCGACAATAAAATCATCGATGGAAGGTTCGTCTCTCTTTCTCTTTCTCTTTAAAATTCTGAAATGCTTAGAAACTACATTCTACGCTTCGTTTATACGTATCTTTCACACGAGTCACTTTCTACAGGATAATCGTTACAAAATTTCTTTACATTTAAATCAATTGGGCATGATTAATCATAAAAGAACGATCGTTAGAGTTACATGGAGGCATAGAAGAGTCAAATTTTTTTTCCATCTTCCTTTCTTCTGTCCCCCCCCGTATTTTATTTACAAAAACAAACTAGCAGTATAACGACCCGAAATTGGTACTCGTAAAAAATAAAAATATCTTTGCATAATTAAATAACGATACAGGTACTGCATGACAACGATCCCTCCTAAAAATGGCAATTCATTTCTTTCCCCTCTTGTAACCCCATTTCTTTCCCCCTTCGTGTCCACCTTTCTTTCCATGCTTGTGCTGGTGATGATGATGACCCTTGTGACTCTCGTCCTTCTTGTGACCTTTGTCGTCATGGTGATGATGTCCTTTCTCGTGTTCCTTCTTCTTCCCATGGTGTTCCTGCATTAAACATCAACAATCCAACCTTAACAAATTATATCCCAATCCGCGTCCCTTTTCGCCGATTTATCCCAGATAAGAAACCAATTGGATTTTGAACTAAAACAGACCTCGTGACGGCCCCCATCGTGATGTCCCTCCTTGTAATGTCCACCCTTCTCTTCTTCGTGATCATGACGGTATCCCCCATGTTTTTCCTGATCCCCGTCCTCGTGGTACTCGTCATAGAAATCGTGCTTCTTCTCGTACTCGTCCTACGGAAAGACGATTGCGTAACGTCAAACAATAAAATATTATCATTGCCTTTTCACAGCCTGCCAACAGACATAAACAGTGACCTTTTTGAATATATTATGTTCACCCTTGACACTGTGTCCCTTTTGGTGTTTCCCCTCTTCCTCAAACTTCGCACCCTTCTCCCCCTTTTCGCCATGATGACGTTCACCGTAATGGCCGCCTTCCTCGTGTTTCTTCTTCTCCTCCCCTCCCTTCTCCTTGTAGCTGTGCTCGTGATCTTCCTCATCGTGATGACCCTTCTCAGCCTTGTCGTACTCGTGGCTACTCTCGTACTCCTGAAAAAAAAAGTTCATTATTAAAAATCAATCACCCGTTACTGTAGTTCCCATCGGTCTTGGACGTCCAATAAAATTATTAATGGCGACCGTAGCTATTATTGTCACCAGGTCACTACTTCTGTCTCTTTCTTTATCGCCCGTACACGCGTTTCTCTCCCTTCGATACCTTGTCACTCTTTTCACCCTTGGCTGAATGATGACCCTCCTTGTGTTCAGCGCCGCCACCCTCCTCGTGATGTTTACTGCCACCTCCATCTCCTGCGAATCCAAGATAAACAGAACGTTAAGTCACTTACGCTGCTTTAAGGGTGCGTTCATCCCTGAATTTTAAAGGGAACGTTTTAATTTCGAAATTCCCGGGGAGCTGGGGGAGCGACGAAAAATAAAAGTTTAAATATCTTTATCCACCCCTCGCGTACCGTGCTTCGTGGCTGACACCTCCAGATCCTCGATGTATCGGAATCTCAATGGTTTTCTTCGGATCTTTCTAGCTGCCAGACTCGATCCTACCAATCCTACCAACAACACCAAAAGTATTAATCGGGTCATGTTTAACGGTTTTTTTTGTTTTTTTTTTGAAAATTATTATTGGGTCTGTTATCGAATTCCCTCCCCTCACGAATTTTCGCTCCGATATCTTTTTTGTCGTAATTAATACTTTTTCACACGAATGAGGAACCAGTTACGCGTTTACTATCTGCCCTGGTTGCTCTCTTACCGATCACTGGGGATGCTCTGATCGATCGAGCATCTGATATACCCGCGATCATCGATCAATTCGATTCGCCTTCGATGACTCCGGGATCCCTCTGTCTCCTTTTTTTTTCTCTCTTACCTTCTCTTTCTCCTCTTCTTCCTATGCTCTTGACTGCTCCGTGTTTTTATTAGACTCTGGACGCTTGACGGAACCACTTTTTTTTTTTTCACGGTTAGAATCGCGATCTGTGACTCTCATCTCACTCTGGATCATGATCCAGATAGATCCATCGTTGAGAATTCTCCGCTTTTACTTTCACCCATGCACGCACTCTTGGGCTTTTTTGTTTTACCTGATTATACGCACATTTTTATTCTGTTACAGTGAGCGAGAATGTACTGCCATTTTTTTTGGATTGATAAATCGTCGTCCACACCGAGAATCTGGACGATTTCTTAGTTGCATTGGTTTTGCTGTGCCGATTTGTTCTATGAACTTCTTTTTTGGTTTGATCTCCTGGACGAGTGGTCTGAGCGAAGAGCTAGGTCGTAGATGAGTTTTACGCAATTTATGTGGTTTTGACTTTGAGAATATTTTATTTGACACAATTTTCGTACAATCGTATCGTACATCGTATTGTACGAAATACGAAAATAAATCGTTTGCCGTTATGTACGCGACTTGTGCGTTTAACGTGGATGAATGTAACTTTCTTTCTTGGATTAGAGACAGTTTAACTTTTATACTTTCCCTCTCTTTTGTCGAGGATTCTATTGTGTGCATAATTTTCATTTTTTTTTTTTTTTTTTTATGAGGTAACATCAGGGATGCTGGATTCTTAGATGGAGCATTGCTGAATTTGATCTACGACCCGCGTCCAGCATTGATTCTTGGCGCTTTGTCTCTTTTCTGGAGTGGAAAAGAGAAACGTAGGTAGTTTGATCTTTTGGCTAAAGGACGCGACGGATGAAGGTTGTTGGAGAGAAAAAAAAAGCTAAGTAAACTCATCTTTCGTCTCTTCTCCCCAAGCAAAGAAGCTTTTAATAAGTAAAAGTTTGACGCCCGATGCTTTACTAAAAGCGCTAATCATCCTTGCGTAATTTTTCATGATGACGGCAAACCGATGAGACCTCCGATACCTTTTGAGACTGCAAGGATCTATCTGCGAAGGATCGGCCGTGGTAAAGTACCAAAAGTTAATCGTTCAACGCTCGACGGGATGCTGGGACGACAGGACCACGTTTAGGCTGATGAAGGGACAAAGACGAGACGTTGGAAGAGGACGGTGTTGAGTTAGACTAACAAAAAGTATTATAAGGATTGATGTAATTTGGAGTTTTTAAATTTGAAAATTATTTATCTTTTCGTTTCATGTGACTAAAGCTCGAGCAGAAGTCACTGGACATTGCAGAGCGGCAGGCTGGGTACACGCGGCTGCTGGACAAACATCGAGCAGAGAGATAGCCGTGGGAGTAAAGCCGCAATGCAAACACCTCTGGTTTCCGTTGAACCCACAACCTGAAAATTGAAGTCCTTGAAGTCGTCCTGGAGCGGCAATCCTTTCGGCCCCTTTGATACTCGTAGTTGTTTTAGATTTACGAGCAACGTAGGACTAGGAATTAATTTGGGAAAAGTGTCTTTTTCTGTCTTTTACGCGTTGTAACAAAAGTCTCAATCTTAAGGATCCAAGGATGTGCATTGTGTTATTAATGTTTCGGTACTTTGGAGGACTGCGACAATTTCGCAGTAACGTTAAATTCAACTGGTCGCTTTAGACTGTAAGTTTCACGAGGGAGACAAGGTCATCGGAGTAGGTTAATAGACATTTTTCACGAGGAATTATTTCTGGAGTGTAGAAAAGGATTGAGAATTCAAACCACTCTCTGGAAAAGTTGGGGGAAGATCGTAATTAAAAATACGAAGGAGACGAGGGTAAACGAGTCTATTTGCAATTCAAATGTCCCGGGTCCTCGTGTGACTTTTTGCAGTATGTCATCCTAACGAAAGAACGGGTTTCAGCTGAACGATGAAGAGGGACGGAACGGACTGAGAAAGAAAGAAGGTGTGAAAAAGAGAAGAAGGGATGAATTGTAGTGTAGGGATTGAAGAACAGAGAATCGGGGTAAATTATCAGGCGGTACAAGTCGAGTTAAGTGTTAATGTTGGCCAAAAATCCGAACACTCCTTTTCTATAGGAAAAAATGAAGGAACCCAAAGGAGGATCCCTTCTCGACGTTGTCCTCAGTCTTCGTTTTCCCTATTCCTGTGATTTTTCTGACCTAAGGCCTTTCATCTCACCACACGCATCCATTCACTTCTGCTTGACAAATCCTTTGCCATTCTGTCAAGGTGGCCAGATAATACGAAGCGATATCGAGAAGTCTCCTTTCCTTTTTTTCCAAGGGATGCTGTGAGAGTCTCGAGAGTGGATATAAACTAGTACCAGAAAGGATCGAGAGTCCGTTGGGAGTTGGTCTGAACAGACTTTTCTAAAATTCTGTTTTTCTATAAAACGATACTTATCAAACTGATGCATTTCGAACGACCAACAATCAGCCCAGACCTTCGTCCCTTGAACGGACAAACGGGAAAAGAGTCCAGCTTAGATAAAAAATATTTTTTGTGTTGTGTCGTTGCTGGTATATAGGTTTCATGATATTTAGGCGCATAACGTTGTATTCTATAGAATATATTCATTGGTCTAGGAAATTCCCAGAAACCCCTGTGATCCGTCCGCACCTTTTACTTTTCTCCTAATCCCTGTCAGTGTCGCTGCTGGCATTGCTGGTATAGAGTAAGCAACTAACGAGATATTGGTAAGCAAATTAGCCGCGACGACCCTATAGAGCAAAGCCAGGGATGCGCTGATACACGTTTTACTATAAATATAAGCAGAAATAAACAGGGTCTCGGTTAAGCCGAGCAATTCAATTTAGGAGCCACCCCCTATATAAGAAGGCCCTAGGGTGTTGTGCGCGTTTAAACTAACCCACATTCTTAGTTCGCGTACACTGCAGTAGATAACAAATTTATCTATCGACTTCTAGTAAAATTTCTACGCAGAAATTTCCACACTGAAATATAATTGAAGGATCCGTATGTCCGTGTGATGTTTACTTGGTGGCTGGATGCGACGGTTTTTCTAGAGTATTTTTTTTAAAGTCTATCACGAGGCTGATCCGGGTGAAGATGGGTTGCGAGAAGTCTGACAAGGAGGTCGAGGCACCACCAGAGGATACCAATGACTATGTTCTACATCTTCCACGAGCACTCAATATCGAGGAGAAGAAATATCTTTTGGCTGTGGAACGTGGTGATCTACCGAATGTCAGGAGAATATTGCAAATGGCTAATAATTCCAACGTGACTGTGAGATTTTTTTTTTTTTAACTTAACCGATTAATTAGTATATTTTACCTTTATATCGGTACTGCACGTCACAGGTATCTATTTTTCATTGCTTGTTTAGGTAAAATCAGTGGATGTTAATTGCATGGATAGCTTAGGACGTAGTGCAATAATTCTGGCTATAGAATCGGAGAATCTGGAAATGGTGGAACTCCTTGTAGTTATGGGAGTGGAGACGAAGGACGCTCTACTTCATGCTATCGATCAGGAATTCGTTGAGGCTGTAGAACTTCTTCTGGAGCACGAGGAACTGCTTAGGACCAATGAATTAAATCAGGAGCAACGTTAGTGAAATTTAAATACATTGGAAACTCACTTTTATTTTAACTCAAGTTTGTGTTTCAGCTCCCGACGCCAAGGAGATCGTACACAGTTGGCAAAGAGTCGATGCAGCTTCTTCAAGATATCCGCCGGATATGACGCCATTGGTCTTGGCGGCACAGCGTAATAATTATGAAATTTTGAAATTGTTACTCGACAGGGGCGCCACCCTCCCAATGCCTCACGACGTCAAATGCGGCTGTGATGATTGCTTACGCTGTGCAACAGGTGAACGTCAACTTATTATGTAATTAAAGTTTGAATGTTTCTAGAAAGAATGTTGTACCTGAAATGACGGTGATTTTTTTTTTCTAGCTGATCCACTGCGACTTTCCAGTACGAGAATATCAGAATACAAAGCACTGGCTAGTCCTAGTTTGATCGCTCTGAGTTCGTCGGACCCGTTAATGACGGCCTTTCAATTAAGCTGGGAATTGCGAGAACTAGCAATTGCTGAACCGGAAAATCGTGTCGAATACTTGAGATTAAGAAGACAGGTCGAGAAGTGAGTGTTGACTATTTTTCAATACAATGCAACGCTTTTTGATATCCATGTTGAGTTGCGTCAACAAAGTATTTTCCATTTTCTTGTTAAGGTTCGCTGTCGACTTGCTCCAACAAGCCAGAACCACTGCAGAACTAAATACCATTCTAAATCACGATCCGCAAGAGGATGGCGCTGAAAATCCTAAGCAATTGGCCAGATTGGAATTGGCCATTCAATACAAGCAGAAGCGTTTTGTTTCTCATGCACATGTGCAGCAACTGCTAGCTGCTATTTGGTAATTCATCTTAGAGTTACAACTACGCTGTCCAATTGAAATGCACAGTGGCAGTAGATATATTTTTATTCAAGGTACGAGGGTGTTCCTGGATTTCGTAGGATGTCCAGCATTCGACGTGTCGGAATTATTCTCAAGACTGCTTTACTGTTTCCTTTTTACTGTATCATCTATCTCCTGGCACCAGATTCAAGGATTGGTCAGCTATTGCGTAGACCATTCATGAAATTTCTTATTCACGCTTCAGCCTACCTATTCTTCCTTTGTAAGTGAAACTAATGAATTCTAGGTAAACTTCATTATAGCTATAGACAATAGAGAATGTGGTAAGTGCTGAGGCAGTTTCTGTGTTTAATTTGCAGTGATTCTCATTCTGGTATCGCAGAGAGCCGAGGTGGAGGTATTAAGATTATTTGGAAATGATCAGACGAGCAGATTGCTTGATGAGGATCTGATGAAGCAACGTGGTAGTAGTCCATCGCCATTGGAATGTCTGATCGTGATATACGTGGTGGGATTCATCTGGCAAGAAACGAGAGAGGTAAATAGCCAGTTGCGTAATAGCTGAAAGACGGCGATATCTCCAGATGTCGATTGGTCAATCGATTTCTCTGTCGCAAGTCCAATCGCTCAAACTGATCTTTATTGATTAGATTGTTCTTCTTTTTCTTTCATTTTATATCCTTTTATATTTATCTTCTCTTTGATGCACACCAGGTATACGTTGATGGGCTACGTGCTTATCTCAGGGATCTTTGGAACTTTATTGACTTCACCAGGAACACCCTCTACGTCGCCACTGCCATTCTGAGACTGGCGGCTTACATGCAGCAAAGGGCGGAAATAGAAGAGGATCGATCTGCTGCTCTTATTCCTAGGGAAAGATGGGGTGACTTTGATCCTCAATTAATAGCTGAGGGTCTCTTCGCTGCGGCTAATATCTTCAGCGCCCTTAAACTTGTTCATTTATTCAGCATAAATCCACATCTTGGTCCTCTGCAGATATCCCTTGGAAGAATGATCATTGATATTGTCAAATTTTTTTTCATATATACTCTCGTTCTATTTGCCTTTGCTTGCGGCCTTCATCAATTACTTTGGTACTTTGCTGAACTGGAGAAAAGCAAATGTTACAGTGGCATTGCTGATCCTGAATGGGATGCAGCGAGCAATGCTTGTATACGTTGGCGAAGGTACCTGACGAGTCTATATTTGCTGCTGTATAGAAACTTAAAGGATACTTTTTTACTTGACAAATTTTTTTGTAGGTTCAGTAGCTTATTTGAATCTTGTCAAAGTCTGTTTTGGGCCAGTTTTGGTGAAATTGGATTAGACACTTTTGAACTGACTGGTAATTGCAAAACTACTTAAAAATTTTTCTGTAACATATGGTTTAGTCTATACGGTCTCTTTCTTTTTGCTGCAGGTATCAAGTCTTATACTAGATTCTGGGGTCTTCTCATGTTCGGCTCTTATTCTGTTATCAATGTAATTGTTCTTTTAAATCTACTGATTGCCATGATGAGTAACAGTTATGCACTGATCGAGAAACATGCGGATACTGAATGGAAATTTGCCAGGACGAAATTGTGGATGAGTTACTTTGAAGAAGGTGGTACACTTCCACCCCCCTTTAATATATTTCCAAAGCCAAAAATGTTTTTGCGGCTTTGTGGATTTTATAAAAAGAATGCTGCCAAACGTTATAGCATGCGGAGACGAGCGAGGGAGCACAAGTAAAGAAATAAGAGAAACTGAATTCATAATTTTTAAATGATTTGATTATATGCATTGTTCTTCTGATTTTAGACACAGTGCCGTCATGAGAGCTTTGGTATGGAGGTATGTGGTAAATGCACATTCCCAACATGAAATGGAAGCAGTTACTGAGGACGACATTCATGAATTGAAATCCAGCTTGTCGTCCTGGCGTTGTGAACTTCTTGACATCCTCGAGAAGAATGGAATGGACATTGCTGGGATCGACACAAAGGAGAAAAGTAAGTAAAATTAAATTGTCATTGTTAGTTTTAATAATACAGATGTTTATAGCAATTCCTGCAAAGAGGATGCGGGTTTGGGAGAGGAGGCTGATGAAAGACTACCAGTTTGCTGGTCCTGTGACTGGATTAACCGATGAAGATAATCAGGAAGAACTGGCACTGCAGCAGCCTATGGAAGGAGAAGACAATATTGCAAGATGGAAAAGAGTAGCAAGACTGGCAGTGCTTAGATCAGCAGAAGCACGTTGGGGACAGGTAGGAAAAATCCAATTTTGCTAATATTTATTATTCTTTTGAAGTTACGGTATCTTATCGAAGATCCTTCAGGTGGTCAATAGCGTAGTACAAAGCTCTCAAATTGGTAAGAGCAATAGTAGAGCCTCGTTGCAAAGTAAGCAAAGTCTGAAGAGAGCCATGGAGGAGGCGCGTAGACTCACTGACAGGAGTCCTCTGCCTCCTGTCAGTCCAGTTGAGCTTCCGCAGAGTACAGCTGCTACTATTTTGCATGTCCTTCATGATATTGTGGAGACAGACAATGTATCAATTCCTGATACATCTAGATTGTCTGTTACACCGGAACCTCAAGTTTCTCCAAGTCAGGTATGTGCATAGAAAACTATTGCTCTTAATCATTATTGATTCGCAGTGTAGGTTATATGCTAAACACATTTTCTGCGCTTACGCAGTCTAAGCCACCAGTTGCTATGGGATATGAGGATGAGAAATATAAGAGGAGTCCGCAGCCTTTAGTCTCCTTGAGAACTAGTCCTCCTCGTGTGGTAAAAAGAAAAGCACCCAAGAGCGATCTTCAGAATTTATCATCCTCAATAGTTGGCACTGCGAATGGAAGATTGAATGGTGTACCAAATTATAATTTCAACTGCTCTAATAGAAAATCAATTGGAGATAACAATAGTCAACAATCTAATATGTTAAAGATTACACAAAGTTCAAATGTAGCAACGAATTCTGGAAGTTCCCCTGAAAACACACACACGAAGCAGTGCTCTAATGTATCTGCTTCTGAAACAGGTTCTATCGTTGATGGAAATTTGTTAAGACCCAGATCCAGAGTGATGTCGAGTCCCAATAAGTTACCAGAAGTAGCTATTATTCCAGTTACACCAGAACTAGGAACTCAAAAGAAAAATGACAGGCAGAGATTGGTCAAAATCGAACCAAAGTCACCTCGGATAGCTACTAGAAGATCTCCCAGAAGAGGTGGCGGTTGGTTATAAGTCTAAAGAAGCATTTTGAAATTTTTAATTCTGAGTTATAAAGACGTTTTTTGCGTATATAGGCCTTGAAATGCTCAGGGTCCTATTTTGTCTTGTCTTAGCGAAACACATGATCCACAATTTTTTGAAGGATCGATGTCAAGTTAAAATGAAATTCAATTAATGAATCATGTGTATTTATTATTCTCTCCGCTACAAATACATTGTTCTCCATGGAACACCAAATCTTAATGGTAATTAATTATATATAATTTCTCGTGGTTATATAGTTTAAATGAATGGAATATTCAATACAGATTTTCTTTTTCTACTATAGATGCACTGTATACTGTTCTGGAAAGGTATCTAAAATATGTGACACCATTGAAATATACTATAGCGAATTCCGTCGACACCCAGTTACCGCGTGTCGTTGTAAAACCTTCTTGGTAGGAACGACTTGTGTCAAAGGCAGAAATATCCCTCAGGCCGCTTGCACTACTTTATTCTGTGATTCCTTTTGCGCAGTATTGATTTTATCACCCAAAGACAAGGCCATACCTTGACTCTTAGCTCTAATCCGTATATGGCCAACGACAGGTGCATCAGGTTTATTCAACGGCTTCTCAATGGATAAATTTGCAAGGGCATCCTCACCAAATATCGATTTTGCATACATATTTGCCGCCATGAAGCCACACTGTCCGGAAAGTGCCTGAATGGTTAACAAAAGAAGTAATACATGTTTCATAATTTTGATATATCGTTGATTAATATAAACTAATTGCAATACCCAATGCTTACGCACCTTTTCAGGCGTTAAACAACGCATATTCGTAGATTTCAGCAGATGCGCCAGGTACTCCCTTAGATCCGAAAGACTTGTATTCACGGATACTTTGTTTTCCCATTCAAATTCTGCCCACATTTGACGGAATTCCGCATCGGTGCATGTAGCTGGCACTATGTAATCCATTATGTCAATGTGAATGTCATTAAGAACAACGACGCTTCTATCTGATCCGGCGCCAGAGACGTCATATACTAGAAAAGTTGCAAAATGAGTTATTGCGAGCGTTCAAATGATTTGATGGCGATTTTTTTTTCTTTCTCTACTGAAAATTACCAATGTTTCCAAATATTATGCCGTTCTCCGTCGAAGCTACTTTAACGTTCGCTTTGATGCTTGCGAAATCTCGGGGCGCCAGCACTATAGGCTGTGGTCTCTCGACCAGTTTCAGATCTCCCATTGTTGCTAATTCCAGGGTACAATTTTGCAGCGTGTCCTCGGTCTGGTTAACGATCAGAACGTCCAGAACGATGTCGTACTGATTGACGTGAACCAGAGCTTCGGCATATACCGGATCTGAGAAACCTGTAAGCTGGGTAACTTTGCTCAAGGCGCTAGGAGTTGGTGCGTCACCACCTGAACCAGGTCTTCCAGCAACCGCTGCACTTAGACTTTGTTCGAAAACATCACCAGCTCCTCCGGTTAAATCAGAACTTCGGCTCAGTTGTAAGAATTGTATGGCATCATCTACCTGAACGATACTTCCTGGTTTCTCCTTAGCCTGTACGTGTTCAGTGATTAAGGGTTTGTTTTTTATGATTCTACGATCAAGTATTCACTATGTTTCTAGAGTACCTTTTGATTTTGAGAATCCTCCTCAGCCTTGGCAGTTAACATTCGACCAAGGGCCGTGCGGCAACCCTCGGTAAAGACATTCTGTATCAAAGGAGTTGGGCAAGCCAATGATCTCAGGCATAGAGATATCCTCTCAGTGTCATCATGGGTCATAGCTTTGCTTGGTAACCCGGATCGTCCTAATTGTAGTACACTGGACATAACTAGCATTGCTTCTGCTTGCATTCGGTTACTCTTTTTAGCATTTTTTTCCAGACTCTTGTAACGCAGTGCCAGCTTAGATAAGGTTGTACCCAGAGAAGCGCCAATAAAGAAATCTCCTTCCATCATATACTGAACTAGAGCTGGACGTTTCTCTTCCTTTTTGCCTATTCCAAATAATGATATAACATTAAATGAATTGAACGGGATATGTTGATTTTGTTTGTAAAGTGATTAAATACCAGATGAAGCTGTGCTAAAAGCACTTTGGGTCGCATAAGTTCCGTCGGAAGTTACAAGCTGTGCTGGTGTCGCAGGAGTATTTCCGTCCTCCGGAGGTTTCTCACCAGCTTGTCTTTTATTTTCAGCTTCCACCAAAGGTAGCTCACCCAGGGCAGCCCTGATGCGGCTCATCACTGCTTCTATATCCTCTTTCGAAGTTGCATACTCACCCAGGATCCATAGTGCTGCACGGTGTACTTTTACTGAACGTATTTGGGGGAAGACCTGGTAACAGATTAAATTGATAAGAATATCGGATTCTCGAAATAGAGGAATGCAGATTTTGTTGTTGTTTAATGGCATTTCGTACTTCCAGGAGCTTCTCGATTATTAATGGGCGTAGGGATTCGAAACGCTGGATCGCTTCCCGGACAAAGACCAGGACGTCAGTTGCAGCTGCCTCGTTATTCTCAGATAGGAAATCTGTTAATACTGGAATCACAGTCGCAGCTACATCAGGAAATTTGATGGAACAAGCATGGAGAGTTCTCACTAGGAGTTGACGGTATCTCCCAGCATCCTCATGTTCCCCGCCAGCAGTTCTAAGGACTTCCTTCTTTAAAAGTTGGACCATTTCCTCGATGGTACGACTGGTCACTAGGTCCATTGCCAAAGCGAGGGTCTTCGTGCGAACTTCTAATGCCGGAGAACCTGTTCAACCGAAAGTTTAATTAATAATGTTTCGTTGTACTTTTGGGTTTGATGAATCACATGTACCAAGAACACGGAGTATGTCCATGACGAGATCCTGGAGAACCCTTTCATGTGCAGGACTGTCCTTCATTGCAATCAGCCTATCCAGAACAATTAGTTTGACATTATTATCACTTTCTTTGACGACTAATTCTATGTAGCAAGATGCAGCAGCCTTTATTGCAGTTGGAGCGCTGGATAACGTAACCAGTGTACCAGCAGCTTCGTAGCGAACTGCAGCACTTGGGGAATTCAGTAGACTATAAATGCATCTGATAAAACGTGCTCTTTCTGATGGATTTGCATGGCATACCTGTAGTATTAAAAATATTAGGTTGATTTGACTTAGTTTCGGAATGAAAAATGGCTGTGAAAGATAGTTTACCTTGTAGATTAATTCAACAATGACCAACTGTAAGATATCCCCGAAACTAGGAACCTGATCCAAGCAAGCCGCCAAATATGATAAAGCTCTACTTTGATCAGCATGTAGCAGCATTAGAAAGGCATTCCGTCTGCAGGACATATCTTGTTCGCCCTCTAGGTATTTGGCGATCAGTTCCGGTGCATCAGGTATAAGGAACTCAAAGTTCCTGTAAATAGTGAAGATCGCCAAGACTGCGTTTCGACGTACATACGAATGACGGTGCTCCAAACAGGCTGTGATGGCAGGCATAAGGGGTTCCAGTAATTCAGGCTCTTTCAATTTGCATAAAAACCTGGATATCATCGGTGAATCAGTTAGTAGCTGTCAGAGTTCAAACTTAGAAATATTAGCTACCTTAGCGTAGATCCTCTAACAAATTCATTTGGATGTTGAAGATCCTTTCTGTAAGCGTCACAAACAAGAATCATCTCCTGCAAGAGTTTCCCATCGGGTGAAGTCTTTGGGACAATTTCCCAAAATATAAGGAGGAGTTTCTTGATCGTATGGTCCTGTAGAGGTAGGACAAATCGTATAATGGTCATCAAAAGACCAGGAAGTCTCTCTCCGCTTATTATCATATGGATGGTCTTCTTCAGGGCTTCAACCTTAACGTTCACATCGCCCTTCTCCAGATCTTGCTTTAATTGGAGCTCATTTAATGGCTCTGCATCCGAAGGTATATTTATAAGGGTGTAACAAGGTTGTTCCACAACAGAACTCATTTTTAAAACTTGATCTAGCTTTCCACAGTATCTCAGTAATTTTAAATCTGTAGAACAAAAATAAGTCTTTAAATGTCGAATAATTTCTTCAAGACGCAGATAGTATCTTCATTAAAAAATGTTATAAGCAGTCTTATTTGCAGTAATTAATATGATTGTTAGGCTTCAGGTTATGGCAAGAGTTGGTCCTAGTCATACATTCTGTATAACATTAAGACATCATGGTTATTATTACAAGAATATCAATTTACGTACCTGATTTTCAATTTAATTTATGTAGAATTAGAGGATCGACAGTATTATATATACAATCGGCATTTAAAATTCTCAAACGAGAAAGAACGACATACGTGTCAAATGCTAAGTGAATGCTTGGCCATATTGTAGGAATAGCGCTAGTGTTCAACAATGGCTATGACCATTGTTCAATGCTGTGTTACGAAACGGAGAGGAGGTCGCCATTACACCACAAGTTCATGAATTTTCAATGTTTCCCTCCCAAACAGAATTTTTCTTCGAGACTTTATTAATCATTATATATTCTTATTGTTGCAGGTATATCGGCAGTAGATACAACAGAGAGGAGTAGGGAGATGCACAATGAATAGCGGCGAGTCTGGAAGTAGGATAATGTGATCATCGCCTCCGTCGACAATGCGAATTCCGTCGTAGCCTAGCAAAACGTGAACACGAAAGCGTAGCTTGGCGGGCAGAGGTTCTCCGCTACTCGACGCTATGTGCGACAGATGCAGGACTCTGGGTTTTCCAGAATAAAAAAAAAAACATGGTCACCTATGGGGCCTCGGAGGGGTCGTTGCTCCCTTGTGGAGAGGCTGGACCTCACGGAAATGGGCGAGGAGGGGCCCATTTCGCTCCCTTGTACATAATTCCTACTTTTCCTACATTTTCCACTAAATTGTACATAAATTAGGTGTCTGGAACATCAAAATAATTAATTAAATGAACAAAGTAAAATATTAACACGTAGAAATCGGAAATTCTGGCTAAAAATATTTAGAAGTACTGGAAGTTGCTCAAAAATGTGTGCGCGCAACTTCTTCGCGCAGGACTCGGCGAGTGGAAGCAGGCGCATGGTGGGGGGAGCGCTCGAGGCAGACGGGACTCTGATCGCTCATTCTTCCTCGAGCCGGTCTCCTATACTGGTCTCTTGGAAGCACCCTTCTTATCTTTTTCCAAACTTCTTCTATTTCTACATTTATTTCTTCTTTACTTCCTTATTTCTTTATCTTCTATTCTTTACTTTCTTATTTATCACTTCCCTTATTTCTTCTTTAGTTTTATAACTCTATTCATTACTTTTCTACTTCTTTATTTCTATATTTCTGTCTTCTCGTTTCACTCTGTTCGCTCTCACTTCACATTGTTCTTCTCTTACTTTTCCTACATTTATTTCTTCTTTACTTCTTTATTTCTTTATATTTAATTCTTTACTTTCTTATTTATCTCTTTCGTTATTTCCTCTTTACTTTTACAACTTTATTCCTTATTTTTCTACTTCTTTATTTCTTTATTTCTATCTTCCTTTCTGCCTTCCTATTTCTTCTCGACTTTTATAACTCTATTCCTTACATTTCTATTTCTTAACTTTTTAAATTCTATCTTTCTTTCTAATTTCTCGTTTCACTCTGTTCCCTCTCACTTTCTATTGTGCTTGTCTTACACTTCCTATTCCTTTGGTCGGGTCGAGCATATTAATTCAAGTAGTAATATAGAGTAGTCATCCGGTTAGTGCAGCTAGACTTAAGACCATGGTGTCGGGGGTTGCCCTTCCGCCTCATCCGCTGAGCTTGCTCAGTGGGTCGGGCCCAAGTTGTGGCCGCAACAGGACCTTATGGGTCTCCCGACGGGGGCCTTGAGCCCCCTTAGGGTATCTACGGCCATGGTCTTTCGTTTAGTGAATCTAGCCAGGTGTCTAGCTCTCGCGTATTTAGTATAATTTGTTCGCTTTGCTAAAAACACTCCAATATGTCGTTGACCCCTGGGCACTTGTGTGGGTAGTGACGATCCTATGTGTCGGTGGGGAGGTCGGTGTGGTAGTCCGTTGGCTCTGGGTAAAGTCCTATTTGTGCTTGTGCTTGGGGGTCTTCTTCACTTGGGGTAGGTGCGGGTGCTATTGAGCACCTGCTAGTATAAAGTCACCCTCTGTCGGAGACATTTTGCGCGGGGATCGATGGCTAACGGGGCCCGCCGCCGGCGGCGGGCGTGGTTCCTTACGTCTAACCCACTGAGCTTGCTCGGTGGGAAGGGACGGAGGTTGTAGCGTTAAATATCGTCCTTCGGGATGTCCTGGCGGTGCTCGCAAGAGCCACTGCTGGGTGCTACGCCCGCGGTCTTTCGTTGCGGTGAATCTTGACAAGGGGTAGACCGCGTTTAACTTGTCCCTTTTGCGTTCAACTTATCTTAGCTTCTTCGCGTTTAACTTCACCTTACCCCCTTGTGCGTTTTTCTTGTCCCTCGACCCGACTTCCTTTCCTTCCTGAGGTTTTTCCCCCCTAGTCCTGTGCGCGACAGCCGCAGGACTCGGGGGTTTTCCTCAAAAAAAATAAAAAAAAAACACGGTCCCCTATGGGGCCTCGGAGGGGTCGTAGCTCCCTTCAGGAGAGGCAGGACCTCACGGAAATGGGCGGGGAGGGGCCCATTTCGCTCCCTTATACTTCCTATTTTTCCTAATTTTTCGAGTCTTCTCTTTTGTCGCTACTCCCGAATAATCTGGTCTTCGTGCATACGCTTTACGCGTCTTCTTCGCCCCTTGTTCCCTCAGTCATTACAATATTTCTTCTTCACTCTTTCTTTTTAACAATCTTCCTCATTTCCTCTTCAACAACATCTTCCCTGTCTGCTGCCACCAAATTTTTCTACTCAATTTTCGAATCTCTTATTCCTTCCTATTCTCCATCACTTTTCTACTAGTATAATCTTAAAAACTAAGTTTTTAAAATGTTTTTTGAAAAAAACAAGTTTAAAGTGGTAGCGCATATAACATACCACACGTGTATTATATTGCTGTGATATATTTTCATATATCTCTAATGGTACTGTTATTGGTAATCTTTCGTAAGCCATATACTGTATACGCATACTGTATCATTATTGCATTTGTCCAATAAATTATCTTGTAACACTTACAATACGTATATATTCTTTTACCCTATGCGAATATCCCAAAGTACGAATGAATTCTGTCTCTCTCTTACTCTCCTCCATCACAACAGCATCCTTTTGCTCCTCCTCCTGCCCTATGCTTCGAACCCCCTTTGCTGCTATGCTCCATTTTCTCTATCATTATTTCCATTTCATCTCTGCCATATTATCCGTATTCTGACTTCGCTTTTCCTTTATCGAAACAACCTTCTAAAAAAAAGAATTCTCTTAGACATTTCCTTAGCCCTTTGTTACGCAATATACTTATTTAGTCTGTACATCCTGCCTTAATAATGAAAAGCGTACAGTTACATAGGCTTCAGTCTATTCTTAAATTTTGAAAATACTCGAATTTGCACCTTTGGGAGGCTGTATCTCGAAAACGGCTGGGATTAGCGCTTTTCCTTGAAATTTAGAAAGATCTCTTAATGCAGAAAGATAGAATAGTCCATAGAAGAGGCTAGTACAGGTTAGAATGCGATAGGGCAACTTTCAAAAAATTGTTCTACTTTTTGGTACTGGCAGACTTTTTTTATTTATTGTATTTTGAAAATACTCGAAATTGCACCTTTGGGAGGCTGTATCTCGAAAACGGCTGGGATTAGCGCTTTTCCTTGAAATTTTGAAAGATCTCTTAATGCAGAAAGATAGAATAGTCCATAGAAGAGGCTAGTACAGGTTAGAATGCGATAGGGCAACTTTCAAAAAATTCTTCTACTTTTTGGTACTCTCAGACTTTTTTTTGAATTTTGAAAATACTCGAAATTGCACCTTTGGGAGGCTGTATCTCGAAAACGGCTGGGATTAGCGCTTTTTCCTTGAAATTTAGAAAGATCTCTTAATGCAGAAAGATAGAATGGTCCATAGAAGAGGCTGGTACAGGTTAGATTGCGATAGGGCCACTTTCAAAAAATTCGTGTACTTTTTGGTACTCTAAGACTCTTTTTTTTTTGAATTTTGAAAATACTCGAAATTACACCTTTGGGAGGCTGTATCTCGAAAACGGTTGGAGCTACGGCTTTTTCCTTGAAATTTAGAAAGATCTCTTAATGCAGAAAGATAGAATGGTCCATAGAAGAGGCTGGTACAGGTTAGATTGCGATAGGGCCACTTTCAAAAAATTCGTGTACTTTTTGGTACTCTAAGACTCTTTTTTTTTGAATTTTGAAAATACTCGAAATTGCACCTTTGGGAGGCTGTATCTCGAAAACGGTTGGAGCTACGGCTTTTTCCTTGAAATTTAGAAAGATCTCTTAATGCAGAAAGATAGAATGGTCCATAGAAGAGGCTGGCACAGGTTAGATTGCGATAGGGCCACTTTCAAAAAATTCGTGTACTTTTTGGTACTTGCAGTCGATAATCTAATCTTCCTGCATACGCTTTACGCATCTTCTTTGCGCCTTGTTTCCTCAGTCCTTACCATGTCTCTTCTTTACTCTTACTTTTTAAGAATCTTCCTCTTTTCCCTTGAACAGCATCTTCCCTGTCTGCTGCCACCAAACTTTTACTACTCTATTTTCGAATCTCCTATTCCTTCCTATTCTCCATCACTCTCCTCCTAGTATATCCTTAGAAACTAAGATTTTAAAATGTCCTTTAGAAAAAGGAAAAATTAAAGTCGTTGTGCGTATAACATACAACACCTGTATTATATTGCAGTGATATGTAATATATTGTTATTGCTAATATTTCGCAGACTATATATGTATGTATGTACATCTGTACTTTGTATACTGTATAAGTATTGTATTTGTCGAATATATGTATGTATGGATGAATGTATGTATGAATGTATGAACCTGTACTCCGTATACTGTATCATTATTGCATTTTTTGAATAAATTATCTTGTAATACTTACAATACGTATATATTCTTTTACCCTATGCGAATATACTAAAGTACGAATGAGTTCTGTCTCTTTCGTACTCTCCTTCTCCTCCACCCTTATTCTTCTACACCACTTTTCGGCAATGCTGCATTTTCTCTGCCATTACTCTCATTCTATCTGCAAGTTGCAAAAAATAAAGGGATTTTCTGAAAGTGCCCTATTGCAATTTGATCTGTACCTGTCTCTTCCAAGATACAGCTGATTTTCGAATTAATTTCGGAATTATTTTATCGGAAAAAGTTCGCTCATTCTCTCAGAGATGGCGCCACATATCATGCCCAGGAGGTGCTGCCCTCTTATCGGCGAAAATTCGAACTAATGCGAATTCTTTAATAAGATTTTCTCATTGAATTTCGACGATGGGATTTATAAATTCAATTCGGAATTATTTTATCGGAAAAAGTTCACTCGTTCTCTCAGAGATGGCGCCACATATCATGCCCAGGAGGTGCTGCCCTCTTATCGGCGAAAATTCGAACTAATGCGAATTCTTTAATAAGATTTTCTCATTGAATTTCGACGATGGGATTTATAAATTCAATTCGGAATTATTTTATCGGAAAAAGTTCACTCGTTCTCTCAGAGATGGCGCCACATATCATGCCCAGGAGGTGCTGCCCTCTTATCGGCGAAAATTCGAACTAATGCGAATTCTTTAATAAGATTTTCTCATTGAAATTTCGACGATGAGATTTTCAAGTTACATTTGAAATCATTTTATCGTAGAAGGTAGTATTGATGAAGAAAAGCGAAGTCAAGATATGGATAATAGCTAAAAAGGGGTTTCGCAGCATAAGAGAAGGAAGCTGTTAGGCAGGAGGAGAGTACGAAAGAGACAGAACTCATTCGTACTTTAGGATACTCGCATAGGGTAAAAGAATATATACGTATTTTAAGTGTTACAAGATAATTTATTCAAAAAATGCAATAATGATACAGTATACGGAGTACAGGTTCATACATTCATACATACATTCATTCATACATACATCCATACATACATATATTCGACAAATACAATACTTATACAGTATACAAAGTACAGATGTACATACATATATAGTCTGCGGAAGATTAGCAATAACAATATATTACACATATCACTGCAATATAACATAGGTGTTGTATGTTATTCGCACAACGACTTTAATTTTTCCTTTTCCAAAGGACATTTAAAAAACTTAGTTTTTAAGGATATACTAGGAGGAGAGTGATGGAGAATAGGAAGGAATAGGAGATTCGAAAATAGAGTAGTAAAAGTTTGGTGGCAGCAGACAGGCAAGATGTTGTTCAAGGGAATAGAGGAAGATTGTTATAAAGAAAGAGTAAAGAAGAGACATGGTAAGGACTGAGGAAACAAGGCGCGAAGAAGATGCGTAAAGCGTATGCACGAAGATTAGATTATCGACTGCAAGTACCAAAAAGTACAGGAATTTTTTGAAAGTGGCCCTATCGCAATCTAACCTGTACCAGCCTCTTCTATGGACCATTCTATCTTTCTGCTTTAAGAGATCTTTCTAAATTTCAAGGAAAAAGCCGTAGCTCCAACCGTTTTCGAGATACAGCCTCCCAAAGGTGTAATTTCGAGTATTTTCAAAATTCAAAAAAAAAAGAGTCTTAGAGTACCAAAAAGTACACGAATTTTTTGAAAGTGGCCCTATCGCAATCTAACCTGTACCAGCCTCTTCTATGGACCATTCTATCTTTCTGCATTAAGAGATCTTTCTAAATTTCAAGGAAAAAGCCGTAGCTCCAACCGTTTTCGAGATACAGCCTCCCAAAGGTGCAATTTCGAGTATTTTCGAAATTCAAAAAAAAAGAGTCTTAGAGTACCAAAAAGTACACGAATTTTTTGAAAGTGGCCCTATCGCAATCTAACCTGTACCAGCCTCTTCTATGGACCATTCTATCTTTCTGCATTAAGAGATCTTTCAAAATTTCAAGGAAAAAGCCGTAGCTCCAACCGTTTTCGAGATACAGCCTCCCAAAGGTGCAATTTCGAGTATTTTCAAAATTCAAAAAAAAAGAGTCTTAGAGTACCAAAAAGTACACGAATTTTTTGAAAGTGGCCCTATCGCAATCTAACCTGTACCAGCCTCTTCTATGGACCATTCTATCTTTCTGCTTTAAGAGATCTTTCTAAATTTCAAGGAAAAAGCCGTAGCTCCAACCGTTTTCGAGATACAGCCTCCCAAAGGTGTAATTTCGAGTATTTTCAAAATTCAAAAAAAAAAGAGTCTTAGAGTACCAAAAAGTACACGAATTTTTTGAAAGTGGCCCTATCGCAATCTAACCTGTACCAGCCTCTTCTATGGACCATTCTATCTTTCTGCATTAAGAGATCTTTCTAAATTTCAAGGAAAAAGCCGTAGCTCCAACCGTTTTCGAGATACAGCCTCCCAAAGGTGCAATTTCGAGTATTTTCGAAATTCAAAAAAAAAGAGTCTTAGAGTACCAAAAAGTACACGAATTTTTTGAAAGTGGCCCTATCGCAATCTAACCTGTACCAGCCTCTTCTATGGACCATTCTATCTTTCTGCATTAAGAGATCTTTCAAAATTTCAAGGAAAAAGCCGTAGCTCCAACCGTTTTCGAGATACAGCCTCCCAAAGGTGCAATTTCGAGTATTTTCAAAATTCAAAAAAAAAGAGTCTTAGAGTACCAAAAAGTACACGAATTTTTTGAAAGTGGCCCTATCGCAATCTAACCTGTACCAGCCTCTTCTATGGACCATTCTATCTTTCTGCATTAAGAGATCTTTCAAAATTTCAAGGAAAAAGCCGTAGCTCCAACCGTTTTCGAGATACAGCCTCCCAAAGGTGCAATTTCGAGTATTTTCGAAATTCAAAAAAAAAGAGTCAGAGTACCAAAAAGTACACGAATTTTTTGAAAGTGGCCCTATCGCAATCTAACCTGTACCAGCCTCTTCTATGGACCATTCTATCTTTCTGCGTTAAGAGATCTTTCTAAATTTCAAGGAAAAAGCCGTAGCTCCAACCGTTTTCGAGATACAGCCTCCCAAAGGTGTAATTTCGAGTATTTTCAAAATTCAAAAAAAAAAGAGTCTTAGAGTACCAAAAAGTACACGAATTTTTTGAAAGTGGCCCTATCGCAATCTAACCTGTACCAGCCTCTTCTATGGACCATTCTATCTTTCTGCATTAAGAGATCTTTCAAAATTTCAAGGAAAAAGCCGTAGCTCCAACCGTTTTCGAGATACAGCCTCCCAAAGGTGCAATTTCGAGTATTTTCAAAATTCAAAAAAAAAGAGTCTTAGAGTACCAAAAAGTACACGAATTTTTTGAAAGTGGCCCTATCGCAATCTAACCTGTACCAGCCTCTTCTATGGACCATTCTATCTTTCTGCATTAAGAGATCTTTCTAAATTTCAAGGAAAAAGCCGTAGCTCCAACCGTTTTCGAGATACAGCCTCCCAAAGGTGCAATTTCGAGTATTTTCGAAATTCAAAAAAAAAGAGTCTTAGAGTACCAAAAAGTACACGAATTTTTTGAAAGTGGCCCTATCGCAATCTAACCTGTACCAGCCTCTTCTATGGACCATTCTATCTTTCTGCATTAAGAGATCTTTCAAAATTTCAAGGAAAAAGCCGTAGCTCCAACCGTTTTCGAGATACAGCCTCCCAAAGGTGCAATTTCGAGTATTTTCAAAATTCAAAAAAAAAGAGTCTTAGAGTACCAAAAAGTACACGAATTTTTTGAAAGTGGCCCTATCGCAATCTAACCTGTACCAGCCTCTTCTATGGACCATTCTATCTTTCTGCATTAAGAGATCTTTCAAAATTTCAAGGAAAAAGCCGTAGCTCCAACCGTTTTCGAGATACAGCCTCCCAAAGGTGCAATTTCGAGTATTTTCGAAATTCAAAAAAAAAGAGTCAGAGTACCAAAAAGTACACGAATTTTTTGAAAGTGGCCCTATCGCAATCTAACCTGTACCAGCCTCTTCTATGGACCATTCTATCTTTCTGCGTTAAGAGATCTTTCTAAATTTCAAGGAAAAAGCCGTAGCTCCAACCGTTTTCGAGATACAGCCTCCCAAAGGTGTAATTTCGAGTATTTTCAAAATTCAAAAAAAAAAGAGTCTTAGAGTACCAAAAAGTACACGAATTTTTTGAAAGTGGCCCTATCGCAATCTAACCTGTACCAGCCTCTTCTATGGACCATTCTATCTTTCTGCATTAAGAGATCTTTCAAAATTTCAAGGAAAAAGCCGTAGCTCCAACCGTTTTCGAGATACAGCCTCCCAAAGGTGCAATTTCGAGTATTTTCAAAATTCAAAAAAAAAGAGTCTTAGAGTACCAAAAAGTACACGAATTTTTTGAAAGTGGCCCTATCGCAATCTAACCTGTACCAGCCTCTTCTATGGACCATTCTATCTTTCTGCATTAAGAGATCTTTCTAAATTTCAAGGAAAAAGCCGTAGCTCCAACCGTTTTCGAGATACAGCCTCCCAAAGGTGCAATTTCGAGTATTTTCGAAATTCAAAAAAAAAGAGTCTTAGAGTACCAAAAAGTACACGAATTTTTTGAAAGTGGCCCTATCGCAATCTAACCTGTACCAGCCTCTTCTATGGACCATTCTATCTTTCTGCATTAAGAGATCTTTCAAAATTTCAAGGAAAAAGCCGTAGCTCCAACCGTTTTCGAGATACAGCCTCCCAAAGGTGCAATTTCGAGTATTTTCAAAATTCAAAAAAAAAGAGTCTTAGAGTACCAAAAAGTACACGAATTTTTTGAAAGTGGCCCTATCGCAATCTAACCTGTACCAGCCTCTTCTATGGACCATTCTATCTTTCTGCATTAAGAGATCTTTCTAAATTTCAAGGAAAAAGCCGTAGCTCCAACCGTTTTCGAGATACAGCCTCCCAAAGGTGCAATTTCGAGTATTTTCAAAATTCAAAAAAAAAGAGTCTTAGAGTACCAAAAAGTACACGAATTTTTTGAAAGTGGCCCTATCGCAATCTAACCTGTACCAGCCTCTTCTATGGACCATTCTATCTTTCTGCATTAAGAGATCTTTCTAAATTTCAAGGAAAAAGCCGTAGCTCCAACCGTTTTCGAGATACAGCCTCCCAAAGGTGCAATTTCGAGTATTTTCAAAATTCAAAAAAAAAGAGTCTTAGAGTACCAAAAAGTACACGAATTTTTTGAAAGTGGCCCTATCGCAATCTAACCTGTACCAGCCTCTTCTATGGACCATTCTATCTTTCTGCATTAAGAGATCTTTCTAAATTTCAAGGAAAAAGCCGTAGCTCCAACCGTTTTCGAGATACAGCCTCCCAAAGGTGTAATTTCGAGTATTTTCAAAATTCAAAAAAAAAAGAGTCTTAGAGTACCAAAAAGTACACGAATTTTTTGAAAGTGGCCCTATCGCAATCTAACCTGTACCAGCCTCTTCTATGGACCATTCTATCTTTCTGCATTAAGAGATCTTTCTAAATTTCAAGGAAAAAGCCGTAGCTCCAACCGTTTTCGAGATACAGCCTCCCAAAGGTGCAATTTCGAGTATTTTCAAAATTCAAAAAAAAAGAGTCTTAGAGTACCAAAAAGTACACGAATTTTTTGAAAGTGGCCCTATCGCAATCTAACCTGTACCAGCCTCTTCTATGGACCATTCTATCTTTCTGCATTAAGAGAACTTTCAATATTTCAAGGAAAAAGCCGTAGCTCCAACCGTTTTCGAGATACAGCCTCCCAAAGGTGTAATTTCGAGTATTTTCAAAATTCAAAAAAAAAGAGTCTTAGAGTACCAAAAAGTACACGAATTTTTTGAAAGTGGCCCTATCGCAATCTAACCTGTACCAGCCTCTTCTATGGACCATTCTATCTTTCTGCATTAAGAGATCTTTCTAAATTTCAAGGAAAAAGCCGTAGCTCCAACCGTTTTCGAGATACAGCCTCCCAAAGGTGCAATTTCGAGTATTTTCGAAATTCAAAAAAAAAGAGTCTTAGAGTACCAAAAAGTACACGAATTTTTTGAAAGTGGCCCTATCGCAATCTAACCTGTACCAGCCTCTTCTATGGACCATTCTATCTTTCTGCATTAAGAGATCTTTCAAAATTTCAAGGAAAAAGCCGTAGCTCCAACCGTTTTCGAGATACAGCCTCCCAAAGGTGCAATTTCGAGTATTTTCAAAATTCAAAAAAAAAGAGTCTTAGAGTACCAAAAAGTACACGAATTTTTTGAAAGTGGCCCTATCGCAATCTAACCTGTACCAGCCTCTTCTATGGACCATTCTATCTTTCTGCATTAAGAGATCTTTCTAAATTTCAAGGAAAAAGCCGTAGCTCCAACCGTTTTCGAGATACAGCCTCCCAAAGGTGCAATTTCGAGTATTTTCGAAATTCAAAAAAAAAGAGTCTTAGAGTACCAAAAAGTACACGAATTTTTTGAAAGTGGCCCTATCGCAATCTAACCTGTACCAGCCTCTTCTATGGACCATTCTATCTTTCTGCGTTAAGAGATCTTTCTAAATTTCAAGGAAAAAGCCGTAGCTCCAACCGTTTTCGAGATACAGCCTCCCAAAGGTGCAATTTCGAGTATTTTCGAAATTCAAAAAAAAAGAGTCTTAGAGTACCAAAAAGTACACGAATTTTTTGAAAGTGGCCCTATCGCAATCTAACCTGTACCAGCCTCTTCTATGGACCATTCTATCTTTCTGCATTAAGAGATCTTTCAAAATTTCAAGGAAAAAGCCGTAGCTCCAACCGTTTTCGAGATACAGCCTCCCAAAGGTGCAATTTCGAGTATTTTCAAAATTCAAAAAAAAAGAGTCTTAGAGTACCAAAAAGTACACGAATTTTTTGAAAGTGGCCCTATCGCAATCTAACCTGTACCAGCCTCTTCTATGGACCATTCTATCTTTCTGCATTAAGAGATCTTTCTAAATTTCAAGGAAAAAGCCGTAGCTCCAACCGTTTTCGAGATACAGCCTCCCAAAGGTGTAATTTCGAGTATTTTCAAAATTCAAAAAAAAAAGAGTCTTAGAGTACCAAAAAGTACAGGAATTTTTTGAAAGTGGCCCTATCGCAATCTAACCTGTACCAGCCTCTTCTATGGACCATTCTATCTTTCTGCATTAAGAGATCTTTCTAAATTTCAAGGAAAAAGCCGTAGCTCCAACCGTTTTCGAGATACAGCCTCCCAAAGGTGCAATTTCGAGTATTTTCGAAATTCAAAAAAAAAGAGTCTTAGAGTACCAAAAAGTACACGAATTTTTTGAAAGTGGCCCTATCGCAATCTAACCTGTACCAGCCTCTTCTATGGACCATTCTATCTTTCTGCATTAAGAGATCTTTCTAAATTTCAAGGAAAAAGCCGTAGCTCCAACCGTTTTCGAGATACAGCCTCCCAAAGGTGCAATTTCGAGTATTTTCGAAATTCAAAAAAAAAGAGTCTTAGAGTACCAAAAAGTACACGAATTTTTTGAAAGTGGCCCTATCGCAATCTAACCTGTACCAGCCTCTTCTATGGACCATTCTATCTTTCTGCATTAAGAGATCTTTCAAAATTTCAAGGAAAAAGCCGTAGCTCCAACCGTTTTCGAGATACAGCCTCCCAAAGGTGCAATTTCGAGTATTTTCAAAATTCAAAAAAAAAGAGTCTTAGAGTACCAAAAAGTACACGAATTTTTTGAAAGTGGCCCTATCGCAATCTAACCTGTACCAGCCTCTTCTATGGACCATTCTATCTTTCTGCATTAAGAGATCTTTCTAAATTTCAAGGAAAAAGCCGTAGCTCCAACCGTTTTCGAGATACAGCCTCCCAAAGGTGCAATTTCGAGTATTTTCGAAATTCAAAAAAAAAGAGTCTTAGAGTACCAAAAAGTACACGAATTTTTTGAAAGTGGCCCTATCGCAATCTAACCTGTACCAGCCTCTTCTATGGACCATTCTATCTTTCTGCGTTAAGAGATCTTTCTAAATTTCAAGGAAAAAGCCGTAGCTCCAACCGTTTTCGAGATACAGCCTCCCAAAGGTGCAATTTCGAGTATTTTCGAAATTCAAAAAAAAAGAGTCTTAGAGTACCAAAAAGTACACGAATTTTTTGAAAGTGGCCCTATCGCAATCTAACCTGTACCAGCCTCTTCTATGGACCATTCTATCTTTCTGCATTAAGAGATCTTTCAAAATTTCAAGGAAAAAGCCGTAGCTCCAACCGTTTTCGAGATACAGCCTCCCAAAGGTGCAATTTCGAGTATTTTCAAAATTCAAAAAAAAAGAGTCTTAGAGTACCAAAAAGTACACGAATTTTTTGAAAGTGGCCCTATCGCAATCTAACCTGTACCAGCCTCTTCTATGGACCATTCTATCTTTCTGCATTAAGAGATCTTTCTAAATTTCAAGGAAAAAGCCGTAGCTCCAACCGTTTTCGAGATACAGCCTCCCAAAGGTGTAATTTCGAGTATTTTCAAAATTCAAAAAAAAAAGAGTCTTAGAGTACCAAAAAGTACAGGAATTTTTTGAAAGTGGCCCTATCGCAATCTAACCTGTACCAGCCTCTTCTATGGACCATTCTATCTTTCTGCATTAAGAGATCTTTCTAAATTTCAAGGAAAAAGCCGTAGCTCCAACCGTTTTCGAGATACAGCCTCCCAAAGGTGCAATTTCGAGTATTTTCAAAATTCAAAAAAAAAGAGTCTTAGAGTACCAAAAAGTACACGAATTTTTTGAAAGTGGCCCTATCGCAATCTAACCTGTACCAGCCTCTTCTATGGACCATTCTATCTTTCTGCATTAAGAGATCTTTCAAAATTTCAAGGAAAAAGCCGTAGCTCCAACCGTTTTCGAGATACAGCCTCCCAAAGGTGCAATTTCGAGTATTTTCAAAATTCAAAAAAAAAGAGTCTTAGAGTACCAAAAAGTACACGAATTTTTTGAAAGTGGCCCTATCGCAATCTAACCTGTACCAGCCTCTTCTATGGACCATTCTATCTTTCTGCATTAAGAGATCTTTCTAAATTTCAAGGAAAAAGCCGTAGCTCCAACCGTTTTCGAGATACAGCCTCCCAAAGGTGCAATTTCGAGTATTTTCAAAATTCAAAAAAAAAGAGTCTTAGAGTACCAAAAAGTACACGAATTTTTTGAAAGTGGCCCTATCGCAATCTAACCTGTACCAGCCTCTTCTATGGACCATTCTATCTTTCTGCATTAAGAGATCTTTCTAAATTTCAAGGAAAAAGCCGTAGCTCCAACCGTTTTCGAGATACAGCCTCCCAAAGGTGCAATTTCGAGTATTTTCAAAATTCAAAAAAAAAGAGTCTTAGAGTACCAAAAAGTACACGAATTTTTTGAAAGTGGCCCTATCGCAATCTAACCTGTACCAGCCTCTTCTATGGACCATTCTATCTTTCTGTATTAATAGATCTTTCAAAATTTCAAGGAAAAAGCCGTAGCTCCAACCGTTTTCGAGATACAGCCTCCCAAAGGTGTAATTTCGAGTATTTTCAAAATTCAAAAAAAAAGAGTCTTAGAGTACCAAAAAGTACACGAATTTTTTGAAAGTGGCCCTATCGCAATCTAACCTGTACCAGCCTCTTCTATGGACCATTCTATCTTTCTGCATTAAGAGATCTTTCAAAATTTCAAGGAAAAAGCCGTAGCTCCAACCGTTTTCGAGATACAGCCTCCCAAAGGTGCAATTTCGAGTATTTTCAAAATTCAAAAAAAAAGAGTCTTAGAGTACCAAAAAGTACACGAATTTTTTGAAAGTGGCCCTATCGCAATCTAACCTGTACCAGCCTCTTCTATGGACCATTCTATCTTTCTGAATTAAGAGATCTTTCTAAATTTCAAGGAAAAAGCCGTAGCTCCAACCGTTTTCGAGATACAGCCTCCCAAAGGTGCAATTTCGAGTATTTTCAAAATTCAAAAAAAAAAGAGTCAGAGTACCAAAAAGTACACGAATTTTTTGAAAGTGGCCCTATCGCAATCTAACCTGTACCAGCCTCTTCTATGGACCATTCTATCTTTCTGCATTAAGAGATCTTTCTAAATTTCAAGGAAAAAGCCGTAGCTCCAACCGTTTTCGAGATACAGCCTCCCAAAGGTGCAATTCCGAGTATTTTCAAAATTCAAAAAAAAAGAGTCTTAGAGTACCAAAAAGTACACGAATTTTTTGAAAGTGGCCCTATCGCAATCTAACCTGTACCAGCCTCTTCTATGGACCATTCTATCTTTCTGCATTAAGAGATCTTTCTAAATTTCAAGGAAAAAGCCGTAGCTCCAACCGTTTTCGAGATACAGCCTCCCAAAGGTGTAATTTCGAGTATTTTCAAAATTCAAAAAAAAAAGAGTCTTAGAGTACCAAAAAGTACACGAATTTTTTGAAAGTGGCCCTATCGCAATCTAACCTGTACCAGCCTCTTCTATGGACCATTCTATCTTTCTGCATTAACAGATCTTTCTAAATTTCAAGGAAAAAGCCGTAGCTCCAACCGTTTTCGAGATACAGCCTCCCAAAGGTGTAATTTCGAGTATTTTCAAAATTCAAAAAAAAAGAGTCTTAGAGTACCAAAAAGTACACGAATTTTTTGAAAGTGGCCCTATCGCAATCTAACCTGTACCAGCCTCTTCTATGGACCATTCTATCTTTCTGCATTAAGAGATCTTTCAAAATTTCAAGGAAAAAGCCGTAGCTCCAACCGTTTTCGAGATACAGCCTCCCAAAGGTGCAATTTCGAGTATTTTCAAAATTCAAAAAAAAAGAGTCTTAGAGTACCAAAAAGTACACGAATTTTTTGAAAGTGGCCCTATCGCAATCTAACCTGTACCAGCCTCTTCTATGGACCATTCTATCTTTCTGTATTAATAGATCTTTCAAAATTTCAAGGAAAAAGCCGTAGCTCCAACCGTTTTCGAGATACAGCCTCCCAAAGGTGTAATTTCGAGTATTTTCAAAATTCAAAAAAAAAGAGTCTTAGAGTACCAAAAAGTACACGAATTTTTTGAAAGTGGCCCTATCGCAATCTAACCTGTACCAGCCTCTTCTATGGACCATTCTATCTTTCTGTATTAATAGATCTTTCAAAATTTCAAGGAAAAAGCCGTAGCTCCAACCGTTTTCGAGATACAGCCTCCCAAAGGTGTAATTTCGAGTATTTTCAAAATTCAAAAAAAAAGAGTCAGAGTACCAAAAAGTACACGAATTTTTTGAAAGTGGCCCTATCGCAATCTAACCTGTACCAGCCTCTTCTATGGACCATTCTATCTTTCTGCATTAAGAGATCTTTCAAAATTTCAAGGAAAAAGCCGTAGCTCCAACCGTTTTCGAGATACAGCCTCCCAAAGGTGCAATTTCGAGTATTTTCAAAATTCAAAAAAAAAGAGTCTTAGAGTACCAAAAAGTACACGAATTTTTTGAAAGTGGCCCTATCGCAATCTAACCTGTACCAGCCTCTTCTATGGACCATTCTATCTTTCTGCATTAAGAGATCTTTCTAAATTTCATGGAAAAAGCCGTAGCTCCAACCGTTTTCGAGATACAGCCTCCCAAAGGTGTAATTTCGAGTATTTTCAAAATTCAAAAAAAAAAGAGTCTTAGAGTACCAAAAAGTACAGGAATTTTTTGAAAGTGGCCCTATCGCAATCTAACCTGTACCAGCCTCTTCTATGGACCATTCTATCTTTCTGCATTAAGAGATCTTTCAAAATTTCAAGGAAAAAGCCGTAGCTCCAACCGTTTTCGAGATACAGCCTCCCAAAGGTGCAATTTCGAGTATTTTCAAAATTCAAAAAAAAAGAGTCTTAGAGTACCAAAAAGTACACGAATTTTTTGAAAGTGGCCCTATCGCAATCTAACCTGTACCAGCCTCTTCTATGGACCATTCTATCTTTCTGCATTAAGAGATCTTTCTAAATTTCAAGGAAAAAGCCGTAGCTCCAACCGTTTTCGAGATACAGCCTCCCAAAGGTGCAATTTCGAGTATTTTCAAAATTCAAAAAAAAAGAGTCTTAGAGTACCAAAAAGTACACGAATTTTTTGAAAGTGGCCCTATCGCAATCTAACCTGTACCAGCCTCTTCTATGGACCATTCTATCTTTCTGCATTAAGAGATCTTTCTAAATTTCAAGGAAAAAGCCGTAGCTCCAACCGTTTTCGAGATACAGCCTCCCAAAGGTGCAATTTCGAGTATTTTCGAAATTCAAAAAAAAAGAGTCAGAGTACCAAAAAGTACACGAATTTTTTGAAAGTGGCCCTATCGCAATCTAACCTGTACCAGCCTCTTCTATGGACCATTCTATCTTTCTGCGTTAAGAGATCTTTCTAAATTTCAAGGAAAAAGCCGTAGCTCCAACCGTTTTCGAGATACAGCCTCCCAAAGGTGTAATTTCGAGTATTTTCAAAATTCAAAAAAAAAAGAGTCTTAGAGTACCAAAAAGTACACGAATTTTTTGAAAGTGGCCCTATCGCAATCTAACCTGTACCAGCCTCTTCTATGGACCATTCTATCTTTCTGCATTAAGAGATCTTTCTAAATTTCAAGGAAAAAGCCGTAGCTCCAACCGTTTTCGAGATACAGCCTCCCAAAGGTGCAATTTCGAGTATTTTCAAAATTCAAAAAAAAAGAGTCTTAGAGTACCAAAAAGTACACGAATTTTTTGAAAGTGGCCCTATCGCAATCTAACCTGTACCAGCCTCTTCTATGGACCATTCTATCTTTCTGTATTAATAGATCTTTCAAAATTTCAAGGAAAAAGCCGTAGCTCCAACCGTTTTCGAGATACAGCCTCCCAAAGGTGTAATTTCGAGTATTTTCAAAATTCAAAAAAAAAGAGTCTTAGAGTACCAAAAAGTACACGAATTTTTTGAAAGTGGCCCTATCGCAATCTAACCTGTACCAGCCTCTTCTATGGACCATTCTATCTTTCTGCATTAAGAGATCTTTCAAAATTTCAAGGAAAAAGCCGTAGCTCCAACCGTTTTCGAGATACAGCCTCCCAAAGGTGCAATTTCGAGTATTTTCAAAATTCAAAAAAAAAGAGTCTTAGAGTACCAAAAAGTACACGAATTTTTTGAAAGTGGCCCTATCGCAATCTAACCTGTACCAGCCTCTTCTATGGACCATTCTATCTTTCTGAATTAAGAGATCTTTCTAAATTTCAAGGAAAAAGCCGTAGCTCCAACCGTTTTCGAGATACAGCCTCCCAAAGGTGCAATTTCGAGTATTTTCAAAATTCAAAAAAAAAAGAGTCTTAGAGTACCAAAAAGTACACGAATTTTTTGAAAGTGGCCCTATCGCAATCTAACCTGTACCAGCCTCTTCTATGGACCATTCTATCTTTCTGCATTAAGAGATCTTTCTAAATTTCAAGGAAAAAGCCGTAGCTCCAACCGTTTTCGAGATACAGCCTCCCAAAGGTGCAATTTCGAGTATTTTCAAAATTCAAAAAAAAAGAGTCTTAGAGTACCAAAAAGTACACGAATTTTTTGAAAGTGGCCCTATCGCAATCTAACCTGTACCAGCCTCTTCTATGGACCATTCTATCTTTCTGCGTTAAGAGATCTTTCTAAATTTCAAGGAAAAAGCCGTAGCTCCAACCGTTTTCGAGATACAGCCTCCCAAAGGTGTAATTTCGAGTATTTTCAAAATTCAAAAAAAAAAGAGTCTTAGAGTACCAAAAAGTACACGAATTTTTTGAAAGTGGCCCTATCGCAATCTAACCTGTACCAGCCTCTTCTATGGACCATTCTATCTTTCTGCATTAACAGATCTTTCTAAATTTCAAGGAAAAAGCCGTAGCTCCAACCGTTTTCGAGATACAGCCTCCCAAAGGTGCAATTTCGAGTATTTTCGAAATTCAAAAAAAAAGAGTCTTAGAGTACCAAAAAGTACACGAATTTTTTGAAAGTGGCCCTATCGCAATCTAACCTGTACCAGCCTCTTCTATGGACCATTCTATCTTTCTGCGTTAAGAGATCTTTCTAAATTTCAAGGAAAAAGCCGTAGCTCCAACCGTTTTCGAGATACAGCCTCCCAAAGGTGCAATTTCGAGTATTTTCGAAATTCAAAAAAAAAGAGTCTTAGAGTACCAAAAAGTACACGAATTTTTTGAAAGTGGCCCTATCGCAATCTAACCTGTACCAGCCTCTTCTATGGACCATTCTATCTTTCTGCATTAAGAGATCTTTCAAAATTTCAAGGAAAAAGCCGTAGCTCCAACCGTTTTCGAGATACAGCCTCCCAAAGGTGCAATTTCGAGTATTTTCAAAATTCAAAAAAAAAGAGTCTTAGAGTACCAAAAAGTACACGAATTTTTTGAAAGTGGCCCTATCGCAATCTAACCTGTACCAGCCTCTTCTATGGACCATTCTATCTTTCTGCATTAAGAGATCTTTCTAAATTTCAAGGAAAAAGCCGTAGCTCCAACCGTTTTCGAGATACAGCCTCCCAAAGGTGTAATTTCGAGTATTTTCAAAATTCAAAAAAAAAAGAGTCTTAGAGTACCAAAAAGTACAGGAATTTTTTGAAAGTGGCCCTATCGCAATCTAACCTGTACCAGCCTCTTCTATGGACCATTCTATCTTTCTGCATTAAGAGATCTTTCTAAATTTCAAGGAAAAAGCCGTAGCTCCAACCGTTTTCGAGATACAGCCTCCCAAAGGTGCAATTTCGAGTATTTTCAAAATTCAAAAAAAAAGAGTCTTAGAGTACCAAAAAGTACACGAATTTTTTGAAAGTGGCCCTATCGCAATCTAACCTGTACCAGCCTCTTCTATGGACCATTCTATCTTTCTGCATTAAGAGATCTTTCAAAATTTCAAGGAAAAAGCCGTAGCTCCAACCGTTTTCGAGATACAGCCTCCCAAAGGTGCAATTTCGAGTATTTTCAAAATTCAAAAAAAAAGAGTCTTAGAGTACCAAAAAGTACACGAATTTTTTGAAAGTGGCCCTATCGCAATCTAACCTGTACCAGCCTCTTCTATGGACCATTCTATCTTTCTGCATTAAGAGATCTTTCTAAATTTCAAGGAAAAAGCCGTAGCTCCAACCGTTTTCGAGATACAGCCTCCCAAAGGTGCAATTTCGAGTATTTTCAAAATTCAAAAAAAAAGAGTCTTAGAGTACCAAAAAGTACACGAATTTTTTGAAAGTGGCCCTATCGCAATCTAACCTGTACCAGCCTCTTCTATGGACCATTCTATCTTTCTGCATTAAGAGATCTTTCTAAATTTCAAGGAAAAAGCCGTAGCTCCAACCGTTTTCGAGATACAGCCTCCCAAAGGTGCAATTTCGAGTATTTTCAAAATTCAAAAAAAAAGAGTCTTAGAGTACCAAAAAGTACACGAATTTTTTGAAAGTGGCCCTATCGCAATCTAACCTGTACCAGCCTCTTCTATGGACCATTCTATCTTTCTGTATTAATAGATCTTTCAAAATTTCAAGGAAAAAGCCGTAGCTCCAACCGTTTTCGAGATACAGCCTCCCAAAGGTGTAATTTCGAGTATTTTCAAAATTCAAAAAAAAAGAGTCTTAGAGTACCAAAAAGTACACGAATTTTTTGAAAGTGGCCCTATCGCAATCTAACCTGTACCAGCCTCTTCTATGGACCATTCTATCTTTCTGCATTAAGAGATCTTTCAAAATTTCAAGGAAAAAGCCGTAGCTCCAACCGTTTTCGAGATACAGCCTCCCAAAGGTGCAATTTCGAGTATTTTCAAAATTCAAAAAAAAAGAGTCTTAGAGTACCAAAAAGTACACGAATTTTTTGAAAGTGGCCCTATCGCAATCTAACCTGTACCAGCCTCTTCTATGGACCATTCTATCTTTCTGTATTAATAGATCTTTCAAAATTTCAAGGAAAAAGCCGTAGCTCCAACCGTTTTCGAGATACAGCCTCCCAAAGGTGTAATTTCGAGTATTTTCAAAATTCAAAAAAAAAGAGTCTTAGAGTACCAAAAAGTACACGAATTTTTTGAAAGTGGCCCTATCGCAATCTAACCTGTACCAGCCTCTTCTATGGACCATTCTATCTTTCTGTATTAATAGATCTTTCAAAATTTCAAGGAAAAAGCCGTAGCTCCAACCGTTTTCGAGATACAGCCTCCCAAAGGTGCAATTTCGAGTATTTTCAAAATTCAAAAAAAAAGAGTCTTAGAGTACCAAAAAGTACACGAATTTTTTGAAAGTGGCCCTATCGCAATCTAACCTGTACCAGCCTCTTCTATGGACCATTCTATCTTTCTGCATTAAGAGATCTTTCTAAATTTCAAGGAAAAAGCCGTAGCTCCAACCGTTTTCGAGATACAGCCTCCCAAAGGTGCAATTTCGAGTATTTTCAAAATTCAAAAAAAAAGAGTCTTAGAGTACCAAAAAGTACACGAATTTTTTGAAAGTGGCCCTATCGCAATCTAACCTGTACCAGCCTCTTCTATGGACCATTCTATCTTTCTGTATTAATAGATCTTTCAAAATTTCAAGGAAAAAGCCGTAGCTCCAACCGTTTTCGAGATACAGCCTCCCAAAGGTGTAATTTCGAGTATTTTCAAAATTCAAAAAAAAAGAGTCTTAGAGTACCAAAAAGTACACGAATTTTTTGAAAGTGGCCCTATCGCAATCTAACCTGTACCAGCCTCTTCTATGGACCATTCTATCTTTCTGCATTAAGAGATCTTTCAAAATTTCAAGGAAAAAGCCGTAGCTCCAACCGTTTTCGAGATACAGCCTCCCAAAGGTGCAATTTCGAGTATTTTCAAAATTCAAAAAAAAAGAGTCTTAGAGTACCAAAAAGTACACGAATTTTTTGAAAGTGGCCCTATCGCAATCTAACCTGTACCAGCCTCTTCTATGGACCATTCTATCTTTCTGTATTAATAGATCTTTCAAAATTTCAAGGAAAAAGCCGTAGCTCCAACCGTTTTCGAGATACAGCCTCCCAAAGGTGTAATTTCGAGTATTTTCAAAATTCAAAAAAAAAGAGTCTTAGAGTACCAAAAAGTACACGAATTTTTTGAAAGTGGCCCTATCGCAATCTAACCTGTACCAGCCTCTTCTATGGACCATTCTATCTTTCTGTATTAATAGATCTTTCAAAATTTCAAGGAAAAAGCCGTAGCTCCAACCGTTTTCGAGATACAGCCTCCCAAAGGTGTAATTTCGAGTATTTTCAAAATTCAAAAAAAAAGAGTCAGAGTACCAAAAAGTACACGAATTTTTTGAAAGTGGCCCTATCGCAATCTAACCTGTACCAGCCTCTTCTATGGACCATTCTATCTTTCTGCATTAAGAGATCTCTCAAAATTTCAAGGAAAAAGCCGTAGCTCCAACCGTTTTCGAGATACAGCCTCCCAAAGGTGCAATTTCGAGTATTTTCAAAATTCAAAAAAAAAGAGTCTTAGAGTACCAAAAAGTACACGAATTTTTTGAAAGTGGCCCTATCGCAATCTAACCTGTACCAGCCTCTTCTATGGACCATTCTATCTTTCTGCATTAAGAGATCTTTCTAAATTTCAAGGAAAAAGCCGTAGCTCCAACCGTTTTCGAGATACAGCCTCCCAAAGGTGCAATTTCGAGTATTTTCAAAATTCAAAAAAAAAAGAGTCTTAGAGTACCAAAAAGTACACGAATTTTTTGAAAGTGGCCCTATCGCAATCTAACCTGTACCAGCCTCTTCTATGGACCATTCTATCTTTCTGCATTAAGAGATCTTTCTAAATTTCAAGGAAAAAGCCGTAGCTCCAACCGTTTTCGAGATACAGCCTCCCAAAGGTGCAATTTCGAGTATTTTCAAAATTCAAAAAAAAAGAGTCTTAGAGTACCAAAAAGTACACGAATTTTTTGAAAGTGGCCCTATCGCAATCTAACCTGTACCAGCCTCTTCTATGGACCATTCTATCTTTCTGCATTAAGAGATCTTTCTAAATTTCAAGGAAAAAGCCGTAGCTCCAACCGTTTTCGAGATACAGCCTCCCAAAGGTGTAATTTCGAGTATTTTCAAAATTCAAAAAAAAAAGAGTCTTAGAGTACCAAAAAGTACACGAATTTTTTGAAAGTGGCCCTATCGCAATCTAACCTGTACCAGCCTCTTCTATGGACCATTCTATCTTTCTGCATTAACAGATCTTTCTAAATTTCAAGGAAAAAGCCGTAGCTCCAACCGTTTTCGAGATACAGCCTCCCAAAGGTGCAATTTCGAGTATTTTCAAAATTCAAAAAAAAAGAGTCAGAGTACCAAAAAGTACACGAATTTTTTGAAAGTGGCCCTATCGCAATCTAACCTGTACCAGCCTCTTCTATGGACCATTCTATCTTTCTACATTAAGAGATCTTTCTAAATTTCAAGGAAAAAGCCGTAGCTCCAACCGTTTTCGAGATACAGCCTCCCAAAGGTGCAATTTCGAGTATTTTCAAAATTCAAAAAAAAAGAGTCTTAGAGTACCAAAAAGTACACGAATTTTTTGAAAGTGGCCCTATCGCAATCTAACCTGTACCAGCCTCTTCTATGGACCATTCTATCTTTCTGTATTAATAGATCTTTCAAAATTTCAAGGAAAAAGCCGTAGCTCCAACCGTTTTCGAGATACAGCCTCCCAAAGGTGTAATTTCGAGTATTTTCAAAATTCAAAAAAAAAGAGTCTTAGAGTACCAAAAAGTACACGAATTTTTTGAAAGTGGCCCTATCGCAATCTAACCTGTACCAGCCTCTTCTATGGACCATTCTATCTTTCTGTATTAATAGATCTTTCAAAATTTCAAGGAAAAAGCCGTAGCTCCAACCGTTTTCGAGATACAGCCTCCCAAAGGTGTAATTTCGAGTATTTTCAAAATTCAAAAAAAAAGAGTCAGAGTACCAAAAAGTACACGAATTTTTTGAAAGTGGCCCTATCGCAATCTAACCTGTACCAGCCTCTTCTATGGACCATTCTATCTTTCTGCATTAAGAGATCTTTCTAAATTTCAAGGAAAAAGCCGTAGCTCCAACCGTTTTCGAGATACAGCCTCCCAAAGGTGCAATTTCGAGTATTTTCAAAATTCAAAAAAAAAGAGTCAGAGTACCAAAAAGTACACGAATTTTTTGAAAGTGGCCCTATCGCAATCTAACCTGTACCAGCCTCTTCTATGGACCATTCTATCTTTCTGCATTAAGAGATCTTTCTAAATTTCAAGGAAAAAGCCGTAGCTCCAACCGTTTTCGAGATACAGCCTCCCAAAGGTGTAATTTCGAGTATTTTCAAAATTCAAAAAAAAAAAGTTTTAGAGTACCAAAAAGTACACGAATTTTTTGAAAGTGGCCCTATCGCAATCTAACCTGTACCAGCCTCTTCTATGGACCATTCTATCTTTCTGCATTAAGAGATCTTTCTAAATTTCAAGGAAAAAGCCGTAGCTCCAACCGTTTTCGAGATACAGCCTCCCAAAGGTGTAATTTCGAGTATTTTCAAAATTCAAAAAAAAAAGAGTCTTAGAGTACCAAAAAGTACACGAATTTTTTGAAAGTGGCCCTATCGCAATCTAACCTGTACCAGCCTCTTCTATGGACCATTCTAAAAGCCGTAGCTCCAACCGTTTTCGAGATACAGCCTCCCAAAGGTGTAATTTCGAGTATTTTCAAAATTCAAAAAAAAAAGAGTCTTAGAGTACCAAAAAGTACACGAATTTTTTGAAAGTGGCCCTATCGCAATCTAACCTGTACCAGCCTCTTCTATGGACCATTCTATCTTTCTGCATTAAGAGATCTTTCAAAATTTCAAGGAAAAAGCCGTAGCTCCAACCGTTTTCGAGATACAGCCTCCCAAAGGTGCAATTTCGAGTATTTTCAAAATTCAAAAAAAAAGAGTCTTAGAGTACCAAAAAGTACACGAATTTTTTGAAAGTGGCCCTATCGCAATCTAACCTGTACCAGCCTCTTCTATGGACCATTCTATCTTTCTGCATTAAGAGATCTTTCTAAATTTCAAGGAAAAAGCCGTAGCTCCAACCGTTTTCGAGATACAGCCTCCCAAAGGTGTAATTTCGAGTATTTTCAAAATTCAAAAAAAAAAGAGTCTTAGAGTACCAAAAAGTACACGAATTTTTTGAAAGTGGCCCTATCGCAATCTAACCTGTACCAGCCTCTTCTATGGACCATTCTATCTTTCTGCATTAAGAGATCTTTCAAAATTTCAAGGAAAAAGCCGTAGCTCCAACCGTTTTCGAGATACAGCCTCCCAAAGGTGCAATTTCGAGTATTTTCAAAATTCAAAAAAAAAGAGTCTTAGAGTACCAAAAAGTACACGAATTTTTTGAAAGTGGCCCTATCGCAATCTAACCTGTACCAGCCTCTTCTATGGACCATTCTATCTTTCTGCATTAAGAGATCTTTCTAAATTTCAAGGAAAAAGCCGTAGCTCCAACCGTTTTCGAGATACAGCCTCCCAAAGGTGTAATTTCGAGTATTTTCAAAATTCAAAAAAAAAAAGTCTTAGAGTACCAAAAAGTACACGAATTTTTTGAAAGTGGCCCTATCGCAATCTAACCTGTACCAGCCTCTTCTATGGACCATTCTATCTTTCTGCATTAAGAGATCTTTCTAAATTTCAAGGAAAAAGCCGTAGCTCCAACCGTTTTCGAGATACAGCCTCCCAAAGGTGTAATTTCGAGTATTTTCAAAATTCAAAAAAAAAAGAGTCTTAGAGTACCAAAAAGTACACGAATTTTTTGAAAGTGGCCCTATCGCAATCTAACCTGTACCAGCCTCTTCTATGGACCATTCTAAAAGCCGTAGCTCCAACCGTTTTCGAGATACAGCCTCCCAAAGGTGTAATTTCGAGTATTTTCAAAATTCAAAAAAAAAAGAGTCTTAGAGTACCAAAAAGTACACGAATTTTTTGAAAGTGGCCCTATCGCAATCTAACCTGTACCAGCCTCTTCTATGGACCATTCTATCTTTCTGCATTAAGAGATCTTTCAAAATTTCAAGGAAAAAGCCGTAGCTCCAACCGTTTTCGAGATACAGCCTCCCAAAGGTGCAATTTCGAGTATTTTCAAAATTCAAAAAAAAAGAGTCTTAGAGTACCAAAAAGTACACGAATTTTTTGAAAGTGGCCCTATCGCAATCTAACCTGTACCAGCCTCTTCTATGGACCATTCTATCTTTCAGCATTAAGAGATCTTTCTAAATTTCAAGGAAAAAGCCGTAGCTCCAACCGTTTTCGAGATACAGCCTCCCAAAGGTGCAATTTCGAGTATTTTCAAAATTCAAAAAAAAAGAGTCTTAGAGTACCAAAAAGTACACGAATTTTTTGAAAGTGGCCCTATCGCAATCTAACCTGTACCAGCCTCTTCTATGGACCATTCTATCTTTCTGCATTAACAGATCTTTCTAAATTTCAAGGAAAAAGCCGTAGCTCCAACCGTTTTCGAGATACAGCCTCCCAAAGGTGCAATTTCGAGTATTTTCAAAATTCAAAAAAAAAGAGTCTTAGAGTACCAAAAAGTACACGAATTTTTTGAAAGTGGCCCTATCGCAATCTAACCTGTACCAGCCTCTTCTATGGACCATTCTATCTTTCTGCGTTAACAGATCTTTCTAAATTTCAAGGAAAAAGCCGTAGCTCCAACCGTTTTCGAGATACAGCCTCCCAAAGGTGCAATTTCGAGTATTTTCAAAATTCAAAAAAAAAGAGTCTTAGAGTACCAAAAAGTACACGAATTTTTTGAAAGTGGCCCTATCGCAATCTAACCTGTACCAGCCTCTTCTATGGACCATTCTATCTTTCTGCATTAAGAGATCTTTCTAAATTTCAAGGAAAAAGCCGTAGCTCCAACCGTTTTCGGGATACAGCCTCCCAAAGGTGTAATTTCGAGTATTTTCAAAATTCAAAAAAAAAAAGTCTTAGAGTACCAAAAAGTACACGAATTTTTTGAAAGTGGCCCTATCGCAATCTAACCTGTACCAGCCTCTTCTATGGACCATTCTATCTTTCTGAATTAAGAGATCTTTCTAAATTTCAAGGAAAAAGCCGTAGCTCCAACCGTTTTCGAGATACAGCCTCCCAAAGGTGCAATTTCGAGTATTTTCAAAATTCAAAAAAAAAGAGTCTTAGAGTACCAAAAAGTACACGAATTTTTTGAAAGTGGCCCTATCGCAATCTAACCTGTACCAGCCTCTTCTATGGACCATTCTATCTTTCTGCATTAAGAGATCTTTCTAAATTTCAAGGAAAAAGCCGTAGCTCCAACCGTTTTCGAGATACAGCCTCCCAAAGGTGTAATTTCGAGTATTTTCAAAATTCAAAAAAAAAAGAGTCTTAGAGTACCAAAAAGTACACGAATTTTTTGAAAGTGGCCCTATCGCAATCTAACCTGTACCAGCCTCTTCTATGGACCATTCTATCTTTCTGCATTAAGAGATCTTTCTAAATTTCAAGGAAAAAGCCGTAGCTCCAACCGTTTTCGAGATACAGCCTCCCAAAGGTGCAATTTCGAGTATTTTCAAAATTCAAAAAAAAAGAGTCTTAGAGTACCAAAAAGTACACGAATTTTTTGAAAGTGGCCCTATCGCAATCTAACCTGTACCAGCCTCTTCTATGGACCATTCTATCTTTCTGCATTAAGAGATCTTTCTAAATTTCAAGGAAAAAGCCGTAGCTCCAACCGTTTTCGAGATACAGCCTCCCAAAGGTGTAATTTCGAGTATTTTCAAAATTCAAAAAAAAAAGAGTCTTAGAGTACCAAAAAGTACACGAATTTTTTGAAAGTGGCCCTATCGCAATCTAACCTGTACCAGCCTCTTCTATGGACCATTCTATCTTTCTGCATTAAGAGATCTTTCTAAATTTCAAGGAAAAAGCCGTAGCTCCAACCGTTTTCGAGATACAGCCTCCCAAAGGTGCAATTTCGAGTATTTTCAAAATTCAAAAAAAAAGAGTCTTAGAGTACCAAAAAGTACACGAATTTTTTGAAAGTGGCCCTATCGCAATCTAACCTGTACCAGCCTCTTCTATGGACCATTCTATCTTTCTGCATTAAGAGATCTTTCTAAATTTCAAGGAAAAAGCCGTAGCTCCAACCGTTTTCGAGATACAGCCTCCCAAAGGTGTAATTTCGAGTATTTTCAAAATTCAAAAAAAAAAGAGTCTTAGAGTACCAAAAAGTACACGAATTTTTTGAAAGTGGCCCTATCGCAATCTAACCTGTACCAGCCTCTTCTATGGACCATTCTATCTTTCTGCATTAAGAGATCTTTCAAAATTTCAAGGAAAAAGCCGTAGCTCCAACCGTTTTCGAGATACAGCCTCCCAAAGGTGCAATTTCGAGTATTTTCAAAATTCAAAAAAAAAGAGTCTTAGAGTACCAAAAAGTACACGAATTTTTTGAAAGTGGCCCTATCGCAATCTAACCTGTACCAGCCTCTTCTATGGACCATTCTATCTTTCAGCATTAAGAGATCTTTCTAAATTTCAAGGAAAAAGCCGTAGCTCCAACCGTTTTCGAGATACAGCCTCCCAAAGGTGCAATTTCGAGTATTTTCAAAATTCAAAAAAAAAGAGTCTTAGAGTACCAAAAAGTACACGAATTTTTTGAAAGTGGCCCTATCGCAATCTAACCTGTACCAGCCTCTTCTATGGACCATTCTATCTTTCTGCATTAAGAGATCTTTCTAAATTTCAAGGAAAAAGCCGTAGCTCCAACCGTTTTCGAGATACAGCCTCCCAAAGGTGTAATTTCGAGTATTTTCAAAATTCAAAAAAAAAAGAGTCTTAGAGTACCAAAAAGTACACGAATTTTTTGAAAGTGGCCCTATCGCAATCTAACCTGTACCAGCCTCTTCTATGGACCATTCTATCTTTCTGCATTAACAGATCTTTCTAAATTTCAAGGAAAAAGCCGTAGCTCCAACCGTTTTCGAGATACAGCCTCCCAAAGGTGCAATTTCGAGTATTTTCAAAATTCAAAAAAAAAGAGTCTTAGAGTACCAAAAAGTACACGAATTTTTTGAAAGTGGCCCTATCGCAATCTAACCTGTACCAGCCTCTTCTATGGACCATTCTATCTTTCTGCGTTAACAGATCTTTCTAAATTTCAAGGAAAAAGCCGTAGCTCCAACCGTTTTCGAGATACAGCCTCCCAAAGGTGCAATTTCGAGTATTTTCAAAATTCAAAAAAAAAGAGTCTTAGAGTACCAAAAAGTACACGAATTTTTTGAAAGTGGCCCTATCGCAATCTAACCTGTACCAGCCTCTTCTATGGACCATTCTATCTTTCTGCATTAAGAGATCTTTCTAAATTTCAAGGAAAAAGCCGTAGCTCCAACCGTTTTCGGGATACAGCCTCCCAAAGGTGCAATTTCGAGTATTTTCAAAATTCAAAAAAAAAGAGTCTTAGAGTACCAAAAAGTACACGAATTTTTTGAAAGTGGCCCTATCGCAATCTAACCTGTACCAGCCTCTTCTATGGACCATTCTATCTTTCTGCATTAAGAGATCTTTCTAAATTTCAAGGAAAAAGCCGTAGCTCCAACCGTTTTCGAGATACAGCCTCCCAAAGGTGTAATTTCGAGTATTTTCAAAATTCAAAAAAAAAAGAGTCTTAGAGTACCAAAAAGTACACGAATTTTTTGAAAGTGGCCCTATCGCAATCTAACCTGTACCAGCCTCTTCTATGGACCATTCTATCTTTCTGCATTAACAGATCTTTCTAAATTTCAAGGAAAAAGCCGTAGCTCCAACCGTTTTCGAGATACAGCCTCCCAAAGGTGCAATTTCGAGTATTTTCAAAATTCAAAAAAAAAGAGTCTTAGAGTACCAAAAAGTACACGAATTTTTTGAAAGTGGCCCTATCGCAATCTAACCTGTACCAGCCTCTTCTATGGACCATTCTATCTTTCTGCGTTAACAGATCTTTCTAAATTTCAAGGAAAAAGCCGTAGCTCCAACCGTTTTCGAGATACAGCCTCCCAAAGGTGCAATTTCGAGTATTTTCAAAATTCAAAAAAAAAGAGTCTTAGAGTACCAAAAAGTACACGAATTTTTTGAAAGTGGCCCTATCGCAATCTAACCTGTACCAGCCTCTTCTATGGACCATTCTATCTTTCTGCATTAAGAGATCTTTCTAAATTTCAAGGAAAAAGCCGTAGCTCCAACCGTTTTCGGGATACAGCCTCCCAAAGGTGTAATTTCGAGTATTTTCAAAATTCAAAAAAAAAAAGTCTTAGAGTACCAAAAAGTACACGAATTTTTTGAAAGTGGCCCTATCGCAATCTAACCTGTACCAGCCTCTTCTATGGACCATTCTATCTTTCTGCATTAAGAGATCTTTCTAAATTTCAAGGAAAAAGCCGTAGCTCCAACCGTTTTCGAGATACAGCCTCCCAAAGGTGCAATTTCGAGTATTTTCAAAATTCAAAAAAAAAGAGTCTTAGAGTACCAAAAAGTACACGAATTTTTTGAAAGTGGCCCTATCGCAATCTAACCTGTACCAGCCTCTTCTATGGACCATTCTATCTTTCTGCATTAAGAGATCTTTCTAAATTTCAAGGAAAAAGCCGTAGCTCCAACCGTTTTCGAGATACAGCCTCCCAAAGGTGTAATTTCGAGTATTTTCAAAATTCAAAAAAAAAAGAGTCTTAGAGTACCAAAAAGTACACGAATTTTTTGAAAGTGGCCCTATCGCAATCTAACCTGTACCAGCCTCTTCTATGGACCATTCTATCTTTCTGCATTAAGAGATCTTTCTAAATTTCAAGGAAAAAGCCGTAGCTCCAACCGTTTTCGAGATACAGCCTCCCAAAGGTGCAATTTCGAGTATTTTCAAAATTCAAAAAAAAAGAGTCTTAGAGTACCAAAAAGTACACGAATTTTTTGAAAGTGGCCCTATCGCAATCTAACCTGTACCAGCCTCTTCTATGGACCATTCTATCTTTCTGCATTAAGAGATCTTTCTAAATTTCAAGGAAAAAGCCGTAGCTCCAACCGTTTTCGAGATACAGCCTCCCAAAGGTGTAATTTCGAGTATTTTCAAAATTCAAAAAAAAAAGAGTCTTAGAGTACCAAAAAGTACACGAATTTTTTGAAAGTGGCCCTATCGCAATCTAACCTGTACCAGCCTCTTCTATGGACCATTCTATCTTTCTGCATTAAGAGATCTTTCTAAATTTCAAGGAAAAAGCCGTAGCTCCAACCGTTTTCGAGATACAGCCTCCCAAAGGTGCAATTTCGAGTATTTTCAAAATTCAAAAAAAAAGAGTCTTAGAGTACCAAAAAGTACACGAATTTTTTGAAAGTGGCCCTATCGCAATCTAACCTGTACCAGCCTCTTCTATGGACCATTCTATCTTTCTGCATTAAGAGATCTTTCTAAATTTCAAGGAAAAAGCCGTAGCTCCAACCGTTTTCGAGATACAGCCTCCCAAAGGTGTAATTTCGAGTATTTTCAAAATTCAAAAAAAAAAGAGTCTTAGAGTACCAAAAAGTACACGAATTTTTTGAAAGTGGCCCTATCGCAATCTAACCTGTACCAGCCTCTTCTATGGACCATTCTATCTTTCTGCATTAACAGATCTTTCTAAATTTCAAGGAAAAAGCCGTAGCTCCAACCGTTTTCGAGATACAGCCTCCCAAAGGTGCAATTTCGAGTATTTTCAAAATTCAAAAAAAAAGAGTCTTAGAGTACCAAAAAGTACACGAATTTTTTGAAAGTGGCCCTATCGCAATCTAACCTGTACCAGCCTCTTCTATGGACCATTCTATCTTTCTGCATTAAGAGATCTTTCTAAATTTCAAGGAAAAAGCCGTAGCTCCAACCGTTTTCGAGATACAGCCTCCCAAAGGTGTAATTTCGAGTATTTTCAAAATTCAAAAAAAAAAAGTCTTAGAGTACCAAAAAGTACACGAATTTTTTGAAAGTGGCCCTATCGCAATCTAACCTGTACCAGCCTCTTCTATGGACCATTCTATCTTTCTGCATTAACAGATCTTTCTAAATTTCAAAGAAAAAGCCGTAGCTCCAACCGTTTTCGAGATACAGCCTCCCAAAGGTGCAATTTCGAGTATTTTCAAAATTCAAAAAAAAAGAGTCTTAGAGTACCAAAAAGTACACGAATTTTTTGAAAGTGGCCCTATCGCAATCTAACCTGTACCAGCCTCTTCTATGGACCATTCTATCTTTCTGCATTAAGAGATCTTTCTAAATTTCAAGGAAAAAGCCGTAGCTCCAACCGTTTTCGAGATACAGCCTCCCAAAGGTGTAATTTCGAGTATTTTCAAAATTCAAAAAAAAAAAGTCTTAGAGTACCAAAAAGTACACGAATTTTTTGAAAGTGGCCCTATCGCAATCTAACCTGTACCAGCCTCTTCTATGGACCATTCTATCTTTCTGCATTAAGAGATCTTTCAAAATTTCAAGGAAAAAGCCGTAGCTCCAACCGTTTTCGAGATACAGCCTCCCAAAGGTGTAATTTCGAGTATTTTCAAAATTCAAAAAAAAAGAGTCTTAGAGTACCAAAAAGTACACGAATTTTTTGAAAGTGGCCCTATCGCAATCTAACCTGTACCAGCCTCTTCTATGGACCATTCTATCTTTCTGCGTTAAGAAATCTTTCTAAATTTCAAGGAAAAAGCCGTAGCTCCAACCGTTTTCGAGATACAGCCTCCCAAAGGTGTAATTTCGAGTATTTTCAAAATTCAAAATAAAAGAGTCTTAGAGTACCAAAAAGTACACGAATTTTTTGAAAGTGGCCCTATCGCAATCTAACCTGTACCAGCCTCTTCTATGGACCATTCTATCTTTCTGCATTAACAGATCTTTCTAAATTTCAAGGAAAAAGCCGTAGCTCCAACCGTTTTCGAGATACAGCCTCCCAAAGGTGCAATTTCGAGTATTTTCAAAATTCAAAAAAAAAGAGTCTTAGAGTACCAAAAAGTACACGAATTTTTTGAAAGTGGCCCTATCGCAATCTAACCTGTACCAGCCTCTTCTATGGACCATTCTATCTTTCTGCATTAAGAGATCTTTCTAAATTTCAAGGAAAAAGCCGTAGCTCCAACCGTTTTCGAGATACAGCCTCCCAAAGGTGTAATTTCGAGTATTTTCAAAATTCAAAAAAAAAAAGTCTTAGAGTACCAAAAAGTACACGAATTTTTTGAAAGTGGCCCTATCGCAATCTAACCTGTACCAGCCTCTTCTATGGACCATTCTATCTTTCTGCATTAAGAGATCTTTCTAAATTTCAAGGAAAAAGCCGTAGCTCCAACCGTTTTCGAGATACAGCCTCCCAAAGGTGTAATTTCGAGTATTTTCAAAATTCAAAAAAAAAAAGTCTTAGAGTACCAAAAAGTACACGAATTTTTTGAAAGTGGCCCTATCGCAATCTAACCTGTACCAGCCTCTTCTATGGACCATTCTATCTTTCTGCATTAAGAGATCTTTCAAAATTTCAAGGAAAAAGCCGTAGCTCCAACCGTTTTCGAGATACAGCCTCCCAAAGGTGTAATTTCGAGTATTTTCAAAATTCAAAAAAAAAAAGTCTTAGAGTACCAAAAAGTACACGAATTTTTTGAAAGTGGCCCTATCGCAATCTAACCTGTACCAGCCTCTTCTATGGACCATTCTATCTTTCTGCATTAAGAGATCTTTCAAAATTTCAAGGAAAAAGCCGTAGCTCCAACCGTTTTCGAGATACAGCCTCCCAAAGGTGTAATTTCGAGTATTTTCAAAATTCAAAAAAAAAGAGTCTTAGAGTACCAAAAAGTACACGAATTTTTTGAAAGTGGCCCTATCGCAATCTAACCTGTACCAGCCTCTTCTATGGACCATTCTATCTTTCTGCGTTAAGAAATCTTTCTAAATTTCAAGGAAAAAGCCGTAGCTCCAACCGTTTTCGAGATACAGCCTCCCAAAGGTGTAATTTCGAGTATTTTCAAAATTCAAAATAAAAGAGTCTTAGAGTACCAAAAAGTACACGAATTTTTTGAAAGTGGCCCTATCGCAATCTAACCTGTACCAGCCTCTTCTATGGACCATTCTATCTTTCTGCATTAACAGATCTTTCTAAATTTCAAGGAAAAAGCCGTAGCTCCAACCGTTTTCGAGATACAGCCTCCCAAAGGTGCAATTTCGAGTATTTTCAAAATTCAAAAAAAAAGAGTCTTAGAGTACCAAAAAGTACACGAATTTTTTGAAAGTGGCCCTATCGCAATCTAACCTGTACCAGCCTCTTCTATGGACCATTCTATCTTTCTGCATTAAGAGATCTTTCTAAATTTCAAGGAAAAAGCCGTAGCTCCAACCGTTTTCGAGATACAGCCTCCCAAAGGTGTAATTTCGAGTATTTTCAAAATTCAAAAAAAAAAAGTCTTAGAGTACCAAAAAGTACACGAATTTTTTGAAAGTGGCCCTATCGCAATCTAACCTGTACCAGCCTCTTCTATGGACCATTCTATCTTTCTGCATTAAGAGATCTTTCTAAATTTCAAGGAAAAAGCCGTAGCTCCAACCGTTTTCGAGATACAGCCTCCCAAAGGTGTAATTTCGAGTATTTTCAAAATTCAAAAAAAAAAAGTCTTAGAGTACCAAAAAGTACACGAATTTTTTGAAAGTGGCCCTATCGCAATCTAACCTGTACCAGCCTCTTCTATGGACCATTCTATCTTTCTGCATTAAGAGATCTTTCTAAATTTCAAGGAAAAAGCCGTAGCTCCAACCGTTTTCGAGATACAGCCTCCCAAAGGTGTAATTTCGAGTATTTTCAAAATTCAAAATAAAAGAGTCTTAGAGTACCAAAAAGTACACGAATTTTTTGAAAGTGGCCCTATCGCAATCTAACCTGTACCAGCCTCTTCTATGGACCATTCTATCTTTCTGCATTAAGAGATCTTTCAAAATTTCAAGGAAAAAGCCGTAGCTCCAACCGTTTTCGAGATACAGCCTCCCAAAGGTGTAATTTCGAGTATTTTCAAAATTCAAAAAAAAAAAGTCTTAGAGTACCAAAAAGTACACGAATTTTTTGAAAGTGGCCCTATCGCAATCTAACCTGTACCAGCCTCTTCTATGGACCATTCTATCTTTCTGCATTAAGAGATCTTTCTAAATTTCAAGGAAAAAGCCGTAGCTCCAACCGTTTTCGAGATACAGCCTCCCAAAGGTGTAATTTCGAGTATTTTCAAAATTCAAAAAAAAAAGAGTCTTAGAGTACCAAAAAGTACACGAATTTTTTGAAAGTGGCCCTATCGCAATCTAACCTGTACCAGCCTCTTCTATGGACCATTCTATCTTTCTGCATTAACAGATCTTTCTAAATTTCAAGGAAAAAGCCGTAGCTCCAACCGTTTTCGAGATACAGCCTCCCAAAGGTGTAATTTCGAGTATTTTCAAAATTCAAAAAAAAAAAGTCTTAGAGTACCAAAAAGTACACGAATTTTTTGAAAGTGGCCCTATCGCAATCTAACCTGTACCAGCCTCTTCTATGGACCATTCTATCTTTCTGCATTAAGAGATCTTTCAAAATTTCAAGGAAAAAGCCGTAGCTCCAACCGTTTTCGAGATACAGCCTCCCAAAGGTGTAATTTCGAGTATTTTCAAAATTCAAAAAAAAAGAGTCTTAGAGTACCAAAAAGTACACGAATTTTTTGAAAGTGGCCCTATCGCAATCTAACCTGTACCAGCCTCTTCTATGGACCATTCTATCTTTCTGCATTAAGAGATCTTTCTAAATTTCAAGGAAAAAGCCGTAGCTCCAACCGTTTTCGAGATACAGCCTCCCAAAGGTGTAATTTCGAGTATTTTCAAAATTCAAAAAAAAAAAGTCTTAGAGTACCAAAAAGTACATGAATTTTTTGAAAGTGGCCCTATCGCAATCTAACCTGTACCAGCCTCTTCTATGGACCATTCTATCTTTCTGCATTAAAAGATCTTTCTAAATTTCAAGGAAAAAGCCGTAGCTCCAACCGTTTTCGAGATACAGCCTCCCAAAGGTGTAATTTCGAGTATTTTCAAAATTCAAAAAAAAAAGAGTCTTAGAGTACCAAAAAGTACACGAATTTTTTGAAAGTGGCCCTATCGCAATCTAACCTGTACCAGCCTCTTCTATGGACCATTCTATCTTTCTGCATTAAGAGATCTTTCTAAATTTCAAGGAAAAAGCGCTAATCCCAGCCGTTTTCGAGATACAGCCTCCCAAAGGTGCAATTTCGAGTATTTTCAAAATTCAAAAAAAAGTCTGAGAGTACCAAAAAGTAGAAGAATTTTTTGAAAGTTGCCCTATCGCATTCTAACCTGTACTAGCCTCTTCTATGGACTATTCTATCTTTCTGCATTAAGAGATCTTTCAAAATTTCAAGGAAAAGCGCTAATCCCAGCCGTTTTCGAGATACAGCCTCCCAAAGGTGCAATTTCGAGTATTTTCAAAATACAATAAATAAAAAAAGTCTGCCAGTACCAAAAAGTAGAACAATTTTTTGAAAGTGGCCCTATCGTAATCTAACCTGTGCCAGCCTCTTCTATGGACCATTCTATCTTTCTGCATTAAGAGATCTTTCTAAATTTCAAGGAAAAAGCGCTAATCCCAGCCGTTTTCGAGATACAGCCTCCCAAAGGTGCAATTTCGAGTATTTTCAAAATTCAAAAAAAAGTCTGAGAGTACCAAAAAGTAGAAGAATTTTTTGAAAGTTGCCCTATCGCATTCTAACCTGTACTAGCCTCTTCTATGGACTATTCTATCTTTCTGCATTAAGAGATCTTTCAAAATTTCAAGGAAAAGCGCTAATCCCAGCCGTTTTCGAGATACAGCCTCCCAAAGGTGCAATTTCGAGTATTTTCAAAATACAATAAATAAAAAAAGTCTGCCAGTACCAAAAAGTAGAACAATTTTTTGAAAGTTGCCCTATCGCATTCTAACCTGTACTAGCCTCTTCTATGGACTATTCTATCTTTCTGCATTAAGAGATCTTTCTAAATTTCAAGGAAAAGCGCTAATCCCAGCCGTTTTCGAGATACAGCCTCCCAAAGGTGCAAATTCGAGTATTTTCAAAATTTAAGAATAGACTGAAGCCTATGTAACTGTACGCTTTTCATTATTAAGGCAGGATGTACAGACTAAATAAGTATATTGCGTAACAAAGGGCTAAGGAAATGTCTAAGAGAATTCTTTTTTTTAGAAGGTTGTTTCGATAAAGGAAAAGCGAAGTCAGAATACGGATAATATGGCAGAGATGAAATGGAAATAATGATAGAGAAAATGGAGCATAGCAGCAAAGGGGGTTCGAAGCATAGGGCAGGAGGAGGAGCAAAAGGATGCTGTTGTGATGGAGGAGAGTAAGAGAGAGACAGAATTCATTCGTACTTTGGGATATTCGCATAGGGTAAAAGAATATATACGTATTGTAAGTGTTACAAGATAATTTATTGGACAAATGCAATAATGATACAGTATGCGTATACAGTATATGGCTTACGAAAGATTACCAATAACAGTACCATTAGAGATATATGAAAATATATCACAGCAATATAATACACGTGTGGTATGTTATATGCGCTACCACTTTAAACTTGTTTTTTTCAAAAAACATTTTAAAAACTTAGTTTTTAAGATTATACTAGTAGAAAAGTGATGGAGAATAGGAAGGAATAAGAGATTCGAAAATTGAGTAGAAAAATTTGGTGGCAGCAGACAGGGAAGATGTTGTTGAAGAGGAAATGAGGAAGATTGTTAAAAAGAAAGAGTGAAGAAGAAATATTGTAATGACTGAGGGAACAAGGGGCGAAGAAGACGCGTAAAGCGTATGCACGAAGACCAGATTATTCGGGAGTAGCGACAAAAGAGAAGACTCGAAAAATTAGGAAAAATAGGAAGTATAAGGGAGCGAAATGGGCCCCTCCCCGCCCATTTCCGTGAGGTCCTGCCTCTCCTGAAGGGAGCTACGACCCCTCCGAGGCCCCATAGGGGACCGTGTTTTTTTTTTATTTTTTTTGAGGAAAACCCCCGAGTCCTGCGGCTGTCGCGCACAGGACTAGGGGGGAAAAACCTCAGGAAGGAAAGGAAGTCGGGTCGAGGGACAAGAAAAACGCACAAGGGGGTAAGGTGAAGTTAAACGCGAAGAAGCTAAGATAAGTTGAACGCAAAAGGGACAAGTTAAACGCGGTCTACCCCTTGTCAAGATTCACCGCAACGAAAGACCGCGGGCGTAGCACCCAGCAGTGGCTCTTGCGAGCACCGCCAGGACATCCCGAAGGACGATATTTAACGCTACAACCTCCGTCCCTTCCCACCGAGCAAGCTCAGTGGGTTAGACGTAAGGAACCACGCCCGCCGCCGGCGGCGGGCCCCGTTAGCCATCGATCCCCGCGCAAAATGTCTCCGACAGAGGGTGACTTTATACTAGCAGGTGCTCAATAGCACCCGCACCTACCCCAAGTGAAGAAGACCCCCAAGCACAAGCACAAATAGGACTTTACCCAGAGCCAACGGACTACCACACCGACCTCCCCACCGACACATAGGATCGTCACTACCCACACAAGTGCCCAGGGGTCAACGACATATTGGAGTGTTTTTAGCAAAGCGAACAAATTATACTAAATACGCGAGAGCTAGACACCTGGCTAGATTCACTATACGAAAGACCATGGCCGTAGATACCCTAAGGGGGCTCAAGGCCCCCGTCGGGAGACCCATAAGGTCCTGTTGCGGCCACAACTTGGGCCCGACCCACTGAGCAAGCTCAGCGGATGAGGCGGAAGGGCAACCCCCGACACCATGGTCTTAAGTCTAGCTGCACTAACCGGATGACTACTCTATATTACTACTTGAATTAATATGCTCGACCCGACCAAAGGAATAGGAAGTGTAAGACAAGCACAATAGAAAGTGAGAGGGAACAGAGTGAAACGAGAAATTAGAAAGAAAGATAGAATTTAAAAAGTTAAGAAATAGAAATGTAAGGAATAGAGTTATAAAAGTCGAGAAGAAATAGGAAGGCAGAAAGGAAGATAGAAATAAAGAAATAAAGAAGTAGAAAAATAAGGAATAAAGTTGTAAAAGTAAAGAGGAAATAACGAAAGAGATAAATAAGAAAGTAAAGAATTAAATATAAAGAAATAAAGAAGTAAAGAAGAAATAAATGTAGGAAAAGTAAGAGAAGAACAATGTGAAGTGAGAGCGAACAGAGTGAAACGAGAAGACAGAAATATAGAAATAAAGAAGTAGAAAAGTAATGAATAGAGTTATAAAACTAAAGAAGAAATAAGGGAAGTGATAAATAAGAAAGTAAAGAATAGAAGATAAAGAAATAAGGAAGTAAAGAAGAAATAAATGTAGAAATAGAAGAAGTTTGGAAAAAGATAAGAAGGGTGCTTCCAAGAGACCAGTATAGGAGACCGGCTCGAGGAAGAATGAGCGATCAGAGTCCCGTCTGCCTCGAGCGCTCCCCCCACCATGCGCCTGCTTCCACTCGCCGAGTCCTGCGCGAAGAAGTTGCGCGCACACATTTTTGAGCAACTTCCAGTACTTCTAAATATTTTTAGCCAGAATTTCCGATTTCTACGTGTTAATATTTTACTTTGTTCATTTAATTAATTATTTTGATGTTCCAGACACCTAATTTATGTACAATTTAGTGGAAAATGTAGGAAAAGTAGGAATTATGTACAAGGGAGCGAAATGGGCCCCTCCTCGCCCATTTCCGTGAGGTCCAGCCTCTCCACAAGGGAGCAACGACCCCTCCGAGGCCCCATAGGTGACCATGTTTTTTTTTTTATTCTGGAAAACCCAGAGTCCTGCATCTGTCGCACATAGCGTCGAGTAGCGGAGAACCTCTGCCCGCCAAGCTACGCTTTCGTGTTCACGTTTTGCTAGGCTACGACGGAATTCGCATTGTCGACGGAGGCGATGATCACATTATCCTACTTCCAGATTCGCCGCTATTTTTTAGCGCCATGATTTTGTATCGCCTGAAACTGTAGCACTGTGCATTTCCCTACTGAAGGGAATACTAAACCTTTTTTTTTGTGCAGTTGGCGTTGGATTGCTGATTATCTTAAAGTGCGTATACAAACAAAGAAAGACGTCATTCTGTAATTTTCAAGTGAGGTTTGTATTAATAAATAAAGAAAGAATGGCTGGAGGAAGAGGAATTCTAAGTTTACGATTTAATCAAGATCAAGGTATTAAGAGTTTCATAATTGGAACGTAACAATTTCTAAACTATTTACTATAACCTATGCTATTTCCGAATATCTGCAGGATGTTTTACATGCTGTATGGAGTCTGGACTTCGAATATATAATGTAGAGCCTCTGGTAGAAAAAGCACATTTTGAAAATGAATTAATGGGTAGTATTGCCATAGGAGAAATGCTCTGGAGAACAAATATTATTGCTGTTGTTGGTGGTGGTACGAGACCAAAATTTGCAGATAATACAGTTTTAATCTACGATGACGTCTCTAAGAAGTTTGTAATGGAAATCACATTCACAAGTCCTATTAAAGCTGTAAGATTACGTAGGGACAAGTAAGATTTATTTACATAATATTCATTTGGTACCAGGATTAGCTCAAAACCGTATTACAATTCTGTTTTTCTATTTAGACTAATTGTTGCACTGCAAAGAGAAATTCACGTCTTTTCGTTTCCACTGCCAACGCGTAGACTTCTTACCTTGGAGACAAGAGACAACCCAAAGGGCTTGGTAGAGGTTGCAACACTTGCAACAGCCCATAAACAATTGCTTGCGTTCCCAGGACACAAACGTGGGAGTGTACAGTTAGTTGATTTGGCTGCAACGGAAGCTGGGAGTTCCAGTGCACCAGCGACACTCACAGCACATCAGGTTTTATTCCATCTGAAAACTATGTAAAAAAATTAATCATATTTTAATAAATGTATTATTAATCAGGGAGCATTAGCTTGCCTTGCAGTGAATGCTAGTGGAACGATGGTAGCTACAGCTTCTACTCAGGGAACTCTCGTTCGAGTATGGGATAGCTTGCGCAGACATTTACTTGTCGAACTGAGAAGAGGTGCAGATCCAGCAACACTTTACTGGTATGTAGCCGCCTCATTGTTATGCATAATATTTATTATTCAGTTTCCATTCTGATATTTCAGCATAACGTTCAGCAGAGATTCCGAGTTTCTCTGCGCCTCCAGCGATAAAGGGACGGTTCATATATTTGCTTTAAAGGATACACATCTCAATCGTAGATCCACGTACGTCTCAAGCTAAATAGTTGTATATTACATAAAAACTAAATATTCTTTGATCTTCAAACAGTTTCTCCAAGATGGGTTTTCTGGGGAATTATGTAGAGAGTCAATGGGCCCTGGCAACATTTACTGTACCACCAGAATGCGCTTGTGTTTGCGCTTTTGGAGCAAGAAGTTCGGTCATAGGTATTAATTAGCTTAATAATCATTCGTACTTATGTGCAATGCACATTCCATTTTTTTTAAATTACTGTTCCAGCAATATGCATGGATGGGACATTCCACAAGTATGTGTTCACAGCTGATGGTAATTGTAATCGCGAAGCCTTTGATGTCTTTTTGGATGTCTGTGATGATGATTTTTGAAATAAAGCTACCAAATTTATTAGTAAAAATGAACTGTGTTACTAGCTCCTAGATCAAAATTAAGAAAACTTTTATTTTGTATCTACTATTTTGTGATTTATTTAAAAATATATGTACCATTATTACATAATGAATATTACGATGATGATCTTTCTTCTGTGTACTCTCTTCATTTACACATCTCTATTCGGAGGCTTTATTATATTCCTTTGTCGAATCTCCTCTAAAAATTTACATTCAATATCATTTTTAATAATTAAGATGTAATGTATGAGATAAATATGTATCAACATACTGTAAGGCTCTGGATTCAGCATCGGCTTGATGATAACAGGATAAAGTGCTAATCCCAGAATTCCAAGAAAACTCCCAAAAATCATTGTATATCCTGCACCCTTTAATTTACTCATTTAATCTTATAAGGTACCTATGAAGAAATTACAGATTATAATATAACCTTCAGAATACACGCTCCAAAAGAGAATCGACTTTAGCATTTGATTTACAGTTTTCTGCAAAGGATTGTACAAATAACATATACTATGGGGTGAATAATACCTTAGTCTTCCAAAATTTGTGAACCTTTAGTGATTTTATATAGCTTTATGAAGTTCCGAATTTATACTTTCTTATCTACGTCTATCCCCATTCGTATAGCACTGCGGTCCATGACAGGTGGTACGAGCTCTAAAAGTTATAATTACTAGTAAACATATTCTTTTACAACAGACAAACTGTATTAGAAATCTAACATAATCTTTTTAGTCGTTGAGAAATATTGTTATCAATATATTATTAGGTATCAATTCCGCGGAACAAATGAAAAGAGCAGCCCGGTGAGGTTAACAGAACTGAGCAAACATGAAGAAACAACTATCGTGTTTTGCTTTAGCCGGTGCTATTAGATTGCTGTTAATGACGTCTGACTATCAAACTGTAATCACCGATCGAGTGGAAGTTTCGACTGCATTGAACTCTTGGAAAAAAGGTTTGTGACTTTCAAAGGGAATCTTGGAACCGTTTACTTATTTTTTTGTTTTCTAGTTACCGAGGGAGTGTACTTGCACAATGCAGGAATTGATCCTTACAGTGGAGAATTATTTCATGAAAGCCCAATAGGGCTCCTTGCATTTTCATTGATGCAGAAATACTTGTCAACATTTGCACTGCATGTATTATTTATCATCACTGATTTGGCAACAGCTTGGATCCTTGCTTCGACAGCACAATTATATATGGCGGAGCTAGTAAGTTCTATTATAAGACAAATGTACACAATTAGCTTATGCTGACAACTAATGTTTATATTGCAGATTGCTAGAGAGAAAGAAGAAAAATCACTATTGCCAGCTGAAAAGGCAAAAGACAATATATGTATATCAGTTGCAGACACTGCATCAGCTTCTATTTTATACGTGCCTGCAACATACTTACTAAACCCTTTTATAGTGCTCAATTGTGTAGGACTTACCACTACAGTATTCACTAACTTCCTTTTTGCATTAACTCTCTTCTCCATAATAAGGCGTTCTGTCTTCTGGAGTTGTCTGTCCATAGCATTGCTAACTCTTCAAGGACTGTACCCTGTAACTCTGATGGTACCTGCAACAATTTACATTGCTGGTAAAAATTCGCAAACATGTAAAGTAGCTGTAGCAAAAATGATCCTCACTTTTTTTACGTTGCTAGTTGCATTGCTATATGCTTCATACTATATCATGGGTAGTTGGTCTTTTCTTTGGAATACAATCGGATTCATTCTCATAGTTCCTGATTTGAGACCTAACATAGGCCTTTATTGGTACTTCTTCACTGAAATGTTTGAACACTTCAGATGGTTATTCGTTGCTTCATTCCAAATAAACGTAGGACTATTGTACATCGTTCCCCTTGCATTAAGACTACGTCAGGATCCTATGCTCCTAGCATTTTCATACCTAGCTATTGCTGCCATATTTAAGTCCTACCCTTGTCTGGGAGATGTTGGATTTTACATGGCTCTATTACCAATGTGGAAGCATCTATTTCGCCGTAAGTTCTATCTCACTTTTAAAATCACTCAATAGCTGTCGACACCCTTTTGACCTGTTACTTTGTCTATACAGATATGCAACAAGGATTCATCGTAAGCTGCTTCCTACTGTTTTGCACAGTATTCGCACCCACTGTTTGGCATCAATGGATATATTCCAGATCGGCTAACGCAAACTTCTACTTTGGAGTCACATTGGCATTTGCTGTTGCCCAGATTTTTCTGTTAACTGACATTTTATTTGCAAGTGTCAAACGAGAATTTGCCCTTCGTTATGGTCTCTCTAGGGAAGTTAATGGAAATAAAGCTAAGTTGTTATTAGAATAAATAAACGCAAGCATAGAATGTTACATTGGGCAGATGTCAATAATTGCTACAGTAAATTATGAAATACATGAACAAAATAATAGTTTAAGGGATTTCCTGTAATTTTTTGAAACAGCATGAATAAACCAAAATCTTTTAGTACAATGCATAAATAAATTATTTCAATTGTATGGAGTAAAGATCTTTAAAAGGATGATTTTGCTGTTTGACCGACAGTTGGTTGAGCGGAGCAAAGTCATCTGTTAATATTTATTACAAGAGCAAAAGGAACGCTAAGACGAAGTTTCTGCGTTTATACAATTTGTTATTTCATTTACACGAATAAATCTAATCGAGAAGAAGTCGGTTTTTGTAAATTCTTTAAGCATAATCTTTTAATTGCTTCCAAATATCTTTCTAGTCAATTATCTCACATCTAAGAAAGGGTATAGTATAAACGAGTACTGACAAGGGTTATACTGACAATCATATTTAACCAGAATGGGACAAACATTGAGTGAACCAGTGACAACTAAAAAATCAGCTTGTTGTAAGGATTCTAAATACAGAGTAGGTAGTTCATGCATGCAAGGATGGCGTGTCGGGATGGAAGACTGTCATGTACATATTCTATCGCTACCTGATGATCCAGGAACACCCTTCTTTGCTGTTTACGATGGACATGGAGGTATATTGATATACTACTCATTTAACAATGTCTGTATTAGGAGATGATATGACAATTTGTTGTTTGCCAGGTGCGGCAGTAGCACAATATGCTGGTAAACACCTTCACGAGTATATAGTCAAACAGCAGGATTATAAGGATGGCAATATCGCTAGGGCAATGGAGTTAGCTTTTCTGAGATTGGATGAGGCGATGCAGTATGACCCCGTAATTATGGATGAACAAGCAGGAACCACTGTCATTGCCCTGCTAATAAAGGATAATATACTTTACAGTGTAAGCTATTATCCCATTCGTAACATTATATTACTAGTAATTGACATTTTGTTTTATTAAAAGAAATAATTTTGCAGGCTAATGCTGGAGATAGCAGAGCTGTAGCCAGTGTGGCAGGAAAAACAATACCATTAAGTAGAGATCACAAACCTACCCTGGATGGTGAGTGGCAACGAATAAAAGCTGCAGGTGGTACAGTGGAATTCAATAGAGTCAATGGGCACTTGGCACTTTCGCGCGCTCTTGGAGATTTTATGTTCAAAAGAAATGAGAGGAAATCAGCTGAAGAACAAATGGTTACAGGTAAAATATTCTGAATTAAAAGAAGTCATACAATCCAAACCAAATCCAAATAATTTCCAAACCTACTCTTTGCGTAGCTCTTCCAGAGGTAGAGGAACATGAGATCACCGATGACTGGGAGTTTGTAATATTGGCATGCGATGGAATTTGGGATGTGATGAGCAGCGAAGAGGTTGTGGAGTTTGTAAGGAGTCGGTTGGCTCACTCACAGAAAAATGGACTAGGAACAGAGAAAGAAAGTATAGTGGAGCCTGAAGAGATTTGTGAGGAACTAATGAGCTGCTGTCTAGCACCAGATGCGATAATGGGTACTGGATGTGATAATATGACAGTTGTACTTGTATGTTTTCTTCATGGTAAACCATATTCAGACCTGGTGAGAAGGTGTCAAAGACCTGCAGTGCAAACAGATGCTGCACCCTAAGCACACCTAATGTAATTCACAAATATTTGGTACTGTCCTAAACCTAGGTTAGCTGTACGCGCATCATTACCTCGATACCAGATAACTCCATGCTCTTATATTAATGAATGACAAAAGAGTTTTAGTGATTGATTAATGTCAAGTGTATAAAAACTAATAAATATTTTTATAGCCAAAGTGGAGAATACTTACGAGTATCGTAATTTTTCAAGAACCATCGACGAACAACACTAGCACGGTTGGGTGATGACTGAATGATAGATAATGAAATACTAAAAGACTTAGCTGTTATTCCAAATGAAAAAAAAAAATTGTCAGGTTGCGCGGCACCTATTATACGTTAGAGGCTTTTATTTACAATCCCGTGTAAACACACGTGGGAAGAGAATGAATGCCTAATAACAACAATAGTAGGTTCAGATAAAGTTCCATTTTCAATATCCATATCGGTCCTGAATGGAAGAGACAGCAGCATTAGCCAGAGAACTAAGTCTTCCGGCTACCTTGTTAACACCCTGACGTACACTCTCGCGGACGTCATCTAAATCAACACTTCCAGCCCCACTCGAGCCACCAAGCGACATGGACATCGACGACGAAGATGAGGGTTGCGTTGATGTTCCTGTACCGAAGTAATCAGCTGAGGAAATGCTAGATGATCCTTCGAATCGGCGCAGATTGCTCTTACGTTCCCACTGTTAATAGTACAATAGAAATTAAGATTATAATCCTGTAACGTTTTTACCCCTGCTACAACGATGATGATCATGATACTCACGGAATCGTCACCAATGGAATCACGGAAGTACTGATCAGAACTAATGGCCTTTGCGCTTCCAAATTTCTTTTGAGCTTCACCCTCAGCCGTTTTATTACTCTCGGCTTTGCTATTATTGGAACGTGGTGCCGTTCGTCTTGGAACATCTGGTTCGGCCACGATGACGATTTCTTCAGCACGTGATGATTTGCTATTGGAATTACTGGAATATTGATTCGAGAAAGATGTATAAAATTCTTCGAATCCACCCATGACACAATCTGGTTCAGCATAGATTTCTCTTGATCTGGGTTCAGCGGCGGTTATTGTCTTGTTAGAAGATTCTTGAGTTATTGTACGCATGTCACCCAGTGCTGAATGGCTGGCAGCGCTATAACATGAAGTAATTAATTACAACTTTATCTGTTTTCTTCTAATCTATTCTGAATAAATAATTGCGAGTTTTACCTGCGAGCATTGAAACCCATTCCAAGACGTTCAGCTTGACTAGCTTTGGTCGGGTCTAGTTGCTTAGTTCGCTCTTCTACTTTCTTGGCCTGCAATGTTAGATTCTGCTCGTAACGATACGCCAGTCGAGTGTCAATAGCATCTTGCTCTTCTTGTGCCCTCTCTTGATCTTCTTTCTCTCGAGATTCGCGACTCGCCTCAGTTACGCTTCTTTCCAACTCGTCGAAATTTGTTTTCACGCGCTGAGCGCCCAGGCCACTTGTTTTCTTCCCACCCATCTGTTACAAAAACATATCGTTTAATATCCACACATGTATATTTATCTGTATCACTGGGATTAATAAAAACTTACCCCTGATCTTTTTGGTTGAACTTTCCTAATACCAATTGTAGGTTTTCTGTCTGATTGAGAACTCGCATTGTTGTCAAAGAGCTTAACAGTCGGGCCTATTGTGCTTGGAGCTTCCGAAGCATGTGATAAACTGCTTCCAGCGATCTTTTCAGAACTTAGTACAAAATTCGATAAGGAAATCGGTTTTTCTACTATAGGTGCTGTAGATTCGTTTGATGACAACTCGAAATTTTCATGCTCTTTGAAAAAGTCAACCTCAGGTGATTCAATGGTTTGCTCTTCTGCATCTTGTTCTAAATGTAACTGTTTAAATAGTAAAAGGTAACTGTTTAATAACTGTGCATACGAGAATATTATATCACGCAAAAGTAATTAGAAAATTCAATTTTTGTTAGGGAACTGCGTAAGGAATTAACATGTTTAATGGTAGGACTTCATTTTGGCAAAATAGTTATCAAAGTGGCAGATTATAGAAATATGTACAGCAGGAATATGATTCAACATACATTGATCACTTCATAGACATTACATTTTTATAAGACATGACGAAGAAGATAAAGCACATAGAACAAGAATGTTATCGGGATAGCTGCGAGCATCATACGATAGGGTTAAGAGTACAAAAGTAAATGAAGTTAAAGAAACAAAAGAGAATGTAACATTAGTGATCAGTGAATAAATATTCACGGCTCACCAAAACTTTTTTCTCAGGTAAGGGAAGAAGAGCCTAGAATTATTACAGTGACAATTATGTACGTTGTAAAAGATATCATTATTATAATAAAGTAAGATTTAAAAAGTTTTACCTTTGTGCCATATTTTCTCATTGCCTGGGCAGATGCCTGTGCCAATTTTTCCTTATACAGCATAGCTGCTCGTGATTTATACTTTTGTTGTGCATCAGTTGAAGTACAATTATGTTGCAGAAAGAATTTTCTCTGTAAATCATTCAAGTAATGACATTAGAATATAATCTCATAATGATATACACAATATGTAAAATTACATACAGCATTAGCATTCCCCCCAAGTTGCATATTTCTAAGTTGCAGCCAGGTCCAATTGGTATCTAGTTGTGTAGAGCGTACAAATGTTAAATGTACACCTAAGCTCCGGTGAACAGCTGAGCAATCGATACAAAGGAATACTCCGTAAGTAACACTTGACCATGGTGGATTCTTTGCATTGCAGTCGAAGCATGTCTGGAAAAAAATCATAATTGATTATTACTAATGCATATTACTTGAACTTAATGAAATTTTTGCAAAAAGGAAAATCTCAATGTTAAACATTCAGTGATATCAAGAGAACAAGAAAAGGTGTTGATAATACATAAAAACAGAATTATTTTGTATTATGAAATGTTTCAATTCGTTAGATCAAAGATGTGTCATTCAAGGAAGAAAAGTTTAACTGCAATGTTGGTTGGGCACAGACATAGTTGAGTTCAGTGAGTTTGGTTAACTACAAGATTTGTACAATATACGCAGAAAATAATAATACAAGTAATGTAAAATTAGTATAGCAGACCTTATTCGTAGGAATAGCCCGTAATCTTTTAAAAATCTCCTCAATTTCGGCCCTGCTGGGTGCAGATTCTGCCATTTTTGACGTGTTGTCAATTACTACGTATGGAATCGTAAGCACCCTAATGGCGAGGTCAACATCATTGGCGCTAGTGTCGCCACATAATAGTTCAAGAACAAAAAGTTATGCTTCGTTAAAAAAAATCAAGTATAATTAGACAGACCAAATTTTCTATTATTTTAAAAGGACTACCTATAGAAAACAATTTATTGTACAGATTATAATTATTACACAAGATCAAAAATTATGATTTATTTTTTTTTCTTATCAACTATAAGTTCAGGCCGTTGTCCAGTATTTGGAGAATCACTCACATTCACTTCCTCTTCTTCAACTTCCAAACTATTTAATCTGTAATAGAGTAGCGATGTTAATATGCCAGATGATTCAATAAAAAATTATAAACTTACTCTTCTTGTTCTAAACTATGTAGCATCTGAAACCCAGCATCCAAACTTGGTGGAAATCCCATTTCAGGATCAAGAAGTTGTAGTGTGGGAACGTCACGATACATATTTCCAAACTCATCCAGTTCCTCAAACTTCAATTTATTTGCTACTTCATCAAGATCGATTCTGAAACATACAATAAAACCTGAAGACTTTATATTAAGAAACAATACAGTTATAAATAAATTCATACTTGGTGCTGTTAGCATTGAGCTCCTGCTGTCTCTGTTCCTCTAACAGTCCTTCAACTTTATTCCTCATATTTTCCTCAACCTTCAAAACATTTTCTTGATAATAGTCATGCAACGCTACTACACCACCAACTCCAGCTTCCACCAGAACTCTTTCTACTGGATCAGGAAAACCATCCTCTTTCTGTTCTGATGCCACTTTTAATAATAATGCCATCCTTCTTAAAAAATGATCAGCCACATCTGTAAGTGTCTCTATGGCTATTTCCGATGAACTATCTAATCCAGTATGGGCCAATAGAACTATAACTGCATGTCTTAGCAAGCCATGCGCTGTTGATGGCCTCAAACTTTTTACAGATATATAATCCTTGAACTGTGGGCTAAAGAGACATGATTATTAAAGACACATGATTCACAATATAGAATATATTAAAAAAAAAAAAAATAATCTTACCCCTCTGTACTTGGAGGTAAAAAATGAAATGGATTTTCAGCTTCTTTAGTATCTGTAGAATTGTCTGTGTCAATAGTTCCCAAATTCCCTAATATCGTTCCATCTTCCTGTAAACAAAAATGATGATTAACACTAACAAAGAGTACATTAAAATCATGCAAGCAGAACATATTTATCCTTACCATGGCTCTCATATGCTGGTGGAGATTTATAGTATTTAATACATGTAAATTACCCATTGGCAACCTACATAAACATTTAAAATGTTACAGAGAATCGAAAAGAATAATATTAATGTTATGGCTAAAGTACTTACTGGTACAAGTACTGTTACCTGCTGTAGTACTTACTGTATAAACTCGGCCTGCTTATCAATTCTATAGTCACAATCAGTACTGCTATTGTCATCCATAACTTGTCTCCAAACATTTTCAATGATATCAGGAGTGATAACTTCTTGCTTGTGAGTTTCTCTTGGAGGCAATTCACCCCATAAGGTGCAAGTAGCAGATCCCTTGCTGGATTTCATCCTAAACTTTCTTGTTATCTGAGTATTTTATACACAAGTTTATCGAATTACTATACAGTCGAGACTGAAAACCATCATACATACTCATGAAAGTACAGTCAATTTGCCGCCACAAGCGTCGCTGTGACAAATCAAGATGTGACAATCCTCCAGGACTGTCCTGAACTTAAAAATATTTCGTAAGTTGTACAGTCTTTAATAATTGCAAGCTATTCTTTGAAAAATGGAACGTTTATGGAACGTCGTAACTGTCACAATTTTATTGTGAAAGTTTATATGTATGTATAGCAACAAACGCTTGGTCAGGTTAGAACTAAATGCAAAAGTATTATGCAAAAGTATTGCACATAGTTATAAGTGACGTACGCGCCATCTAAAATGAAAGAGGAAGTAGTGAATGTTTGTATGTACACCCGCTATTGGAATGTTTGATTTAAAGAGAATATAGAACTATCTGATTTTTAGAATATTTAAAGAAATGGAGAGCTCAGCAGCATCAGTTTTACAGCGTGCAGTTGAGATGGATAAGAAGGAGGAATACACAATGGCTCTGGTACTTTATCAAGAAGGATTACAGGCCCTAGTCAATTCTATAAAAGGTATCAGAGATTCCAGGTACAGATTACGATGTTCATCATGATTGTTCAAAAGTTTTAAACAGTTCTTCAATTGTACAGAAACAAAGGATGCTACAAAGAAGAAATACTTTCATGGAAAAGCTTCAGAGTATATGGATAGGGCTGAGAAAATTAAGACCCTTGTCGAGGAGAGAAAAGCTATAGGAAATTATAGAGAACATAAGAAGGTTGAAGATGGTTCAACAGGAAATAGCTATGCTACTCTTTTTGGAAGATTTTTGGATGAGACTGTCACTCATATACAGATTGAGGATCCGTATATAAGACTCCCTCACCAGGTTTGCAAAATGTTATTTATCTTCTGATATTGATCGCACATTCTATAATAGGCTTACATTATTTATTGTTTCTAGTGTCAGAACTTGGTCAGGCTCTGTGAACTGGCTGTGCAGATGTGCAAATCACTTTCAAGGGTAACACTAACAACAACTCGTCATCCTGATGATGCAAAGAATCAATTAGCAAGACTCACGGAATTGAAGGGAAATATGCAATCTCGTTTGATTACATTTGAATTTACTTTCTCCGACACTTTGCATGATCGGAAGATTACGTAGGTTCTCTTTAAGATTTGTCATTTAAACTAATTGAATTGATATAATTATTTTTGTACTATTTCAGCCTGAGCAATGGATGGGTTATAAAAATAGGACGAGGATTAGATTATTTCAAACCACCAGGAGGAAAATTCGTTCTGGGGGCTTTTGACATGGAACTAAGGTCTTGCTTAGAAACGGCAGTAGATATCTATTACTTTCCCACTCTAGCTGGTAAACAATAGTATTTTTCAGTAGAAATTACTCTATTTTAAAGCGAAATCATGATGAAAAAATTGTGTATAAAATCACTATGAACATTTATTGTGATAATTTTAACGCGGTTAATTATTTCTAAGTAATATGTCATAAATATATATTGATCACAATTATTATGTAGCGATAAAATGATCGTGTGATGATTTTACACCAGTAAAATATTTTTTATACAAAATATAAATTTATAAATTTTTATATAAAAAAATGCTATAATACATTTTCTTATTCCTTGTGTCTCGGCTACATTAGCCAATACTATAATCGCACGCTTTGGCGAAGTCAATTTGCTTGGCTGCTTTTTTACAAGCCATCCTCAGAGACTTTGTATATTTGAGTAAACCCGCCTCTTCATCATCTGCATCAAGGATGTGATTCTTCTTATACGAGGGAAGACAATCCGCACCTCCTACAGCGACGACCTGTCTAGCAATTTCCGGATCCACACAGAGTCTGGTCAAAGCAGCGGCAGCAGTCACTTCCAATCTTTGATAAGCATCCTCGAGACCTGGAGGTCGCATTCTCAAGAAACAGACAAGAGCGACGGAAGCTCGAGCTCTAGCTAAATGAGCGCGGGTTTCCGGTATTCTTGCGAGTTCACCAATCAGCGACGCGACTTGTTCCATCAGCCAGACGTTTCCACCTGCGGATTTTTTTACGCACTTCAAGAGTGTACGCACTGTATCATGTTCCAAAATGGGCGCTATGCACTTCCTGGATTTGGATAAATGATGTAAAGCTGCTGCTGCCAAAAGAAGAGTTTGTCCGCAGGACGTATTCTCAGCCAGCCGTGTCAGAGATTGCACCAGAGTATCCTTAAACGGTTCTAAATGTGGAAGACCTATGGCCTTTATCCAAGGCGCAGTGACTTGTACGACTAGAGCTGCAGCCTCCATTTTCTCAGTTTCCGGTGATGACTCAGCTGCAAGAAGATCCACCAGGATCTCAGGACCGCCATCTCGGGCAAACCATTCGACAGCTGTTGGACAACAGCATACACTGGCTAGGGCTCTCAAGGATGCGCTTCTTAAGTCGCTGGATAGACGTCCTGCCGATAGAAGAGAAGTAAGGAGAGCTCGTACTCCGGAACAGCGGGCTATGCTGCTTCCTGCTCGTGATCCTGCCAATCCTAAGGCCGTCAATGCAGCCAGTGCGCCACGCGCTGCGCTGCCTCCTTCTCGAGGAGCTTCCTCTAGGCCACGCACTACTCTCTGCAAATGGATAAATTTATTCCATGTCAACAATAACATTTCAAAGCTTTATTTATCCAATACCCACCTCTATATAGAAGTCTAGTCTGGTATCTAAGGCTCTGTCCACGTCGTTCCTCAAACTTTCCAACTGGGCGATTATTGTCCGCAGACTACTAGGTTGTATTCTTCGCGGAGGAGGTGCCCCGAGCTCAGAAAGTACTTGAAAAGCATGCTCTTCGATGGATCTGAGAAGTTCCCGCTCGGATCTAGCATTCTCTAGATGCGTCACTTTACTAAAATAAAAAATATTCGATAATCAGTAGTCCCTTACACACCTGTCCACAAGCTTATCACCATAAAAATACACATACTCAACCACGAGCTCATAATGCCGATCGAATTTTTCCGCCTTGACAAGAAGTCTCGTAGCTGCAGCAGTCGCCGAGGACGTAAGCAACCTCAGATCTCTGGTCTGCAGTTCCTCGGACAACGGTTCCTGCAGTTGTCTCCTAGGAAGTGCCTTGCTCTGAAGAGTAGCCGTGCACTCACCCTCGGTTTCCATAGCAAGATCACCCAACCAAGCCCTCACAGCATTCAGCTGTCTAAAACTACCAGTATCCTCCAAAGTCCTTGCCAAAGATTCCACCCTCGTAGAAGCATCTTCTTCGCGGCTGTGTCCAGCCGAAGAGTCACAACACCTCGCAATCCCTCCAGTAGCATCAGCATCCTCGGGTGGTTCAGCGGCGTATAAAAATTCACCAAGACATTCCTCGACAAGGGAAGATACAGAATTATCACCGGAAGTGTCACGTCCACCAGCATCAGTTCTAAAAGATAAAAAAAACCCGGTTAAAATTCAAAAATCCAATAAAATATTTTCATACAGATTTAAATATTTTACAAACCTCAAACGAACCATACTAATTTCTACTACAGTCAACTACATGTCATTCCTATAATTTCCTGGAGCTGAATGAAACTCTTAGACTACCAGCTGCCGCATACTCAGAGTCCTTCGTGAAAAAATGCAATCACACGACTTAATACACGCAGTCCATTACAGGTACAACGCTAGCACACGCGAGCTGACTAATCGAACCAGTCCGGATGTATCATTAATCCTAGGTGACTAATCCAAGAACTCCGAGTTTGTGGTGCAGCCGCGCACTGCCTCAAAATTCTTTTAACATTCGCTGGCGAAGAACGTGAATCGCTCCCCAGCAGCCGCTACTGCTTCGCTAACGCTACTGCGATCCTTGTCTCCTTCTTCGATCCACCAGCTACAGACTTTCTTATACCACGCCGTATTCCTAAGATACCTAGTGCTGCCTGATGCGTTCCTCTTACATTGACTCACGTACCCGAACAGACTGAACACGCCAAGCTGAATACATCGAGTGTAATTCGAATAAAAAAATATTATTAATTCAATTAGGCAGTACTCATGCTCTAAGAATGCATTTCAAATGTCAGACGAGACTCTGTATATCAATACCGTAATTCTTAACAACTTACTTCATTTGGTGCACTAGGTGGATTACAATAATATATATACTAGTGGATACGTCTCCTTACGAATGAAACTCCCTGTACTCAAGCATTGTCTCCTTGCGTCGTTTAGAATACTAATGCATCGATGTACGAATATAAGCTTACGGTTTGGGCTGCGATAAAAATGCCAAGCGGCACTTTGTATTTCTTTACTATTGATTCGTCGTATATGGACACGCGGACGGCTGACACATATAACTTTTTAACTGTTGAAAACTGATAGTTCGGAAAACATTAGGAAATTCGGTTAAAATGGAATAACTCGTTGTTATCCGACCGTTATCATTAGATTTTTCAGTTTGTTCAAGCATTGAACGATAAGCTATGATGTGTATACGATTTTGTGTCATTGCAATGGACAATATAAAGTCTGACGGTATTCAATTTGTCATACTGTAAATGTGTCAGAAGCGTTACGTTTTAATACAAAAAGAAACAACAACGGAAGAGCCTTACGCGACGCATTCCTATCGCTTGGCTCATATTTTCGTCGCAATGAGTTATCGCAAGGCGCATTCTCTGTGTACAGTTTCAATCGTAATAACAGATACGGCTCCCACCTTTCTTACGAGCAAAGCAAATACTAAAATTGGCTATTAAATATTTTTCGATGTGATAAGCATGAAAAAGGAGAAAGACCATCCCAGACAATAACATTTCGGTCTTGGGTGCATGTTCAACATCTGCCAATTATATTTAAGGGTATACTCACTGATTAAAACAGAGCGGATTAAGCCGAGGTCGAATTCTACAAGCTAGAGAATCATTTTTAATCCTTAAGGACGACTGCTTAGGCGTGGACGTGTGTGCAGGATGCGGTGGTACTTCATTGTCCTTCCATGGTGACTCCAGCCGCTTAGGATATACTCGTTTGCTGCGTCTTCTATCACGGGGTCTGTTGGTTCGCCTTCTTCTGGGAGTACTATTTCCGCAGATACCAGGACTCTCGGATCTCTCCGAGTCGGAGAAACCAGAGTCCTGACTCCGATGACCATGACTGTTAGGACTGTAGGATCTGTCCTGGGATACAACTTCTTCCTGAGGTTCCTGTGCTATTGCTCCTGGACACGACGTCTCGTCCGAGCTCGTTTTACACCTGATAAAGGAAATAAATTTTAATTGATCATTTAAATAATTATTTTTAAAACTCACATTGGTAGCCCATCCATATCCTTGTCCATCTGAGGTGACGGGGTCCTAATATCCGGTTGCTTGGAATCCTCTTCACCAATCCTGATTGTAGTGATATTGCCTGTTCGGTGCAGTCCATCCGTCGAATCGCATCCACGTAAACTTTCTTCACAGTCATCAGCTGTCGCATTCAGATTGCAATAAAAACTAGGAAGTGATCTAGGCTGGTCATCTCTATGTGGAAAAGGAGTCTGTCCCACATCCTGAGAAGCCATGTAACTCCAAAACACTTTACTTTGATGTCTCTTAAAGCCACTCATCTTGAGGCTTGCTCTATATTTTAATTAAAAAATTCAATTAACAGGTTTCACGCACAAGAATGACACTTCAAAGCGAAAGAAAGCTCCCGGTAGCGAAACTCCAGAGTAATGGAAGAAGAGTCTACACGAAGTTTAATAAGCAGAGTTCACTGGGGTGTTCATCACTGTTCACTAGAGCACAACGACCCACGTACCGGTCGCGTGGCGTAGGCGCCTTATGGTATCCGTAGCCCCACTACCAACCCCCACGCGAGTAATACATTATCAACCCCCTCGGAACCACCAGAAGAAATTCAAAACATCCCGACTTTATATCGTCTTGAAGTTCAGCGCGCGACTGACTTGACGGGACTTCCGACTTTCCGGGAGGAGGAGTTGACCGTATCCCTTCCCTATCGGAAAGACGACCTATCACTCCTGGTCCCCCGTTCCCCCAGCCAGGTGTCGCGTCGTGTAAGCCAAGTCCCATGAAAATGTGACCCCCCGTTCAACCCCCATAGTACTGCAGTCGTATAGGCATCCTGAAGGTTTGGCATGTGCTCACCATGTGTAACCGACAAACCGTACCCTCTGTACTATATATGGGAATATGTTCACCATATAGAGAGTCACCATTTATTGAATGGGACCCTCGAGCGGGTTCAGCAGTGGCGTATTCGTCACCCCCCATTTGCATTTCCATGGGGGAGGATACAATAGTGTAGAATCATCATGGAAATCACGCCAATGGTGTTTGAGTGCCAGGTGTGGCTCCCGTTTCCCCATAAGGGGTCGCTTTTTTTTATCTTCCCCACTGTGGAACCCTCTTTGCACCCCTAGGCATTGGGGCACGCGCCACTGGGAGCATCTGCGAGCATAACTATGTACTTCGTCCATGTGGGGTGTAGAAATGTACATGCCTTCGTACGATATCATCTATTTGGTTTTCCATTGGCTTGGATCTGGATTGATGCTGATCCGTAACATGTATAAATGCTGAAAGCATAATAAAACATTTTATAATGCATTGAACTTTGCAAAATTTCAATGCTAATTGCTTACAATGCCTATCTAGTATTATAAAAATTAAAGGTAATCTAACAGAATGTGAAAACCTGTACAACTTTTATTGTGTACGACCCATTACGTTATTTAATGTATTCAATTCATTAGCAGTTGGGCTTTCATAAGACTCAATGCGTCTCCTGATATATATAGATAAGCCCGTACATACTTTTACACTATTTTTAAAGAATTTTAAAAGCCTATAAGAAAAATATGTATATATATATATATATATAAGCTTCGAGCCAGAAGGGGTCCGTCGTAGGACCCCTATTGTCCCTGGATGAACGTAATGGGGGACAGCTGTAATAGACCGTTAGAGAGTAGAGAGTATACTATATCGATAGGTCTGTCCTTCTTTTAAATAACCCGTAGCACCAAAAGTAATTCTATTGTGCATTCATTTCTTTTCTCTTCAAAGAAACAACAGACCGCCATATTTAAATACAAGTTGGCATTGGGCTTTAAATCTACATTACGTGGTATACTCTGATAAAACATTTTTACTTCAGCCCTATGAGCTAATACCAAAGCCAACTGAATTTGGTATCGATCAGTTTTTTCAAAAATTAATTAGCGAATTCCTAAACATAACAAATTTCCCATAGTTAAACCACATAACTTTTAAACCAGCTACAATTTTTCAGGAATAAAGTAATTCCTTTCTAAAGCGACCTACTAATCCTGACTGTCAAAAACAGCATATTTACATATATCACCCGGCTAATCATCATCGCGAAAAAATTAGAACATTCCTTATATAAATTTTTCTTTACTGAACGAGGAAAGAAGAAGAAGCATGTATTTCGATATCTACAGCCTTCTTATTTACTTCCTGAGTGCCGGAAATACACTTCTACAAGGTACGAGTAATGGATGTACCTTGCAGAGTATAAGAAATCGCATTGTCCATGAAAAATACAAGGTTTTGTACGCGCACGATATGCGGTATGCTAATTCAACAGAAGGCGTCATTTTATGATTCATCGATGTAACCCACAATAAGCCATTCTTAATAAAGCATCACCTGTCAAAGTAAAGAAAGTTTTAAGCAGGTATTTAAATAAATATAATCTATAGATACCCGTGAGAAGGATAACAGGATGTCGGAAATTGTAAAGGATATGATAAGAATTATTCGTTGCAATCAAAGCATATAGTCCTGTGTTATCGCACAGGATTTATAGTGCCTTTCGGTGCGGCAGATGATTGTCGTTGAAATAAGTCATTGTACTAACACTATTTTTGAAATAGTATTATAGTACATTTTAGAAAATTAAACAATTCATGTTATACGTACTGGAAGATAAGCTTTTGATTTCCTTAAAAGGAATCGAATTGGAATCGCGTGTGTTGAACAACGCGTGGGCAAGTGGACCCCAAGTCTGTCGCATGATTGGCGTAAAAGAATATTCTAGTATTTTATGCTACCAGATAGACAGCTCTGCTGTTAATTTCGTCGGTTATATCTTGTTACGGAATTGGCTCGTATTGATCACGTCCAGTCGGTAGACCAATGGAAAAAGTGAACTGGAGAATTATGTGGGTTGTGGAGAAGACTTTAAGGGTATGATCCGACTTTCAGCGCCTCCTACAAGAGCAGCGAGTGTGAGGCCTTGCGGTATTCGTTTCGTTTGGAAGAATACGTATCCCGGCATTGCTTTGTGAATTGTATTTTTCTGCGACGAATTAAAATGGTAATACACAGTGATTTGTTTAATGTACTTTATAAGGCTGAAAATTCTACTGGTAATATCTGTATTCAGTTATTATTTCTGTGTGAAGAGAATCTTTTAGTGGAAGATTATAAATTTTACAGAATGAGGTGACAAATGGCGCACGTGTGTCTCTTGGAGCCACTCCTCAAACAGATTCGAGAATTATTTTATAATGAATTTAGATGTAAATGTAGTGGGACGATATATCCAGAGAATTTTTTGTCTTGATACTATATGCTTTGATCAAGAAATTCATGCGCTTCACTTTTCGTTAATGTTATTGTTTATGTGAGACTTCCATGGGTTTCTAGAAACAATAATTTATGCTTACCCATGTAAATTTGTTTTTCTTAGGTGTCTTTAAATCCTGTGAGAATCCTCAAGCATGAAGCTGAAGAGGAGAAGGCTGAAATTGCCAGACTGAGTTTGTTTGTGGGTGCCATTGCTATTGGAGATTTGGTAAAATCCACCCTTGGTCCCAAGGGTATGGATAAGATTCTGGTTTCCCATGGACATTCTGCTGGGCAGGTTCAGGTAACCAATGATGGTGCCACCATTCTAAAGAGTGTAGGAGTTGACAATCCTGCTGCCAAGATTCTGGTAGATATGTCCAGAGTTCAAGATGATGAAGTTGGCGATGGTACAACTTCCGTAACTGTCTTAGCTTCTGAATTGCTGAAAGAAGCAGAAAAATTAATTGAGCAAAAGATACATCCTCAAACTATCATTACTGGATGGAGGCAAGCCACTGGAGTGGCTCGCACAGCTTTGCATAATACAACAGCTGATAATTCTGCCGATCCTGAACGCTTCAGGGAAGATCTGTTGAACATCGCTAGGACTACACTCAGTTCTAAGATCCTCTCACAGCACAAAGAGCATTTCAGCAAGCTTGCTGTCGATGCTGTCTTGCGTTTAAAGGGCTCTGGAAACTTGTCAGCTATTCAGATAATTAAGAAACGAGGTGCTACTTTAGCAGATTCTTTCCTGGACGAAGGATTTTTGTTAGATAAGAAACCAGGAGTTCATCAACCACAGAGAATCACTGATGCTCGCATTCTTATTGCTAACACTCCCATGGACACTGATAAAATTAAGGTTAATTTTTGAATACTACAATGAGTAATCATAATACAATGGACATCAAATAAAATAAAATTTCCTTCGATAGGTATTCGGGTCAAGAGTTCGCGTAGACTCAATGGCGAAAGTCGCTGAATTGGAAACAGCTGAGAAAGAAAAAATGAAGGATAAGGTGGACAAGATTATAAAACACAACTGCAATGTATTTATCAACAGGCAGCTGATCTACAACTACCCCGAACAACTATTCGCAGACGCAGGAGTCATGGCGATCGAACATGCCGACTTTGACGGAATTGAGCGACTTGCCCTTGTTACGGGGGGTGAAATCGTCAGCACGTTTGAACATCCCGAGATGGTCAAATTGGGAAAATGTGATTTGATCGAACAGGTATGTAAATTTCTATACTCGACAACTCAATATAATAAAAACAATATTAATGATATTAAATTTCAGATCATGATCGGCGAAGATACGCTCCTACGTTTCTCAGGTGTACCTCTCGGAGAAGCTTGCACCGTCATTATCCGCGGAGCTACTCAACAGATTCTAGACGAAGCCGAACGATCTCTGCACGACGCACTTTGCGTATTGGCAGCCACCGTACGTGAATCACGCATTGTTTACGGAGGTGGTTGCAGCGAGATGGCAATGGCTTGTGCCGTTATGAAAGCTGCAGCTGCTACTCCCGGCAAGGAAGCTGTTGCCATGGAAGCTTTCGCCAGAGCTCTTCAACAGCTACCCACTGTCATCGCGGATAACGCTGGATACGATTCCGCACAGTTGGTGAGCGAACTAAGAGCTGCTCACAATTCTGGTTCCACCACTGCTGGTCTAGGTAAATATATCTATCGTTTCTATTATTTTCCTTCTCTTCAAAATACATTGATGGTCAGTAATCGATTTCGTTTTTATCATAGATATGGATGCGGGTAAAGTAGGCTGCATGAAGAAGTTGGGCATCACGGAATCTTGGGCCGTCAAGAGGCAGGTACTTCTCAGTGCAGCTGAAGCCGCAGAAATGATTCTTCGCGTAGACGATATTCTACGTGCTGCACCCAGGAAGCGAGTAACGGACCGTGGACGCTGCTAATTCCTAAATTTCCATTATTTACTTCCATCAAATTCGTTTCCGTTTATCCAGCTTCTCATTCATACTATTGCACCGACTTCGATGGAACGCGTTTGGAATTATATATATATTTCTTATTGTACGCCTAGTATTCGACAGATTATTTCATCCGCGTTTTAACGTTCTATTTAAAACAAGTAATGTGACAGAACGTTAATTAAATAAGCACGCATTCTTGTGGTTAGCATTTTTTATAACAATACAATAGCATTACTATTAATAAATAAATGCCTCAACCAATGTCACGGATCGCATTATTTTGTATTATAATACAGAAATATTTAATTATATTCCATAAGGTATGAGAGTTATAGCATTTAGCTCTATTTCATAAATATGGAATAATTTAAAAAGTAATGTTTATATTGACAACCTGCTTTCAACAATCTACCGATTATCTCGTATAAGAGAAAACCAAGCGAGCTTCATTTTGAACTGTGATTGATTAGTGCAATTGCACGGATTAGTATGCAAATCGAAGTTTTTGATCGTATCCCACTTTATCCAGACTAGGATTGCAGGCGTAATTAATCATAGGAGGTGGACCACACATCAATACAATGGTGTCTGGTGATGGAGGATACATATGCTCGGAGATCATCTCAGCATTTATATATCCAGTACTGTATGGCCAATCCTTGCTACTTGTATCAACGGTATACCAGATTTTCACTTGTTCACTATGTTTCTTAGAGATTTCATCAAGTTCGTTCCTTAACAGAATGTCTTTCTCAGTCTGATTAGCGAATAGTAAAGATACTTTAGTATGGTCTTCAGGCTCTTTGATCATTTTTCGAATAAGCTGTAGCATAGGCGTGATGCCAGTTCCTCCAGCAATCATTACCACCTGGAGAAGTTTGATGAAATATTACATCTACCGACTGATAAATAAATATAAAACTTACGTATTTCACAGTGTACTCGTTGGGAGGTGCCTTCCTCAGGAGCTTGATGGAAAATTTGCCATTTCCATTATAGACCAGACGTCCAGAGGGTCCTCGGAAGTCGACCGTTTCACCAATTTTAAGACTCTCAAGATGCTGAGACATTTTTCCTCCTTCAGGAAACTTTGGGTGAACATTCTTGAAGTATATCTGAAAATTGATAGAATGCATAAATTAAGATGGTTTTACTGAGCAGTATTTCAATAATTACCTTGATGACCAAGTCGACATAGCCATAATCATCGTCACTGGAAACTGGTGTGTAAGCACGTATCACAACTTCATCTCCAACTTTAGCTGTGAGATGAACATGCTGTCCAGTCGGAAGACCCAGAATGTGTTCGGGAGTAGGCAAACCAAACCGAAACCTTCTAGTGTCATGACTAATAATCTCTTTTTCGATTAATGGTAAACTATATTTGACAACTGGATCCACCAGCAAAATTGGATGTTTCTTCTTTCCATTTTTATAAGATTGATAAAGCTTGATAACCAAACCAGTAGCTAAAACAGTTCCAACTGCAGCCAAAAGTGGCAGTATCTAAAGGAAAGAAATGAAATAAAATTAGAATTCACTTCATTTACGACACCGTACAAAACCATCACTAGTATTGTTATTTATCACACTAATTAAACTTAAACTCTTATACTACAAAAAGAAGTACCAATACCCAAAACATCATCATCAAATAATAAATCGTTCGATTAAATACTCGTAACTTCACGACTTACAGTATGAGAACATTGTGATAAGAATTACGTTAAAAAACATGTATGTGCGACTATCAGTAACGATCCACGAGGTTATATAAATTACAAAAAGAAACAGGCGATAATACTGAGTATATCTAACAAACCATTTCACATATTTAATCACATGCACGAAAACTGGTCAGATAGTACTTAAGATGTCCAAAGAAAAAAAGAGTTTCACAAGCCCATTTTTTATTTACCAGCGCTCGTGGATTTAACATGAGGTCCTGCTAGCTCGCTGGCACGTGGTTAGCGAATCTAAAAAATGTGTCAAGAGCAGCAGGTTCTTAAAATCACAGATTGAGCAAGAAAAATGTAAAGAACACCGGTTTTGAAGAGTAAAGTCCTGTATACGAAAAGATTTAATAAACAGCCGAATATTCAATTATCGAATATAGAATTATAATGTAATTAAGAACAGAAACAGAGATAACGATACGACGTTAAAGATAAGAGAAGTATATTTTGCGGAATTCAGTAACCGACCATGCGATAAAAAGTTCAAGGAGGAAGAAAAGTAAAACGTACGTGTCGCGAGATACCGTGAGATAATAAACCGGCAAAGCTAGACCTAAAAGTACAATACCAGAGCGCTTCCTTTAAAATAGACCAGGTTCACTCGTGAACCCGATCTAAGAACGGTAGATTCTATTTATAAATGGAGACGTATGTTCTGGGAGTAATAGCATAGGAGAAGAACAAATATCTTTATACGTACTGCCGATGATGAACTCTCCTCTACTGTAGAAGACATCTCAAGTAGGCATATACTATATGCACGAATACTAAACAAATAAAATACTAATTTGGAATGAATGGAATTTCTCGCTACAGTTTCTTTTAGCACAGCCTCATTGGTCCTCACGTGATCCTAGTGTATCACGAACTGAGCAGAGCATTACGAATTCTTTGCATAATATTCAAATGATAGTTATAAAAACTGGTTAGATGATATTGAATGTAAATAATTGTCCTTCGTGTTTAAAACTTTACATGCCTTATTATTTTGTGACTCAATCACTCTGTCATTATCAATTGTGATAGAATTTAAGATAGATAATACTGTCATTCCTCCTGTATTATCATGAAATTTGTAATAACACCAGCATGTTTCTTAATCAGATGAAAGATATGTTAGCTTATGGTAATCAGTACTAGAAACTATTCTTAGCGAGGACACATTTTAAACGCGAGATTAGCATATTCCCAAAGGTCTAATTTTTAGTAGTTTCAAAATTCAAGAATAGACTGCAAGTGGACTGTTTTTGATCTGTACCACCCTCCGAGATACAGCTGACTTTCAAATTACATTCGGAATCATTTTAACGTAGAAAGTTCTGTGATTGTCATAGAGATGCTGCCACTTATCACGTGTGGAGAACAAGTGGATTGTCGTATTTACCGACCGAGCCAAGGCAACACTGTGGAATAGGAGATTGGAAAATTCGAAAAAATAAATATAGAAAAAAGAAAAAAGTTGGAAATGGATAAGAGGGGTGCTTTCAAGAGACCAGTATAGGAGATCGGCTCGAGGAAGAATGAGCGCTACGAATTAATTCATTAAGAAAATCATACGAGAATCTGCTTGATTATTTGGAATAGCAATAAAAAAAAATATTTTTCTCTTTTAATGAATATTTTTGTCTCGTTACATAAAAGCAGCGGAGCAATTCGGAAAACATAACTTGTTGATCAAGTGGGTGGTTTATAATTGCGGCTGATGGTAATGTATGTACATAGGACCATCACATCATCTCTTGGCAGTGAATGGTAGCTAATGATTATTCACATGCAAGAAAGTAAAAGAAAATATTAAAAGGAAAGGAAGCTACATTGTGACAGAGTGGAATGTGCGTTCTTTTGATTTTCTGAATATTTACCATTTCAAGTGTCAAATGGCTGTTTTGCACCGAGCTTTGTTCACGTGGTTTAATCTTCTCATTTTCCTGATCCTACTGGTGTTGCGCTTAGATTTGAGAATACAGTGGAACTGGTTTATTGTCTTCATTCCTATGTGGCTCTATGACAATATACTCCTGATTTATATTGTATTTAACATGATTTCACATTGCAAAAATGGACACGACAGAGCCAGCAGTTTGAGAAGAAAAGTAATTTTATTTATTCACTCTTCTTACCTCATATCATATTATTACTTATTTCTTTGATACTCAGGTTATAGGTCATAGGTTATATGGTATATAAATAAAATTGTTTCAGGCTTGGTACATGGCAGCTGTCTTAATGAAACTCAGTGCTCAGATATTAATTTGTTTGAAATTGGAAGCACCGCATTGGAATCTACCTGCCAAAGCTGTGCTTGCTCCTTTTTGGCTACTTCTGCCTGCTTTGGCTGTAGATATTTTTGTACACCTGATACATCATTCAAGGTATTGACCGTGGGTTATCCAAAATCTATGATATCGCAACCAACTAAATCTACATCTTATGAAAAATTGATTTACAACGGCATCGTTACATAAAATATTAAATGAAAATTTGAACTTGTTAAATTCCACAGTCATACGCTTCTCATACATTTCTTGCAATATGCATAGTGTAAAATGTCGAAGAGCACTTGTGGCTTTGTCAATTGAAATGACAATAGTGAAAATAGTAACAATAAGACAAAAGTACTACGTAACATTGCATATGAGACTTTTTGAATAAAACAGACTAGCGTTATGCAAATAAAATGAGAAACATTCAGAGAGAAGGTATCCTTCAGTAGCTTCTCTCTTTCCTCCAAAAGAATGACGCTAATGATATGCGAAATACTATTACGTAATGAAAGGTTTGAGAAGCCTAGGAAATCATTTTCATCAAGTACCCACTCAGAACGGTCGTCTACTCCGCAGACGTCAATATTTTTGAAAGCGATTTCGGGTTTGTTCTGTCTGAAGTTGGCCTGTGGAAGACGTTGTGGTCACAAGACGGGCGATTGGCTCACTATAAATATACACGTTACACCAAGGATGAATAGAGCCGGGATATAAATAAGCCCCACTAAGTTGTTCATTGGCAAAAGAATTCTCATCAGTGCAAAACAGCGATTTTCAATAGTGCAATTGTTCTGATATTGGATCAATTAATTAACGGAACTTATTATGCTATGTGAAAGAAACACACTGTGATAAACATCGTCGGTCGTCAATCATCAGGAAGCTTCAAAATAATTTGTGAATAATTCCAAATTGATTACACAATACTACCCGATGGCGATCTTCCCGTTATTTTCATTTTATATAGGGTAATTGTTACGCAAGTTATTTATCCACGTAAGAACCGGTTTGACAGCATCACCTTTCACAGTCTTCGATTAAAGCAGATACAGTAAGTTAATATTACAATTGGATGAGCAATTTGAAGTATTACCAGTAAATTGTAGAGAGCAGTTCTATTAAAAAGTCGGAAGGTACGAATTGTGTTTAGTGATCGGGCTGTCAATTATTTAACACGGATATAATGAGATTGCTTCTAGTAACCGCACTCGTTAATATTATTTAATGATCATTTGCAGATGAACACACAATTATTCCTATTCCTTTGCTCAGTACTGATTGCTGGAGTAATAAATTATGCCAATGGAGCTGTTATGGTGCGAGAAGTATCTGCTGGTCATTTGGCAGAACTTCCCTGTTTAAGTAGCGACGATTATCATCGTTTCATGTTCTGGGAATTGAAAGATAGTCAACACGTCATTAGTCCTGGTAATCCTCACGATTCAGAGAAATACAATTATGAAGTTCTCACTGGAAAACTCTTCATAAGGGTAAATAAACGGGATAGCACATCTTTCTATGAATTTGCAGTAAGTATATACAAAATTTTACTTTTTTCCAGGGCGTTTCTACTGCAGAATCTGGCTTCTATAAGTGCGTATCAAGAGGAATAGCTGATACTTCCGTTATCAAAATTCACGTGGTGGAATTGGTCGTTAAAAAGGATTCGGAAGAAGTGTGGGAGAATGATTTTGAGGTAATGGCGTTAGAAAAATTATAGAAAGATAGTCTCTACGACGCATCTCACATTTGCAGACAAACTTATTAAGAAGTATGGCTGCAGTGATGGTTATAGTTCTGGCTGTGGCAATTGTACTGTTCATTGTTATATTGAAAAGAAGAAAGAATCATCACTTCTTTGGTAAGTCTCATTCTTCCCATATTATTATCATATTCGTGATATTATTTAATGATTGTGTGTTTGCAGAGATGCAGGAGTCTAGAGAGAACTCACCAGCAAGATATAAACCTGAAGTACAAAACGCACCATCCGCGGAAGTTCCAACATCTGTGGAATCCAGAGGAATTGATAACGTCGCGATGGACGTTGACTTTCCCAAGGTTTTCAAACTAATGCAAAAGGAACAAGCCATCCCGTAAGATCGGACATTAGTCATTATAACTTGGTTGTATCCTTGTACTCAGTTATATCTATCATTTACAGAAAAGATTAGAACTTTATCTTATAGATAGAATTTAGCACTTTGGCGTACAAATGCAAGAGCAGAAATATTATAATTAAGCTTTTGAAAAAAAAAGCAAAACTGCCTGTTAAGGAGAAAAATATTTTTGTTCCAGTAATGTAAGATTTAGTATAATTAAATTTTATCTGATAAGACAAGAAAACGTATTTTTCTGCATATTTTGAGAAGACGGGTCTATTATTAACTTAATCGTGAATAAACATCATAGCTTCTATGATTGTGACGTACTGGCAATGCCAGCTGTAGTATCCATCATAGTGTCATCTCCTTCGCCGTCTTCGTCATCTTCCTCCTCTTCCTCATCCTCTGGTTCGACCTCGGTATCCAGGAGGCGGATTTTCCTGTTACTCTCGCTTAAAATTGCTGCGACTTTTCGTGGTCCACTCACGGCCAATCGCCTCGCGGAGATACCGTGGAATGGTCGTGGCCAGGATGCCCCACTTATTAGTTCTCCTAATTCTACTATGACTGTACTTAGCTCACCGAATAATCGTGGATGATTAACTGGCAATTGGATGAGAAAGGACGCGTGGCTGTGCTGATTTAGGAGCAATAGACTTAGGAAGTCCTGGGAGTAAAATTGCAGATCTGTTATCGTTGTTTCACCTTTGCTGTAAATTCCTGCGAGAAACGATAGGTAATTAATAAAATGAATTGCCAATTATCCAATTTCAATTACTTATGCTGACCTTGTCTATGATCCACGTTGACTACTGCTGATTGCAGGGACAGCGTTGCTGGTTCTGTGGGATTGTTTATTATTTTGAACAACCTGAGGAGCTTCCGGTCAGTCTTAACAAATGCGATCAGTAAATTTCCTTCGTCTGTGACCATCTGCGATAAGATTAAGGATTTGGAGGATGGCAGGGTCGTCGTCAGAACAGCGAAGTGCTTCACTAAGCCTTGATAAGCTTCCTTGTAGACTCCTCCAATGGCCTCGACCAATTTGATGTGGGATTGAAGCAGTGAATACGACAGATCCTGTTTGATTATCAGGGGATGATCCTGGAGACATTGATTTTCATCCAGCATGGATGCCCACTCGCTTCCCTCGGGTGTTAAAAAAGTTTGCAACGGCTCCCGACGAAGGTACTGGCCTAATTTCTCCAAATTCACGACTTTTCGTCCACTGGTATTAGATCCTGTCTTGTCAAAGCCTCTCAGAAACTCAGCAATGAATGTCAGTTCCTGTTGACTAACTCTGCTTGCTTCTGAAGGTACTCTCTCATCGATTAGTCTCAGTATAACAACATATAACCATCTGAAACAAGGTATAACAGTTGATCTTACAATTGGTAATTATTTTTGAGCAATTGGATACGCAGTACCTAAAGAATGCCTTGTAATCTCGCATACTGTGATCTATAACTTGCTGTATTTCTGGAGCTTTAGCGAGAAATGCTTGAGCAGCACGTAGAGCAGTTATTATTGGGGCTTCGTCTTTAAATCCCAAAGCTTCATAGGGCCCACCTAATCTGGCCATTCCTCGCATCTCAGCTAATTGGTACACCAGAGCCATGCCTACACTTGTTAAATGCTTCAATACTAGTTTCTGTAAAATATTTTAAGTTACGTGGCTCTATTTTTGTATTCCATTTATGCTCGTGGTATTTGGTAGAGACCTGTATATTGCTATAGCACATTTCGATGCTGTGTCCTAATTTTTTAAGACCTTTCTCAGTTAAATCTCGCAGTAGAAAGTTTTCTAGACTTTGTGTGGGGATACCGATCATCAGTAATTCTAGAAAATCAGCAGCAACACCTCCAGGGGGTTGTGTTTCAGCGTATCGGGCTAGTTTTTCATCCATTTCTAAAAGTATTGTTTCCCATGCCTCCGAAATGGCCATTAAGGTGCGTGAAAGGTAATCCATGAGGTAGTCTATTTTTGCTTGTGCTTGGGCAACCTTTAAGAATGCTCCACTTTTTTCCAGCAATGGACAAGACAATTTTGTCACTTCGATACCGTTTTCGTCTTTCCAGGATATCCATATAGATTTTCCTAATCCACCAGAAATTTTCAGAATAGGACCCCTGCCTACCTCAATCGTTCCACAGTAGAACATTCCAAAAACATGCATGACAACATTCCCATTATCTTGTCCAAGCTGTAAGAAGTTTCTTCATTAAAGACTATGACTTCTATTGACATAAAGAATGAATTATTTTTTCAACTCACAAATAACATGTCTAGCGTTTGCGAAAGGAATTCCTTGCGTTCTGGCTCCTGACCAAAGGTTCTATTGAGACTTGGTAAGGGTGGTAAATACTCTTTTGCTGGTGATGAATTGGTTTTATCAGAGTTTGGTTTCTCAGTTTCCTGATTGCTCAAGGGTAACCAAGCCATACAAGTGATCGTTCTATCTGCTGATAACTGTGTCTTATGAACTATATTTTTGTTTTCAATATCCACCAGGTGTAAAAATCTGGATTCCTTATAGAAAACAGCTAGTAACTTTCCATCTGGCCTCCATGCCAGATTCACTACTGTGTCCGATTCATCCTGAGGACTGAGGAGCCATACCCTTTGCCATGTTAATCTGTGAAGAGCCACTTCTCCTAGAAAGGACTTGCTGTCAAATGACAATATCCACTTAACTAAATAACTAAACCATAAATAAAATAATGCAAACCTTTAATATTAGCTATTGCCAATAAGTCCATCTTAGGTGACCAACGCATTATGGTCACCTGAGCAGGAAGTTGTCGCTCCTCTAATTGCCTCATAGTACTAGACATTTTTTTACAAGACTTTGTATTCTCAAGATTTTACATTAGTGACAAAAAACCGTTTTATTGTACAACTTAAAAGTTAACAATACCGGTGCTGACCGGCGCCATGCTGTACATACTGTAAACTGCTGTAAACCTGCAACACATCATAGGAAATGTGTCAAGTGATGGCGCCGCCACCAGTGTGTCAAATGTACTATCAGAGTCTTATAGTTTATTCGTGCTAACTTTGTGTCCTACCCAGTCCCATCCCAAATATGACACCTGAAGTTGTTGCGTCCAAGAGAAAATTCCCCTTAATTTTCCCGCCAAAATTTATCTATCTATATCTGCCGGCCATTAAACATTTTCACAGTTTTGACATGTGTCACAAAAGTCAACAATAATTCAGAAATGCATGGCCAGCTCAGCTAAAAATTCCGTCAGGGGTGTCTGATGCACTATCAGAGCCCTATACGGTCAGACCGCTAATAAAATATCCGATTTTAGCAAAATTAAAAGCAATAAAAGAAACGTCTCAACAATGAATTAATATTTACAGCACAAACAATTTTCATTTTGACTATACGACGGCGAAAAGATATACGAAGAAGGCGAATGCACAAAAAATATGCAACACCAAAAAAAAAGTGTAAGTACTTCTACAATTTACAAGAAATCTCGAATTCCTCAAAAGAACGAAATGTATAAGAATCCGCAGGTACCGTGTATAAAGTTCCGTTGAGAAACGGCATCAGAAATGTATATACGTATATGACCCCCATAAACGAATTCCTGCGATCATATAAACATTTCGTTTCTCGATATTCCAGTGCAAGTCGTGCATCCACGAACACGCATACACTGCCTATGGCTGCATGGTGTGCCGAGAAAAGTAGCAGAGGCGCCGGTTACGAGAGTGCAGTGCATCGGGGGACGATATCGAGGCCACGTTTCCCGTGTAGTAAGGATAGAGGATAAAGAAGAGGAGACGCCGCAGGGAGTGAGGAGGAGAGTTTGTGAAGCACAGAGCGTCGTCGGGACGCGCAAGAAGGAAAGAGTACACAAGGAGTAAAAGAGAGAGTGACGGCAATAATAGTGGGGGAGCGTCGAGACGCCGCTTGACCACGTGACTGCCAGCAGAATCCGCGGCGTCCGCCGAAAATCTAAATCCGTCCGAGCCGAGAAGAAGAGGCTGCCCGTTGCCTCCGAGACCTCGAGCTTCCAACGCGCGATAGTCAATAATTGCCTTTAGGGTGTACCGGGTCGGTTTCGTGAGCTAGATTTCCATCCTGAAGTTAGTCGACGGCGTGGTTCGCCGCGATCGGCTAGATAACGCGGACGATCCTTGGGAAAGATGATTCGCGTGGACGAGACGGACCCGGTTGGTGGTAAGAGGTTTGCTTAACACCATCGCCAACGAGTGCACGTACATTTAAATTTGCATAAGATTCGTTGTCATAAACTCACGAAAATCATACGTACATACGTATAACGTAAAGTAAACGAAAGGCGTGTCGCCAATATCCACGTGCATTTTATTTACATGCTTGAGAATTCCATTTAAGCGTAACCAACAATTTGTATTTCAATCAAAATAAATGCTAACGGTATACCACAAGTGTCTGGGTCAACTGCCAATCTATACAAAGTACAGCCGAGTGATTTGTAAATTGACAAAATTAATACTGTCTCGAATTTTTAGAGATCGAACCGAGTTTCCCGTACAGAGACGTCACCGTGAGGAAGGGTGTTGAATTCAAGGATCATTATGACATCCAATCAGAGATTGGACGGTAAGTAGTAAGTTGGAAGATGCTTAGCCTATAACTGTGCACACCGACGACGCAGGGATATACGTATACAATTCCACTTTGTCCAATATGCATATAAAGATGTAGGTATCCATGTACAATGCCAAAGAGGCGGTAGAAGGTCTCAATTAATTTTAACGAGATCCGCTAGCTAGATGCTGTTATCGTAGAAAAAGGATCCTGCGCAAAATTCATCGTGGAATGTCTTGGCAACCGGCGTCTATACCTATATCCCACCTCATAAATTCATTGCGCTACTCTTTCTACGCAACATCGACGTGATACGCATACGTCACACTATGGCAAGAGACAATGAAATAAGAAGTGGATGCTGGTTGAGTATAGAACATCCATGGAACGTCCGCCAGGCATCGCCTTCGCTCTTGCGGTCCGGAATAAAGCATCGGATTAGAAAATATTTTTCTATCATCAAAGAACGAAGATTGTATCCGCGCGTCGTCGTGACGCCTATGACGTTGTATTCGTCGGTATACACCTATATCACTGTGTCTATATGCTAGACAGTCGTATATATGAATAGACGCACCAAGACTATATAAACTGGTCGTCGAATAATAACAGTGAAAAGAGTGTGCGTACACGTTCTCGTATAGGTAATCAAGGTCTTCGCGTCTATAAATAATGCCTTCGCTTCGAAGAGTGACGTTGCACGTCGCCTCGACGGCAATTCGATCAGATGCTGGCCGTCGCGACGCCCGCTACGTGCAAGACGCTCTTGACACGAGGGTTCAAACGGGCGTCGAAGCATCGCGCGTAACAACGTTCCACTCAGGCTGCTCCACTAACTCACTGACTCACCGATCTTGCAAGCTGGCTAACAGTGAACAAACCAAGTCACCCGGTTGCCAAGATGTCAAATGACAAATTGGCACCTGCGGTGCTTGATTTCTTAACGCAGCATCCGACCGGTACTCGAAACAAAACAATGGAAAAGAAAAACAAATATAAAAGTCGAGAAGAAGAGATGCGCTGGTGGTGTGAATGAAAAAAAATTTAGATGATAATATCTTTTTTTTAAATACTCTGTCATCCTTAGGGGCAAGTTCGGTACTGTTTACCGATGCAAGGAAAAGTCTAGCGGCTTGCACCTCGCTGTTAAGGTTGTCAACACTGCAAGGAAGGAGGACAGACGTGCTGTCGAGAGGGAAGTCGAGATCATGAGGAGACTTCAGCATCCTCGATTGATACAGCTGTATGATGCTATCAACACCGGCAAGCAGATATATGTTATATTAGAATTGTTAGTTAATTTTTCTACCGAGTTACTCCAAGTATTAGCGTACGATGGATTACCGATTATTATTCGTAGAATCGAAGGCGGTGAACTCTTCGAGAGGGTGATCGACGATGACTTCGTACTGACTGAGAGAAGCTGCGCCGTCTTCATGAGACAGATATGCGAGGGTATGGAGTTTATTCACTCGCAGAATATCTTGCATCTGGATATGAAAGTGAGGAATCATGATGAACGATTGTACCAGGTAAAATATCGAATCGGCAGTCTCCTTGGCTAACTGTCACTTTTATATCTTGACAGCCTGAAAATATATTGTGCCTTACGAAAGAGGGCAATCGTATCAAGATCATAGACTTCGGTCTGGCAAGACAATACGACCCTGAGAAGAAGCTTCAGGTACTCTTTGGTACGCCGGAGTTTGTTGCACCGGAAGTCGTGAACTTCGACCAAATAGGTTTTGGCACCGATATGTGGAGCATCGGCGTCATTTGTTATGTGCTGTAAGTGAAATTTAGTATTATTTTTTTTTAGTAGATTCACCGGATATTACCTGGTACATTCTATAGAGAGTCATAAGAGTTGTACTACAGAGATGGTCTACCTGGATGGTTAGACTTTCAGGGTTGTCACCGTTCATGGGAGACAACGATATGCAGACGATGGCGAACGTGACCATCGCCAAGTACGACTTTGACGACGAGGCCTTCGCCGACATATCCGAGGACGCCAAGGACTTCATCAGGAGTCTTCTGATCAAGGACAAAGAGTAAGCAAGCTTTGTGGATTCCCTTGAATATATAGAAACACATACGTAATCCATACCCGCTTGATATTCACATTTCCAAGACCTTCTTCCCTGTGGTTGTCTCTCGCCATATTCCTCTAGTTCCACCAGGTGGACATGACCCATGTGTCCTTCGTGTCACTTGTCCTGCTCGCGCGACGTGCTAACGAACAGCCCGATTGACCTTGGCAAGTTGTAAAAAAAAATGACCCACCCTCGAAAGGCTCGTATAGAGAGAAAGAGAGAAAGGGATAACGAAAGAGAGAGAAAAGAAAAAGAGAAACAGAAAAAAGAGCTCGCGAGGTCGTATTTCGTAAGGTTCATCTTACGTTCCAAGCATGCCGTCGATCAGGCCACCCTCTGAGAATGACTGATCCTAAAAGAGGGATGATGATGATGTGTCTTTCAGACTGCGAGCCTCGGCATCTCAGTGCCGCGCGCATCCCTGGTTGGCCAAAAGGTCCACCGTACCATCGACCAGGGTTGGGGAGAAAGCGGAAGTAGAGAAACCGAGAACGGACGTTGACGTTATCGCGACGAGAGAGGAGCTCGACGTTACCAAGGACAATCTGAGGCTGTTCGTCGAGCGATGGCGAGAGCATCCCAACAGCCCTTACTTGATCGAGCACCACGAGGCTAATGGTTCCTGGCATCCGGACAACGCCAGGAGGTCCAATTCCGATGAGAACAACGTGGAATCTGTGTCTCTGCGGGGTCAGAGTCCGTCGCCCTGTGGTAGTGTCTCTAGCTCTATGTCAGAAAGTACCAGCTCACCAAGGGAGAATGGCAACTTCCTACTTCCGGTGCCAAACTTTTCTTACGCCTTCGAAAGACGTGCGTCGGAGGGTACTGCATTGGCACCAGAGAAACGTGACGCAGCAGCTCAGATTGTATTAGCTGAAGAGATCATTAAATTGTCTGAACACCTTAGATCAATTGCCATGGGACCTAAAGTATCTGGGACTGAAAATGACGTACCTAAAGTTGACCTCCCTCCAGAATCCGCTTCTTCAGAACAAGCTAAGGCTTTCGCTAGTGTTAACTCCACTGGGGTCCAAGATAAAGCAGTTAAAACGTCAAAGCCAAAGGAAGATGAGAAATCCGGACTTTCACGAAATGGTGCCACGACGAAAATCTCTTCCAAGAGAAGCGATAGTATCGTTATCACTGATACTACCACCGGGACCAATGAGATCTCCGAGAAGTTGTCGAACATTACTAAACAAAGAAAGATTAATGGTACTGCTTTCAATGGTGTACGAACGTTTGAAAGAAACACAGAATCAATTCCTACCCCATTCGCTACCCTGAAGAAAACATCAAAGCTCCAAATGGATGGTGCAGTTCCCAAAGAAAATTCGTCGACCAACTATGATCGACTTTTTCGTGATCGTATAAAGACCAGTACCTTTCTGCAGAAGAGTCATACCTTTGGGTCTACGTCCAAAATGGAGGATATGCAGATACCCTTCCTGAACGTGGAGAGAGAAATGGATCTGACTCCACCATGGCGAAGGGCGCGGTCAAAGCATCGTTTTAGCGAGACCTGTAGGGATGTGCCCCGCATCTCAAATCTGCAGGATATTCACAAGAATCTTAACCTGGACGAGCCTACGAGTACGAAGGACCTTCTGCTGCAGCTTCTAGGAGAATGGGACGACGCATCCAGACCCAGTGGAATAGGTAGAAAATCAGTCAGTGTTGACTGGTGCGGCGAGGAATCCATAGCTCGAAAGTCAATGAATTCCCTCGCCGAATATTTTCAATCAGAGTCGCAGAAAACTAATGCCGTGGGTGGTGGTCGACCCTCGACGCCACCATTCATACACCGTTGACGAGAAGAGTTCATCCTCAGGGTCTTCCAATGCGTATCTAATTGTGACGGATGGATTAGAATTGGATTTTCCCATGTAGAGAGACTTGGGCATACCTAGTTCGTTTTCTTGACGACGATCTACGTAATCCTGATTGATATATTCCTTCGCTCTGAATCTCGTCGAGTTCCTCTTAGGATCCGCCCCTGTGCATGTTATTATTCTTTTATTTATTATGAATTTAATATAAAGGAGAGCAACTGATCACGCGAGAGACTTTTCTTTTATTTATTGCCTGTCTTGCTTTGCCACGTCAATTATCATCAGTCCCATTAAACTTGTACCTTGTTCAGAATGAGACCGCGGGCGGAACAACTCCTGGAGCACCGTTGGCTCGAGGCTGCCTTGGACAACCCGATCTCGAAGGTCAGGTTAAAGCGCTACGTCATCAAGAAACGTTGGGTCAAGGCCGTCAACACTATCCTGGCTCTAAGAAGAATGGGAGCTCACATCAATCTCGAGCTCGTATAGGTTAATATAACCTCCAACGGCTTATTCGGTGATAGGGATAACTGAAGTGAAATATGTAAAGAATGGACCAACCTGCAGACATTTTACAAAGTTCAAATCCCCTGGTGGGTGGAATGAATAATGTGAATTGTGAAGGAATTTGGCCGTCCCGGCCAAGAATCGACGACGCGTTACTCTCGCCTGACAAAAATACTCGAGGGTTTCGGAGCTTTTACTTACTTTAGATATTAAGAATCTTTTAAGTCCCATTGCTGCCTTAACGCACTATGTACACGATAGCAATGTTCATTCGTGCCTTAAATAAAGCATTCTATATTTTATTGAATCTTGACGTACGTGAACGAATAATGGAGTCCAGATTATTCGCGTCCTCGCATTATGGACGGTTGCCAGATATTTTTGAACTTATTTCCACCTGTTGAAAACACGGCACCAGTGACGGATACGTTGCTGAATCTATTTAAAGAAAACTCCCGCAGAAACTAATTGGCATCGCGACGCCATCTGTCTATTAGACGCTCGGACATTGTTGAACGACGCTTGAAATGGCGCCCGGCGCGCCACAGAAGACGCCACTAGAAAACATGGCCGCCTTGTACGATTTTTCAGAACTCATTCATGCTTTGGTGACGGTTTGTGTACTTGATTCTAACCTACGCAGTTCGACTGATTAATTATTTAGCAGAGAATTCTATTTGACATATTTTAGATTCTGGATTTAACAAGCAAGACGTATTATTCAACATTCGAAAAATGGTAAGTCTCCATACCCACAATGCGCTGCGGTTTAAGTTAACAATGAAATTTTTGGATTCAAATCTTACTGTTATGTCATGTTTCAGGAAGACAAAATAATCAACTGGAGTCCATATGCTAAAGAATATGATCCTTTGAAAGCTGGTAGCATTGATGGTACTGATACAGAACCACATGATCGAGCTGTCAGTAGAGCCATGATAACACATTATGAGCCTCCGCATGGGTTGAAATCAAAGCCAGACAGAACTCTGTTTGTATCTCGATTTGGACCTAACGTTTCTAAACAAGATTTAAAAGAGGTATTTCTTGTACATTTACTGTTAACAATATCGCAGAACATGTAACTCTTATTCTTAGAATTTATCTTACGTTGCAGTGTTTTTCAAGGTACGGACAAGTCGTTTCGGTAAAGATTATAGTTGACATAGTAACGGGACTGTCTCAGGGTTATGGATTTGTAGAAATGAAAACAGAGGACGAAGCAAGATGGGCTTCAAAACGTGTACATGACACAATAATAAAAGGTTCTAAGATATTTGTTGATTTCGAATGCAGCAGAACGATGAAGGGTTGGAAACCACGTAGACTTGGTACGTAGATATATAAATTGAGAAATGAGACGTCAATCGAGTGTTATAATCTGCCATCTAATGTTCAAAACTTTATCTTACATAGGTGGAGGATTCGGTGGTAAAAAGGAGTCAGGGCAGTTGAGATTTGGAGGAAAAGACAGACCATTCAAGAAACCAATTTTACCAGGGGTTGTGAGGCAACGTGAAGAAACTAATAGCAAGTAATACCCAATACACGATTTACGCGAAAGACTGATCGACTTAAAATCCATATGCACATGTACATAGTGATTAAAAAAGAAAGAAAAAGCATTCCATTCGTAAATAAATAGTGATGAATTTTAATCTCGATTCAAATAAGTTGCTAGTTTGTCTAAGTTTGGTAGGTGTTACCACCAGACGGGATACTGTCGCGATACTCGATATCTGTTCATCTTGTTTTCCCGAAACGTCGTCGAGATGCCAATAGGCATGAGAGAAGGACCAATCGAAGAGAATCGTGCGGTGTTTTGGTAGCGACGTCGCGAGGCGGCTTCGCGGCAGCAACTTTATAGCGGGCGTCACGACGCCCTCCCCCGGGACATCGCCCTCCATATATGGGCGCGTCGCCGGTTGGGACTCTGTTGCGCGCAGCCAAGATCCTCCAGCCGAAATGAGCGAGTCGGTTTTCTTCCCACTGATAACACTACCACCCTCGCAACATCACCCTCAGATACATGCGCATTCACTGATACACAGATTCCCAGAAGAATTCACTGACAACCTACAGATGAATTCCCAACGGAAAGCTCAACCTACTTATGTTTGTTTACCAGCGAACTAACCAGCTATTATTTCTATAAGCTCGAGTCACGTTCTCATTTTCTTTCTTTTTTTTTCAAAAAATAAAAAAATAAATCTGGAACAAGAATGAGAACTCGTAAAAGAACCCGCTGAATGACACAACAGCCAGCTAGATATCTTCAACAACGATTAAATCGTTGTAAACTAGTTTTATTTTTATGCAGATTCCAAGCTGGTCCAGGAGCTCGCAAAAAGCGTTCACTCTTGCAGAGGACGAGTGCTCCGACTAATGTAAATCTTGGTCTCCCTACCCCGGAGTCTGCGTTGGCGAGCCGTACCATTATCCTGATAGGATGCTGCGGTACCATTTCGGCAAGGCAGATCAGGGCTGGGACGTTGCTGGCAGGGTCCGGCATGCTGGTGTTGGAGATAATAGGTGAAAAGACCAAGTACAAGCAGAGGAAGAATAAGAGACGCAGAGGTAGAAGAAGATGGTATCTGGTAGGAACCGACGACAAAAATAGTAGTGGTCGAGGATGAGCAACGCTTGCGCCCTGAGGATCCTCCACATAGGAGGGCATAATCGTTCTTAGAGGGATAACGAAAACGTAGTCGCGGAGTTCTCAAATCGAATCCGACTATTAATAGGATAGGAAAGAAGAGTAGGAAGAGCAACTCGAGTCTTGGTTTTGCCGAGGACGAAGAGGTCGGACTTCAGAGCCGCTCTAGCTGTCGCGGACTCCACATTCCACCAGAAAAGCTCTCCCGTGTGTGGTGACCAGTCACTCGGCTAGGGCCCAAGATCCCACTCTTACTCATTCTATCACACTCCCTGAGTGTAAGTTCATTTTATTATCCATCCTAACAGGCGTTATCTCAATAGATTAAATAACAAAGACGTAGAGCGATGACGACGCTCTGTTAATACAGTGAAAGTTTCACGGCTGCCGCTTCGCGTAACCGTACTATCGTTCTGTGCTTTCTTAATATGGTTCTACGTGCCCGTTTGCGTAACACTACGATCTTTTTTTTATAACAAACAAAAGTGCAAGTTTTCACCTTAACGCCATACTCCGTCGTGACGCTGTCTACGTGCTGTGTATCTTCGTGGAAGCTGTGTGTAACGTGAGACCGAGCCATGGTCGAGCGTCTATTTTTTTTTATCAAGTGAACTTCTCGCCACTTTAAATCCTACTGCGCTGATAAAACCCGCGAAAATCATATCTTTAAATGTTATTCAGAGCTGTTACCATAAGGCGGGGTAAAGTACTTAAAAGAAAAAAGTTACAAAATAAAACTTTCATCGCTACTGTCTGTCATCGGTATGCGGGGTTATGTATTAAATTCTTTCAGTAAATTCTGGCAAACGTAAGCTTCCTGACGTGGCGTGTGGGTAGTGCACGGGATATATCCGCCAGTATATTTCCGTCTGTTAAAAGCTCGCGAGCGCGTTCACGTAGCAAAGCCAAAAGCTCATAGGGAAAGATGAACCGCCGCGAACGAAGTCGCGGACGGGGCCAAGGTTCTATAATTAGCGTCGCGGCGCGGAACTCTAAGTAGAAGAAGGGTGGGTAGGGAAAGGGGGTAGGGGGTCCCCTTCGACTCCTTATAGAGCTTGCGGCATCGAGCTTGCGGCCAGGGTTAGCAAACTGCCTCGACACCTATCAGGTTACCCTTTGGACCGGTATAACGAACAGCTAACGACTCGCCTCACTTGGTTCGCAAATTTTTTAATTTATTTTTCAATTATCCCTCCCCCATTGTTAACAGCCACCCCTGCCCCTCGTCCCGCTCTCCCTGCCCGATATCTCATTCAATTATCATTTAATCGGTATTTCGTCATCGGTAGACGTTATTTCTGGAATTTCATTGCGGTTCTTTTTTTTTTCTTTTTTTTTTTTTTTTTTTTTTAATCGGCCAATTCCTCTAAGACGCGTTCATCAATTTCGGAACATCCGTTTTTAAAATCTTTTCTTTTTTCACTTGCAGAAACGTAACCACCCGAAAACATGTCTGACGACGAGGACCAATACTCGTAAGTATCTTTGCCATATATAGCTAACGTAGATCGATAATAATTAATCGGACTTTCTTACAGATATTTAGTAAATCGTTGCCTCGTTAATTTGCCATAGTGTTAAAAATTAGCAAAATATTTTTTTATCATTAAATATTACGTAGGATTTCGATATCTCGGATAAATCTTCGAAACTTGACGTTTTACAACACGTTAAACAATTACACGATACATTGAGAGAGTCTCTATCACGTAAGCCAATGCATAACCGAAAATCCTCAGTTTCTTAAATGTCTACCTTCTTCCATGTAATTTTGAGTGTTGTCAGGAATTTTGGAGAAAAATCAACCGTCCGTCCACTCTTTAACGATAACGCGTGAAACCCTTGTTTGAACTTTCTGTTACATAAAAATTGTTTATTCAATTCGTGTCCGACTGTTTCCCGTGAATTCCTTAAAAATGTTACACGTGATTCAAAAATTTGTTACCCCAAAAAGGCATGTCAAGAATAACTAACCAAACCCTGTGTACTTTATTTTTTACAGCAGCGAGGAGGAGGTTGAGGAAGTGTAAGTATCTTCCCTGTGAAAATAATGGAAATTGGGTGAAAGAAAAAAATTCCCCCAATTTCTTGTCCAAAAAAAAAGAAAATATCCACCGTGCTAACAAGTTTCCTTTTCGTTTCTCTTTTTACAGGAAGTAAGTGCCAGAAGTCAATACCGATTCAAGTACTAGTTACCAACTACGGCATTACTATTAGGAAATAGTAATCAATAATTATCGATCTGTCGCAATCGATATCTGGCAACGTCGATACGACGTGTCGTATTATTTCTTCTTTTTATTATTTTCCCATAACACGTTGCATCAACGTTGAATCTGCCGAGCTCGATAAGCAGAATCGACAGATATCGACGATCGATTTGCATGTTTGAAAAATCAAGACGAGCTTCCTCGTGCCAGCACTATGCCAATTTTACCTCATTGTTAATAATTATTGACCGTCGGCAAAAGGTCTGGATAAATTACGCAACGTCTTATAAATGGGTCAGCAAGCACTTGGAAACTCGGTCGTAGGTATCAGCTTATTATATACATAGGTATAACCTATAGATATATTCAGCTATACTGTAACCAGTACCAGCTCTGGATATAACATCTTAGCGTATAAGTATAACGTGTTCTCGAGATTCTCTAGAAAGGGGCGTAGTGTCCGGCGAACCCACCCGTCACCGTTTAAAATTAGCATCTTTTACGTTCAAAAATAACTTGGCTGGATGGAGTTGGTGCCCCGTTGGCTTCACTCTCATTTTCTCTTTCTATCTCTCTCTTTCACTTTATCTCTAGACTCACGTAATTTGGCAGATATAAAAAAAGAATGCACTCAAGGCACTAGCCCTGTTTTATTTTATTTTTTATTTTTCAAAATTGAAACGGCGTACGGGTCGGTTCCAGAAATGGACTGTGTCTAAATTCGTAGGAAAAAAAAAGTATCGAAAAATCGTGTGAATGGAATTGGCACTGTTTTTTGGGATGCTGATGAGCAATCCTCGAAATACTCTGAATCATACGAGGAATTTAATGAAATTTTGCTCTTCTATTTTTTTTTTTCGACTCTTTCGTTCTCTCTTCAATTTTTGTCCCGACTACGTCAGCATGTATTAAGGAGACTCGAGATATGTCACTATGTTACATCGTGATCACTGACTTAGCTATGGCTTATTTCTCTATGTTCCCAATGTATACACACAAAATCAATCACCAATCGAATCACCAATGCATCGACCAATCGACGCACGCGACGCGAACCCGATTACATTCGATTGAAACAGGCAGCCGGAGAAGAAGATCGAGTAAGTTTGACTGCCTGAAAAATGCCTGCCTCTCTGTATATCTGTCAGTCAGTCTGTCCGTCCGCTATTATCTATCGCTACTGTGCCGACTTATATATACGTACTTATATAATATTCTTATCTTTCTTTCTTTATTATTATTATTTTTTTTTTCATTTACACCTCACAACTATTTATTTTATTTGCACTGTCCAAGCGCCCAATCGCTACTCTTCAATCATACGTTCTCTCTCTCTTTATTCCATCCTTCGTCTCTCTTTGGCGTTCTCTGTATCTCCCCCCCCTCTGTCGCTACGTCACGTCGATCCCGGTTTTGTTTTTCCTAAAATTGTCGAAAAAAAAAAAATCATCTGCTTCTCCTCACACGACTAGCTGCGCGTGAATCATTTATTTTTACAACGTTAACCTATTTTCGACATCCTCGCGCGATGATTATTTTACCTGTTTGCCCAAAATTTTGTCTATTTTTCAATCGGCCATTTTTTCATAACTCAGCATACGCACACAGAGCGAACAAGGCGATCCCAACCTCATTCATATACCTCGTATATATCCTCTTAAATTTTTTTCTCTCTTTCTTTAATTATTTTCGTTTCCTCCACTCTTTCTTTTCTCATTTTATCACAATATTTTTTTTCATTTTATATTTTGCCGCAGCGCAAAAGCTTCTCGTGTCTTCAAACCATGAATAATTCATTAATTCCATTAATCGGCCGCAAAATCCCGGAAAAAACCTAACCTCACCCAACCCAACAGCTTATCCATTCTCAAAGTCCAAAAGAGCCCAAAAAAAAAAAACTGAATAATGCCTAGGGCCAAATCCCCCAACCTCAAAAACCCCTCAAACCTTAACCGACCTCGATCCCAAAATTTTCTCTCTCTCCCTCAACCTCGTACACTCAAAATAAATCCCAAATTGAATACTGCCAAAAGTTACAACGAAGGAACTATATCTCGCCACGTGTCTCTCCCAGTCCTCCCCCCTTTCGCTTGAACCCCTTAAAATTGTATAATCTCTTCGCTGCTCCCCCAAACGTAAATGTCTTCTCCCCCTTATCTCATCGTATCGCTCTTGTGTCGATCATTGACAATGTGAACAAAGACCACCCTGTTTATCACCCTTATCAAAAGTCACCCCACCCAGTCACGAGTAACACAGGCGCCCCCCAGCCCCCACCCTGACATTCCCTTTGTACGTCAAGAGACACACGCACAAACACTCAAGAGTCTAGCTACACGCACAATGTTGTCAATGCATTCTCACCACGTACGCAAATGTGCAAAGTTGGCTGCACTGCTAAAAATCTATATATAAGCGTGTATAGCGCAAAGAAATAACTCAAGCTCTGTTAAAATCCATGGCGTCTTACATGAATATTGGCAAAGAAAAAAAAATTCACGCTCTCTGTATTGTTCATCTGTCGTTAAATGGGCCATGCGTACAGAAGGGCCGTTCCGTTTAAACAGACCAGTCGGGCAAAGTCGACCGGTGATGCTTTTAAGCTGAACGACCCCCTATGTGTATATGGTGTTGTCGTGGCGATCTAATATAGCAATTAGTCGAGGACGAAGGAGTATCTCGAAAATCAGAGTGTAAATTGAAAAAAAAAAAAAAAAGTTAGCCTAAATCATCCCCAATGGCTATTTCGTTTTCTTCTCGACCTTACCCTCTGGTTCCCAAGGAAACCCAAGGGAACGTTACGAGAAAACGAAACACGTGGGTCTGACAGGTTATCGTTTGACTTATTGAGAAAGAGGACACGTGCTCCTCCGTTGAGAGCAATCTAAATATTATAGATAGGAGATACGAATATTATTTGGCTTTGTGGAGTCCAAAGCGAGGCTGCATACCGTGAGATGAAAATTATTAATCCAAGTGTGCTTTCTCTTTTATAGGGGTAGGGCGTCCCAAAAGTAAGTTGATTTCGAGGTGTTACACGTCAATAATACTTCGTGTTCTTCAACCCTGATACCAATGTTCCAAGACCTACAACTACTATTACCCTCTCTCTCTCTCTCTCTATCTCTATCTCCATATTTCTTTCTCTCTCTGTCTCTACAAACTGCATCAGAAAGTTTTACTCACTTGGATTTGCCTGTAAAACATTCTTTTTTTCTCCCTTAATCTTTTCCTCGTACACGTGTATATGCACTTGTCCAAAAATATTTCCTCTCTCTCGTTCTATTCCGTTCTACTCGAATCCAGCCCCTACTGTCTCTCCAAATTATTAATCATTAATGAATGACACAGACTCTGTACATATCTATGTCCACGTTATCGTCAGCGTTACTTTTTCTTTTCTTTTTCACGTGATCGTCCTACATGTATATGCCAAACGTGCCTCTATCTCTCTCTCACTGTGTCTCTATCTTAATCACAGCCTGTGATTCAAGATGTTGTCAGGTGTGTCATTACTTATCAAAATCTCACACGTGTCTTCTTGCATAATACAAAATGATCGTGATGTACTGTTTTTCAATTTTTTTTTTTCTTTTCGATTCCTCTCGCTGTTCGCTTCGTCAACACCCTGCACCCACTTGTCACGTGTCTTCGACGATTATGTAATATGAAAAAAAAGTGAAATATTAGAAAAAAAAAATTATTACAATCCCTTCGAGACGATCATGACGACGATGATCCTTTTTGATTTACGCAAGAGAGCATAACAGTTACGACCTTTTGATTATCAGCCTTGTGCCTGTCTGCACTTTCGTGACCTTTTATCACTAATTCACCCGTACGCGTGTTACACCCTACGAGGGCCAAGCTGGATAGAATTCGCTTATTCCACTGGCTGAATTTCCTTGTGCAAAAAAAGGGGGAAAAAATATTGCAAAAAAAAAATTTTTCAACTAAATGGACTTTACCACTCCCCCCCCCCCCCTTCATACCCAATGCAAAAAAAAAACACTACACAAACCTGTTCACCCCTTATGATACCGCAAGAGCCACAAATTGTCTATGCGCATTAGCACGGCCTCAGCCTGTGTAAAACTGATTAATACCAGCCTAGACTGTATAATATATGTACGTGTACGTGTTTGTCCGTCATTGTCATTTGCCTGTCTGTCCGTTTTTATTTGTTCTGTACGTGTTACGTGACACGAAAATAATACGTGATTCGCGAGATGACCTACGGTCGCTACTTGGATGATGATAATAATGATAATGATGAACGTGAGAGAGTATGCACGTGAAAAGGCGTGGTGATGATCAGGAGGAGGAAAAGTCTAAGGAGGATTGAGGAGCGAATCAACTAAAGAGAATTACTTTTGTTTCCGTTCCGGCTATGCGCAGGGAATCCGCCGAGAATCCCGAGTTCATGAAGGTAAGAATTTTTTGTGGAAAGAAAAAAAAAAAATTTTTTTAAGATGCTGATACAACTTTTTTTTTTGTTCTCGACTTCCAGAGGCAGGAACAGAAGAGGAGCGATCTCGATGAACAGCTCAAGGAATACATCGCCGAATGGAGAAAGCAGAGGGCCAAGGAGGAGGATGAACTCAAACGACTGAAGGTCTTTGTTGCTTGATTAGTAACGAGTCTAATGAGTATACGCAGGTGTAATAATTGTGGAAGTTCACTCACCGGCGATGAATAACGTTGCAGGAGAAGCAAGCCAAGCGCAAGATCACCCGCGCAGATGAAGAGAAGCGATTGGCCCAGAAGAAGAAGGAGGAGGAAGAGCGTCGCCAGCGTGAAATCGGTAAGATCATCGTTTAGTTATTAAATGATCCTTGCGTATCCTGTAAAGAGAAATGGATGATCAGATTAATAAGGAGAATTAATAACGTTTCAGAGGAGAAGAAACAGCGAGACATCGAGGAGAAGAGAAGGTGAGGTTCTTGATTCCGATGATCCAACCTAGAGGACAGGTATAAGATAATAGTCTGATGCATATTAAAATTGGATTAATTATAACAGGCGCCTCGAGGAATCCGAGAAGAAGCGCCAGGCTATGATGCAGGCGATGAAGGATCAGAGCAAGAAGGGACCCAACTTCACCATCACCAAGAAAGACCTGGCCGGAAATCTCTCTTCGGCACAGCTGGAACGCAACAAGACGAAAGAGCAGCTTGAAGAGGAGAAGAAGATCTCTCTCAGCTTCCGTATCAAGCCTCTGGAGATCGAAGGTCTGTCAATTGACAAGTTGCGCGTAAAGGCCCATGAACTTTGGGAAGCCATCGTGAAGCTCGAGACGGAGAAGTACGATCTTGAGGAGCGTCAGAAGCGTCAGGATTATGACGTAAGTATCAGGACTATGCGGGGATGATGCTGAAGGATCGGTGGCCTTTGTCTAATCGAACGTAAAGATACTCATGACGCTTTAACTGGATCCTTAGCTTAAAGAACTGAAGGAGAGGCAGAAGCAGCAGCTGAGGCACAAGGCTCTCAAGAAGGGTCTCGACCCTGAAGCTCTCACCGGCAAGTACCCAGTAAGTATAGAAAGATATTCAAGCATCACAGTGTAGTGCTTAGGGGATGGATACTTGGTCAAGATATAATTAATATACTTTTTTAATTTTTTACAGCCTAAGATCCAGGTTGCCTCTAAGTACGAGCGTCGTGTGGATACCAGGTCCTACGATGACAAGAAGAAACTATTTGAGGGTGTAAGTATGAAGTTTACCGGTAGGCAATGAGAAAAGGGTATAGATAACGGGATATTAGGATTAGACGAAGGAACGATCACGTGGGCATTAGTTAGGAGTCAGATTTGGCGAATAGTTGGTAGAATCAATCAAAGAGTCTTGAATTGAATCGCAGGGCTATGACACGCTCTTAGCGGAGTTCAACGAGAAACTATGGAAACAGAAAACAGAACAGTTCATGAAGCGCAACAAAAGTGAGTCAGAGATAATGATGATTAAGTGATATGAACTGTCAAAAGATTACCCATGATTTACCTGCTTGCCGATTATTGACCTTGCCCTGTATGAACTTTCACGTTAGATTATCATAGTCTTGTCAATTACCTGGGATGTTTTTGTGTTATCACTTATCACTTTGTCACTGAGGACGTTATATCGTGTCTGACCCATATCATGAAATTATTTACAACCCCTATCCATAACTGTTATCACCGGTGGTCCGTTTATCATTAGCATGTACCAGAGGTGATTGTCAGCGAAGAATCGAAGGAATTTTACCCCATGCGATTTCGAGTACCCCTAAAATTCTTGAAAAACAAAAAATAAGTAAAGGGTTCAAAGCAGCCCCTCTATGTGTGTGCGATCCCAGCATGGCATCTTTTTCCATTGGTGTTACAGGGTCTGACCGACTTAATCAAGGAAACCACGGAGAAGCAATGGTCGGAACAGAAGCAACAGTTCTTGGGCCGTCAAAAGGGTGTGTATTATCTTTTCAAGAAGAAAAGAAGAAAGAATCTCTATGAGTCGAGGAAAAATATGAAAAAAATAATACAATTCTTTTTCAAACGATAACAATAGACATGGTGATATCATTTTTTCTTTTTTTTACCTTCACAGCGAAGCTGCCCAAGTGGTTCGGCGAGAGGCCAGGAAAGAAAGCTGGAGATCCAGAGTCTCCTGAGGGTGAGGAAGACGTTAAGGCAGCAGCCGATGACGACCTCGAGGAACCTCAGTTGGAGGCAGAAGAGGAAGAGGAGGTTGAGGAGGAGGAAGTCGAGGAGGAGGAAGAAGAGGAGGAAGAGGAAGAGGAGGAAGAAGAGGAAGAGGAGGAAGAAGAGGAGGAGGAGGAGGAATAAATTAATCAAAACCAAAATATTCCAAATCCACCATCTCATTCACCTCATAATCGACCTCATTCGTAACAAAACCTCATTTATGCACGTCGCGTGCGTGTAATCTCTCGCTCTCTTCCAAAAACTTTCAATTTATCTCTCTCTCTCTCTCTCTCTTTCTCTCTCTCTCCATCCCTCCCTTATCTTTAATTCGCGCACTGAAGTGAGCAGAACAACAAGAATCAAAGAAACATCAAGGATTCGCAACAATCTTTCACGCCACATCTTCATTAACTTATTATGAAAGTAATTGAATAGATATTAAAACAAAAAAGAATACTAAGCACACAGTTTAGCTAATCACGTACGTTCACCGGTTTTTTAACAATCCAGAGCACGTACGCAACACTGTCAGATTATGCAGAAAATCTACACTACTTATGTTACGCAAAGAGAAACTACGCTACTATTATTACGATAATATTATACAATATGATTATTAAAATAAAACGGTTTATCGTATAAACTGCAGCAGCACAACTTGTTTCTTATTCACTTTCCTTCTAACACTTTAAAATCGTTAAGCATTTTGCATTAATTACCATATGTATTTTCGGTTCTCCATTATCCATGTATACAGCCTCATTGCCAATTCCTTCAGCATTTTTCACTAGTTTGCTTCAACAGAGTGAACTGTCAATACTTTTTTCTCCTTTTTTTCACTTCACCATCCACAGCATCATCGACTCTCGTTTTAGTCGCGTGCTTAACCTCGACCCGACATACACTCGAGTACTCTCATTCAGAAGTACATGCTTCTACGTTATCCCGGATAGCACCGGTCCCGCCAGCGTCAGGCTGGTGAAAACAATGAGAACATATTAGCGTTAAATAATAGAGAATACAAATTTTAAAGATAGTTTCTTTTTTTTATAAATTTTCAATCGTAAAATAAATAGGGGAGGAATTCAGTGGTTTACAGTATTCCTTGTAAAAATCAATTTAGTGTACGGTTATCGGTCGCAAGATTGCCAGCACACTGTCTGTTCTTACCTTACTAACGTAAACGCCGATACGACTCTCTCTTTCTTTCTCTCTTTCGCACTTACGGTTGGTATAGGAAAATACCGAAAATTATCGAAGGATCTACTTCAACTTGGTTAGCTTGACGGTCATGTACCATTCTATCTAAATACAGGAAATGATTACTTGAAAACTCTTTTATATTCGTGAAGAATATCTTTATTCCTATAAGAAATATCTTTTAAAGAGCAATGTCTCACCTTATTTTCCGCGCAGCGGCCTTTCCTAATTCGATGAACGGTACGATATCCATTTCAATTTTCTGTTGCAATTTCATTCGGCCCATTACGTCTCTTCATACATTTCACACATATCAACTAATTATTTCCAGCCATTTATTCTCCACCGACATTACCATCGTTCGAGTAATCCAGAACGACATTAAAATCGACGAGCGCATCGTGAACTATCAGGCATCGTACCAACTGAATTGTAATTCAAATCAGCTTAAGGTAAAAGACAGAAACCAAGTCAACGCGTTGAGATGCATAAATAATGATAAAAGACTTGTAAAGAGCAACGTAAGTGATTGAATTAAATAAGATAAGAGCTCTTGCTCTCAGGGCCAAGAAGACAATGCCGGCTTATGCCCATAGAGCATATGGTGTCAGTTTGAATGGCGGTTGGAGTAACGGACTCGGAGAAAGACATAGCCGCGCATCGTAATATAACCTTAAAGTGTCTATAAGTCCTGAAGCAGCGGTGGTAGTCATAGTTTAGTTAGTTCGTCAGTTAGTCTGGTATTGCAGTCGAATCTTTAGTGGCATATGAGCGTACACTCGGTGGCAACTATTTATAAGAGTAGCTGCGGGTTTAGAGTGAGCGAGTAGGTGAGGAATGAAGCGGGGTGGAGTGAAGGAGGAGAGACAGTTATTCGAGAGGTGGCTGGCACAGTCGAGAGTGCGAGTGAGCGAGAGTCTCTTAAGCGTCGTAATAGTGTCACCAAGCTGCCGGTCCGGGCTAGACCGAGGTCTCTCCCACTTTTATCGTGTTCACACCGAAAATATCGTGGCACAAAGCCTATAAGCCCGTCCGAAAATAATAAGGAACGTCTCAGCGCCGTGAAGGACTGCAATAATAGCATGGATACGTGGGGAATATGAATTCAACCTGTTGCCGGTCCAGTTGGTTTTGCCATTAATAATAATCTGTGTGCCGTTGTTGCCTTAGGATCTACCAACGCTGCGATCCCGTTAACTTCCGTTATTCATGATCGGGAGTTAGTTTCATTTTCTATTACTTCAGTAATCGCGTTTCTTGTCACTCGAAGTATAACTTTGCTATTTCCTTCTAGTTGCGTGTCGGTGTCAATCGGACGGCTTGAGCCTGTAAACTGTGTTCTCGCGAGATGCAACGTTTCATCGGATGTTTGTCAAGACTGAGGTGGTTTCCGGAGGATTGTGTCTGGTGGCGATGACGCTGATAATAGCGACCGGGGAATACGTGTCACGTTGTGCGTGGTGTGACACCCTGGTATACAAGTGCGAAGAATATCGGAGAGACTCCATGAAACGTAAGAAAGTCAGGATGAGAAGCTGACTACGGAGGACACTCCCGTCGAGGACGCCCATGCGGTGAATAAATGATAAATTGAATTATTTTATCTTTGACTGTCTCTAGTGATACTCGAGAGTCGACCATTTATGTTTAACCTCGCTCTTGGTAAAGGATTGATGTTTTCATCACGGTATCCGCTCCTGATATGTCAAGGGAGGCTGTCTTTACGTCCGAATCTTATGCCAGTTTCCCCACCAGTTGATTTCGGTGAGAGGACGTCGTTACGCATGGCGCCTATGACTCGTAACTGTGCGTCATCGTGTTTTGTCTCACAAGACAGCTGGACGACTTTCTAGTTCTACCTCTTTTCCTCCTCCGTTTGGCGTCTCCTTCTTTTCTCTAGTTCCTTCCCCATGCAACTAGAACTGAAATGTACGAAAGTGGGAGTGGGAAGACAGGAAAGGTTTATATCATGGTGGCTTCACAGCGGGAAATTGACTGGAGATACGAGTCACGTCGTAGGCGGTTTTACTTTATGCATTTCTATTGTCTACTGTATAGGAAGTTATCGACTCGCCATTGAATTCGTTTAGCAAAGCAAATAATAGGATCTGCCAACGAATGAACAAGAGTGACAACCTTAATGGAATAGAATCGAATAGCAAAAGTTATGTATATTCTGAAATTTTACATACTGGTTTGATTTTTTGTTATCGCGGTTACCCGCCAACGATAACTAGCACCTACCACAACGACTGTAATTACGTGACGATTACGAAACGCAAAGTCGCGACTTACGTACGATTCGCGTACAGGGCCGAGCGTCTCGCGTCGTGCAAAATTATCCGCGTCGCTTATCCTTGCCTTGAAATTTTCTTCGTCACGGATAGCAAACGGCGCGGCGTAGTTCGCAGACTTTCATTATACTTGGTTGGTGCATATTAATACGTTATTACCTATCTACCCGAATGGCATTCTGCTAGTGGGACGCCCACTAAATAATAAATAACAAAGCTAAAGGAGAATCGATTATCGACTGCTTGGACCCTTGTTACATCCAAGGCTTTTAATCGGGTCGGATGCCTAATAAAGAAATTGAAGACGAACTAAGTGTGAATAGACACCAACCGTCGACGAGAGAAGCCCGTGATTCGTCAATAGATGAAACGAAGCATACATAGCTAGGACTCCTTCATGTGTCGGTCTATAGCTTCGATAATAGCATTATGGCATTAAACAAAATAGAATAGAGGCAGAGGCTTCAGAAGCCATTGAAGTGGCTCTAGGATGCGTCCGATGGAAGTGGATACCTTAGGTAACGTCAGTCTAGCGAAATTCAAACGCGACGTTGAAATAACCACCGGTTACATCCTCGTGTCAGTCGTTATTTGGCTTGTGGATGGTTAACGGTAACTTTCACGTAAGGAAGTTAAGCGAACATACTCTGATTTCAATCGGTTAATAGCTTCCCGAGTCAAATTAGAAATGGCGGAAGAGGAGATTCCAGAGGAAGGTGATGAGCGTGCCGAAGAGGAGGAAGTTGTCAAAGAGGGGTAAGACTCTGGAAAGTCTTCATCGTAGTATTTTTCCATAATTCACACGTTCGTTACATATTTTTTTTTTCAAATTATCATACGCCCTCTTACGTCTACAGCAAATATTTGAGTATTATAACGATTCTTAGCGTATCAATGGCACTTCGTATTAAGTGTTGTATCATTCGCTTTAAACCCAGCATTCGGATCCACAATGTCGATACGTAATGACGATCCAGGAAACCGGTTGTTCGCCATGGCCTTTCGCCTTGAGGTTCTCACGGACGCGAGGAGCATATACGTGACTCCCTGTTAGTCTCATCGGGACCTACCTGAAGAATAGTAACATCAGTCGGAAGTAGTACCTGCCACGTAGGTAGACTGTGTCGCAGGAGTATTCCATAGAGCGTAAAGGATCTCGAGGTTGTTGGTACCAGTGCTTTCGTAATATCGGCTTAGAGAATAGAAACTCAAGAGAGGGAAAAAGTTCGGTGGGAAATACGACGCCGTGGACCGCGAAGTTTCAGGACCAGGACCGAGGAACATTTACGAGCTCAGGATCAGAAGTAGATTGATGATCGTCAGTGTACTTGGAACAGTACAGGATGATCATAGAGTGTACACCCTGGCTGAAGTGCATGGGTCATTCGAGGGGAAGTGGCAGAGAGTTCACGGATGGGATAGACTCAGCAGAGGTCAAAGGTCACATACGAAGGATTTCGGATAGCACGTAAGTGTATCAGGCGGACGTAGAACGGAGATGAGACATCCGAGTCTTCGGCGAGGAGGAGACCGAGGATGATGAGACGGTGCGAGTTCAGATTAGAGACTCGAGTAGACGATCTTTAGGGTGGCGTCGAGACGGCAGATTGCGACGCTATAAATGCGTCGGAGTCATCGCCTCGACCTTCGCCAGGAACGAGTTTGCTACTTGGCTGGCTAACTCGCACTGTCTCCATATACTCTCACTAGTAGTACGATCGCCATTGGCGATTACGTAGTTGACGATGAGACAAAAAGAAAAGGAATCTTTTCAGGATCAGGTATTATTATTATTTTTTTCATTCTTCTTTCATCTCCCCCCTCCACCCCCCACAGTCATTCTCTCTCTTTAGGCTCACGATCCGAGTACTGCAAAGAACGTATCCAGGTAACACGTCAGGTAGCCGACTGATAACAATGGAAAATAAAAGGAGAAAAAAAACAATGTGAAGGATGCAAAAATAAAGGAGGACTAGAAGCAGGTCAAGGAAAATAGAGCCAGGTTAATCTCCAATGTGCACGAGTAATCCTAAAAAAAAAAAAATGTTCTGTACCGTTTCACGATGGCCGACTGGTACCATTCGAGTACCTTGCGACACGATCAGAAACCAAAAGAATTTTAAGTATCTGATAACGAACTCAGTTCTCAAGGTATTTCCAATGGACCCGTTTGCTGGACAGCGTGATGATGTACCGGTGTCTCGTGTGCATTGTAGGTTGCTCGGATTCTCACCTGGTCTGGGACAGCGGGTGCATTTCGAAGAGGGGACTGTCTTCCATGTGAAGTCCCAATCGGAGGACGCATTGGCCCTCGCGTGAGTCTCGAAGGAGGACCAGACGGTTTCATTGTATCATCTTTCATCCCTTAGATCAGTTCTTACTACGGAGATGATTTAATCGTCATGCTCTGGTGAAGCCGATGCACGAAAATTCTTAGAAGTACACAGCATCCACTCTGTGGGTACCGTACACCAGGAGGAGAGACAGACGCCCGAAGGCTGTATGAGAACGTAGTACGGAGAGATCAGGAATGAGAAACTTGAAGAATACGTAAGCAGAGTCTATATCAATATATACGGGGATAACCGTGGCACGGTCTAAGGAGAATGGAACGGAATAGAATGGAACGAAGTGAGGACGCCTGCTCCGTATCGTCACCTCAGGTTATTCTGTCTACAGGGCCGAGAGTCGCACACCTTGATAAGAGCGATCGTCTGGACGTGGATACCTCGGCTGTATATGCAGCTGGGTGTGGGTGTGTAGGCCGTGTACAGGAGAGTAAAATCGAGGAATGGCGCATGCCTCGCCGAGACCAGAGAGTCAGAGAGAGCCGAGACTCAGGAGTCTCTCCTAGCCATTGAGCCCAACTGGATCGGCGAACGTAGGAGCTCGGTCCCTCGCGTGACTGCTCCTCCTGGTCTGCTGTAACATTATGCGACGTGCTGTTATAACGCTCGACTGACAACACCTGTCAGGTGCTCGTGCGAGTCTATGAGGAGAGTGCGCCAGTGGGGATAAACGTTTGTGTCGAGAGTGCTGGTGATAAGTTTGTGTTGACATTGAGATAGAGCAGGGACAGCTCATAGTAGAATCACGTTCAGCCTCATGGAAGTCACCTGACTGTAGCAGGGCTTCAACCCCTAGTGTACCTGGAAAGAAAGTTGAGCTGGTGCAGGGCGAAAGAGAGAGAAAGAGAGAGAGAGGGAGAGTAGAGAGGGAAAGCGTGTATAGAGGAGAGAGAAAGTTGTGGACGTACGGAAAGAGGCCGGTGGAGGGTAGCTAGGGGTTGAGCTGGGCTTGCAAGCCCAAGGGGTGGATCGATGCCGCTCGCTTGCTAGCACTTTCCCCGAGAGAGACCCTTGCTTGGTCTCCTCGGGCTGGCTCTCCAGAGCTGGCCCTGTCCAATAGAATTATTCAAATTTCAAAGCTTTTGCTGATAGAGACTTGGGGGCGGTGAGGTGGGGGGGAGCGAGGGTTGGGGGATTGTAGGTCGCTAGAGAGGGAAGGTGATTTTTTTTGAGAACCGCCAAACACTCGTAGCTCTAAATTGTATAGAGGGATCTCTGGTGGTATTTTTATTGAGTCTGTATATGTGGGTCAGGGTGTTCAACAGAGGTGAAGCATTGTAACAGGCGCAGGATTAGGACGGAAGTGGTAGGATAGTACGATGGGCTGCAGAGTCGCAGCTTCCGGGTCGGTAGTGGTAGAGGTAGCGGATAAAGGTAGTGCTCGTGGGAGTGAAGTCGCTACGAAGAGAGAAGATCGGGTCTTCTTCGCGGCGAAGTTACCCCAGGTGGGTGAGGCACTGCCAGGCGAGGAGGAGGAGGACGACGAGGACGAAGAGGACACAGGGTTAGAGGTCGAGGTTATTGTACTGGCTGATCTGGCGGATTCGAGTTGGAAGTATACAACGCACGTGGGGACCTGGAGGACCCAGGATAATCGTCGGGTGGTAAGATCAGGGCTGGGTGGTAGGTAGCTGCCGAGAGTCGGCGAGGATGCAGCGACTGCGCTCGACGTTCAAGAGGTCGCGGACTCCCACAGGCGCAGAAATGAAGTCGCAGTCGAGCCTCGAGGTGCCCAAGCAGGTCAGGTCAGCCTCCTTCGACGAGATCCAGCTGGAGGCCAAGCGACACGACGAGGCCAAGGAGCGCGAGAAAGGTGCTAGGATGATGGATCTCAGGGCGTCCTCGTCCTCGTCCTCGTGCTCGTCGGCCAGGTCCCAGCAGGAGCAAACTGGAGCTGTAAGAAGATTCACCACCCTGAGGGTGCCGCAGCTCCAGAGTGGTCAACGCTCCAAGAGTTTCGACGCCTGTGGTAGCGACAGGAGGTCCACTTCCGGTAGCGCTAGTTCTACACCCACGATTCAGCTATCGGGGTGCTACCATTGCGCCTGCGTCGAGGAGTACAGGAGTCTTCACGCGAAGAAGGACGACGCCGGCGAGTCACCCTCGGGATCATCCCGAGAAGACGGTGACGAGGAGGATGCGGAAGACCTTGACGTGGAGGGATACGAGGAGACCGACTTCGAGGATGAGGACGAGGAAGGAAGTGGGGACTCGAAGAGAGACACCAGTCCTGAGATCCGAGTGACCTTAACGTCCACGGACAAGCCTCGGTCACCCTCTACGTCAGACAACGAAATTCCCACTGAGACCCACTGTCAGCAAAGAAGACGCTCCATAGCGTCGCCGAAGCTCGCTCGGCAGGAAGCTTTGACCTCGTATCCCGTGGAGCTACCAGCAATCTTTGGCTCGGCGGATGACGAAGACGAGGAGGAGGAGGATGACGAGGAGGAAGATAATACCACTGGCGGTAAAAGTAAACTCGTCGTTAGAGACATCTTTCTAACCGTACCGGAACTCAAGAGAGATCGTGCCGCTTCCGTTGACTCATGCTTCAATAATAACAAGGCTGACAAGAATGACAATCATGACTCCCTCGCGGTGCCCCAACAGAATACCAGGTCGAAGAGCGTCGACATTGTTCTTCCTACCGATGCTCAAACAAGATACACTGCACTCTTACCCTCGAGCGACTCTCATTCCATACGAGGGTTGGTATCCTCCTTGGATTCACTCAGCATGACGAAAAAATCTTGTCGTTTTACAAAAGAATCATAAAATATCTTATAAACAGCCATCACTGGAATTTTTCAGTAGATGGCACTAGAGCTTTTGAGACATATGCAGAAGACAGAAACAAAGATTAGAGTACTGTAGGTTTTCCTGATTCATGCTCCGTGGGTGTATCAGAAATCTCTTTTACAAGTCTTGAAATAAGTCTTACGTCCTTCTGCATCCTATGTATATAAGGCTTACTATTTTGTATACTCTTGATGCTTTTTAGTCGTAAGACTTCCCAAGATTACAAAGAAAGCTTGTGGCATTCTTAACTAGGGTTTCTTGCGTGCACTATTGTGCATTAAATATCAGGTTTATTTGATACTAAACTCTAGTGCGTAATTGAACATCCAAGTGGTACGGTACTATCTGGATATTAATGATTTACTTGCAGAGGAAGAGAGGAGACTGGTCCAAGTGGAAGCCAACGAGAGCCGAGATCAACACCGGACTGGGGACCAGGTGCCCTAAATGGAGAACATCTTTGGGTGCCAACAGCAGCTTCTGGAGACTTTTGTTATGTCAACGATTGTTCCGTAAGCTGTCATTTTCTTTGGATTTTTATAATCCCTTTACTTGCTCCTGGCAGTTATTCTTTCTGCTGACTATATATAGCTGCCATTATAAAATCAACGATGGTTTATCTTACAGAAACATGGACCACGTCTCAAGTGCGCAGCGTGCCGAGTGGTCGCCCACGCCTGCTGTGCCGGGACGTTGGGCTTTGCCTGCAAGCCGAGTTTTCGTGACGTCGGGGTGCGGCAATACAGGGAGCAGACCTCAACTCATCATCACTGGGTGCATCGTAGATCGCAAAAAGGCAAATGCGCAAACTGCGGAAAGTCCTTCCAGTCAAAGTTGAGCTTCTCGTCGAAGGAAATCATCGCCCTGAGCTGTAGCTGGTGCAAGGCTGCCTATCATAACAAAGAGGCTTGCTTCAATATCCAAAAAATTGGTGAAAACTGTGAGCTTGGTAGTCACTCTTCCATCATCGTACCGCCATCTTGGATTGTCAAACTTCCTCGCAAGGGTAGCTTCAAGAGCAGTTTAAGAAAGTCGCCCAGGAAAAAGAAATCGGGTGGTACTTTGGCTGGTACTTCCAGTAGGAGGAAGGTCAAGGAGAAGGACAAGGAAAAGGATGAGAAGGATCATGGAAAGTTATGGGTCGTCAAGCCTATTCCTACAGTGACGGTAAAACCGGTTCTGGTATTCATTAATCCTAAATCCGGTGGTAACCAGGGTGCCAAACTCCTGCAGAAGTTCCAGTGGTTGCTCAATCCTAGACAGGTTTTTGATCTTACTCAAGGTGGACCTAAGATGGGGTAAGTTCTAACCTAAATTTGATGAATCATTAGGGTGTTCATCATCAATTTGTAATTTTATTATTATTTTGCTAGATTGGAGCTTTTTAAAAAGACACCTAATCTAAGGGTCCTTGCCTGTGGAGGAGATGGTACTGTAGGTTGGGTCCTGTCGATCTTGGACCAAATTGGCGTCTCACCACCACCTGCAGTAGGTGTACTCCCGCTTGGTACAGGAAACGATCTTGCCAGGGCTTTAGGATGGGGTGGTGGCTACACAGATGAACCCATAGCAAAGATCCTGACAAACATTGGCGACAGTGATACTACTCTTCTGGACAGGTGGCAACTGACAGTAGAAAGAAATCCTGACGCCCCCAATGACGACGATGCCGGCAAGGGAAAAGAGAATCTTCCTCTGAACGTGGTCAATAATTATTTCTCGTTAGGGGTCGATGCACACATCGCTCTGGAGTTTCACGAGGCCAGAGGTAAATTAATCAGAGAAAGAAAAATTCTGATGAATAATTACAATCAATTAATTATATATTTATCTCCCGCAGAGGCTCATCCAGAAAAATTTAACTCGCGGCTGAGGAATAAAATGTTCTATGGTCAAATGGGAGGCAAAGATTTGGTTAGACGAAAGTGGAAGGATCTCTCAGAATTTGTGACTCTTGACTGCGACGGTCAGGATTTAACACCAAAATTAAAAGAACATCGGGTACACGCTATTGTATTTTTAAACATCGCTTCCTACGGTGGTGGTACTCATCCATGGGGTGGTGGTAGCGGAAGTAAAGAACCAGCTACCGACGATGGCCTCATTGAAGTTGTTGGTTTGACAACTTACCAACTGCCTTTACTCCAAGCTGGTGGTCATGGCACATGCATAGCTCAGTGTAGTAAGGCTAAACTTATTACAACAAGAACCATTCCAATGCAGGTAACTGATCAATTAATTAGCACGTTATTCCTGTTTCTGATGTGATTGCAAATAAAAATTATTAAATTGCAACTTTAAGGTCGACGGGGAAGCCTGCCGTTTATTACCCTCAATAATAACCATGAACTTGCTAAATCAAGCGACGATGCTGGCGAAACGTAGAAACACTAGTAAACCTCTCCAAAATGTAGGAGCCAAATTGGAGAGGTTGAAGTTGCCAGTTATGAGGATTAAAATGTCGGACTACGAGAATTATCACTCCGATAAAGACAGACTGAAGAAGGCTGCTGAACCCTGGCTTCAGGAACCTTTGGATCTGGATGCTACATCGGATCTTGAATCTCTCAGGGCGATCCTGAGTAAAGAACATCCAATGGATACTTGTTGCTTCTTGGATTGTAAGTAGATAAAGAGTGAAATAGATATAGATAACTAGAAATCCGAGAACTAGCTATCTTCGAGAACCAACCTAGGTTACCTTCGGTCGTCCACCCTTTGCTCATGCATCTGCAGGACAGGCTAACGCCAGCCAATTCTTTTATCACCGGAAACTGACAAGCCGGTATGATCTAGGAATTAGGGTGAAACAGACCCAACTCTATCAAAACGAGAGCTCTGACGGAACCTATCAGAAGACACGATAACTTAACTGATTCTGTCGGTTTTCGAGGGCGCGTGAAATCAGCAAGTGCAATTGGATGCACGAACGGAAACGGACGGTTACAAAAACGCACGGCCGCTCAGGTTGCTAGGTTGAGATAGAGGGTCGGAGGAAGCTTCAGGCAAATAGTGCCGGAAACAGAGAGCGATTGATCGAGAGTGTGACAGACCGAATTGGAGCTATAAAATCGAAATTCCTCCACCAATTAATAAATAGGAAGTGCTTACCGGAGCTGGTTCAGCTAATCCGTGAAGGCCGAGAACTGCATCCAGGGGATAATCAGGGGGCACTGCACTATAACACAACACTGCACTTCCAAAATACACGCAGAAAATCTAAAGGATTTTCTGAATATTGCGAGAGCAACGCGAGAACCACACACACGAGAACTTCCTATACCGTATAGGATACACAGCTAAAAAAACTGTCAACAGATATCCCGGGAGCGCGAACCATCTCGAAGCACCTTGATCGGTGTCCCAAGACAGACTGCTTTAAGCAGTCAATTGACAATAGACAAATTCGAAAACTAACCATTCTGATTGGTCGAGATCTTTATAGTCGATAACTCTCCCTTTCCCTTAGCGAATCGGTACGTAACTTTTGGAGATCATCCCTGGCCGCTTACCCAGGTCATCGGGCGACATCTGGGCACCCCATCCTTAACTCGGGTCAGGGGGTTATTTCCATGCCCTTTAGCGTATCAAAAACCTTATCTCCGGCCGCTCTACAGTCCTTTGCCACTCTCCAGCGGGGCGCCGGTATTTTGTCCGGGCTTCTGCCGGTCCGTGGAGACGTCTCCCTCGGGCACTCTCCTCTTCCGAGCAACGCGGTACGTCGAGACTATCTCTCCACTGCAAACTCGAGCACCTCGACCTTAACTCAACAATAACGAGAGCATTGGCGTAATAATATGAATCAACCCGAAAGCATAGCTTCCGAGCAGGGTGGCGACTCGAAGGGAACCAGAAAGCGAAAACTATATCTGAATTGGTAGTAGGAATCGCCTTGTGACCGTGAATCGAAATCACGTCACAAGAGTTAAGGACTAAAGATCAAAGATATGTAAATGGATCCTCATAAAGATTTATAAATATCTATTTAAGCCTGCACAGCAGAAAGATTCTTCAGGATAGACAGAGCTCAAGAACAGCTACACTTTGTGACTGACGTGGCCGCCGACGCAATCTATGTCCTCGAGGAAGGTTCCTCTGCGCCAACTTCGACGGATGCTGATACTGGGAACAACAAGGAGGAACCGGAAACAGCTCAACCTTCTCCAAGGTACCATAGAAGCTCTGGCTCATATAACCCAGTACTCCCGGCAAGTTAAACTCTACTTGGGACTATCAAAGCAGTGAGGAATCGGCCCGGACGGTACCGACTGTCTCGGAGAAGACCCAGGAAGTCAGCAACCCTGTAGCAGATCAAAAACCGGAAAGGCAGGCGTCGCGTAAGTCTGAAGCATTGGCCAAGGAGAAACCTGAGGAATCAAGGAAGTCCACAGAAATAGAACCACTGTCAAGGACGCAGGACTTGAACGAGGATCAACTTCAAAAGGAAATGGCCAAGCAGAGTTCTTCTAAATCAGCCTCCTCGATGGTGGCTGGTCAATCTCATCAGCAGACGTCATTGGCATTCATCAGGTACGGTCTTACAGTGACATGTGCTCATCCTGATGAGACAATTATTCATTCATATCCCTCTTTCAGTCCTCGTGACAGACTCTTCAGCCTCAGTTCAGAAGTTCATACGTTTAGCAGTGGCCTCTTGGAGAAGACCTGTGACGGGATCCTGAAGGCAGCAAAGATTGGTGACCTTCCAGCCCTGAAGGAGTTGCACGAGAGAGGATATTCCCTGCTGTCGATCGACGCAAATGGACAAACGGCGTTACACCTGGCATCCAGGTACGGGCACAAGGACATCGTCAGGTACCTGATAGCCTGCGCGCCACCGACTATTTTAAACATGGTCGACAACGACAAGTAAGTTCCCGTCAATCTTGATCACCCTAAATCTGATCAACTAAACATTATTATTTTGTATAGAGGTCAAACGGCACTCCACAAGGCTGCGCAACAGAAACGCAGGTCAATCTGCTGCATGCTGGTAGCTGGTGGCGCAATGCTGACAGTACAAGATCGTCATGGTAATACACCACGTCAATTAGCACTGATAGCAGAGGACAGAGACCTTGCCGCATACCTCCACAGTCAGTATACGTTCTATCTCGGATAGAAGATAATTGAGAATCAAAAAAATAATTATATTCGTTAATTGCCTTCCTAGGTCAGGAACAGTTCCAGCTAGTCACGGAGGATATGGAGAGCGTTCTCTGACCCATTGCGGTGCATGGAAAGGCGTAGAGACAAGTCAAGAAGAAAAAGAAAAAGAATAAAAATAGAAAAAGTAAAATGGGTGAGAGAGAAAAAGAGCAGATAAAATATATATACACATTAACAATATATAACATAGCATCGGCGAGAGCAACTCACCAAATTACGATGCAATTTTACTTTTCAAATTCGTAAGATTTCGTCGACGACAATCCAAATCGAGCGTCGCAACGACTTCTAGAGTGATAATCACATTTTTTCGTATTATAATATTTACATTAGAGATTTTCGGACAAGCTCGACAAACCTCGTACTCTCTTTTTACACGGTTACCGGCAAATTCTCCGGGATTCCGTTTTGTTCTCTCGTATCAATTTTCAATTGCTATATCGCATACGTATAGTTCATTCATTATAAACGTTATCAAGAGAACCTACGTGTGATGATAAGGGAGTATGAATTTAATCCATTCGATTTTTCACGGCTTTGTACTTATAACGTTGGTAAGCTCTACAAGGACGATTGGAAAAGAAGAGGGAGAGAAATCAATTCAATCAATATAGGGCGAACTACCCATTTACCGGTGAACAATATAAAAATGAATAAAAGACAAGGGATCGATAAAATCGAAGACGAAAGAGTAATGAGGTCAGGCTTATCAAAATCTAATCGTTTACTTTATATAGAAACAAAAGGGATGACACACGCGAGCATAAAATTATAGATTTGAGATTCTATATATAAAATATATATGACTAGAGACGGTTTTTACGTCGGGACAAGTATTATTATTATCTCGTTATCATAATCTTACTCTATTTGAAAATGGCGCGCGTGTCAATAACAATTTAAAGTGTTGCCGAGAAAGCTGCGTATATCTATTTAGTCGTTACGAAATTATATTCGGTACCAAATGAAAAGGGGATCAACGTACGAACACCAATTAGTTCTTAGAGGCGGTCTATTACTACTGTTACTACTACTATTACTACTACTACTACCGCTACTATTACTATTACTGATACTACTACTATTACTAATACTATACTACTGCTACTGCTATCCATCTTCCAACTATCTGTCGTCGTATAAGCGATCCACTGTGCAGAAAGCAGAAAGACCCTAGGTATTTTCAAGGTCAGGCCAAAGAAAAATATTTTAAAATTAAAACAGATCAAAGGAGAGAGGAGGGTGATGAGCAAGGAACATTGAAGGATGATAAGATAAAACGAAGATAATGTAACGATAGACAATTTATATACAATATTACAAAATTATTGACAATTTTTTTAAAAGAAGGCTTCGAGCCAATTTCTCAGAGGAGAAAGTACTTTTTTCGGGGGACGATATTACATTAGATTCTTTAATGACTTAAATGAGGATGTTCTAATCTAAAGCCTCTATTCAGTACGTCTAGTGACGTGAATCAATACTGATGTCGGTTTGATAAAGGAAATAGGAGTTTACGAATTTTTCAAAAAAAAAAAAGAAAAAAAAAGAAAACATACAAGGAAATCAATGATACCAGCATATTGTATCGTTAGTTGCGAATTGGCATTAAATTAATATGATTATTATGTTATACTATAGTATATTATATCATATATATATATACATACGTAACATATGTATATCTATATCGCATCGTATCGTATTACTTATTTGGATACATTATGGAGAGTTTAATGCGAAACGTCAGTGGCGTGTTCATGGAATTTTTTCAAGAGAGCATCGATTCCAGGAGAGAAAAGAAAACGAAAGATAACAAAACAACATAATGGGAAAACATTAAGGCGAAATTCCAAGTAAACATCGTCGCGACGCTTTCGCTCTATAAAAGGTATATATCATATATTAAAATTAGAGTCTTACTAAAGAATTTTTGGAGTACGAGTACTTAACGAAAATGCCTTCTACGGTCCACACTAATAATTAGCTAAAAAGAGAAAAGAAAGGGAAAGACTAAAGAGAAAGAAAAAAATGAAACGAGCTGAGTCGACTAAGTAAACAGAGTCATATGTGAGAGAGAGAGAGAAAAGAGAAATTGCAAAGAAACGAAGGAGAGCCTAGACACGAAAGAGAAAATAATTATTACAATTAGTGATTAACGCGAAGAAAAAAAAAAAAAAGAAAAAGCTAAAGCTAAAGAAAAAAAAAAATAAAAAGAAGAGAGAAGATAACTAAAATGAAACACAGTATTGCCTTCCTCGTGGGGGGATTCGGACCGCAAATTTCTTATGTTATAGAGCAATAAAAGGGACAATCATAAATTTCGGTCCAAAGCCCCACCCCCAATTTATCTATTGATTAATTTAACCAAAATTCTTATCATTATACCTAATTATATCGTTTGACTTCGTCATTTCTTGACGCACGCGTACCCATGCACTCGTATGCATATGAAGAAGGACGCATTGAGTCTCGATGACAAACAAACCCCTTTGCACTGAACCAAAAAAATCCTCCCCTTAAAAAAAAATGGCCTTTCAATATTGTATTTCTTCTTAAACCGCTGCATTTCTTTTGATTTATACAGACACGTGCATAGGGCGAACAAAAACCTAATCAGCTATCATATCTCATTCCCAATGGGACCCATCAGTCCCACTTGGAATTAAATGACTGTTTTCTGGGCCCTAGTGTCTTTATAAAAAAAAAAATAATTACCCTTCACCAATGGGAATAAACAAGTAATCCTTCAATGGCAGATACATCCCATTGATATAATTAATGATAACGTATACCTTGACCCTTGTGGCTTATCAAGTGAATTCTCTATAATTTGTAATATGTGATAAAATCCTGTTGATTATTATTATTGTCATAATTAACCGCGTCATTATTATTATTGTCATCGTGAACACGTATCTCTTATACTACTGATTCCTCAGCGACAAACACCAAAAAAAAGGATAAAGAAAAAGTAAAGAGGAAAAAAAAGGTGAAACGAATAAAAAATAGATATATGCGTATAATGGGACTTTCTCTATGGACAATGGAATCTAACGAATGTGGTATTTTAAAAACATGCGGCCTGTTGATATAACCACTAAGAGATTATTATTCTATTTATTATAAATTATAATGTTACGATTAATCTACATTATTATATTAAAACGTGGAGGAGATTTTACCAATTCCCACGCCTGTTGCACGTACGTGGATTAATGTATCCTACGTGTATCTGGGACTTAGACACGTTACACGCGCAGTTACGTAAGAGTGCGTTAAATTATTAAGAAATAATCTTTTTTCTTTTTCGAATCATCTATTCCCACCTTAATGTTCTCTTGTCCAGTGATTGGCGCTTTATCACGTTTATTCGCCCTAAGTCGTCTTGGTGCAATTAATTATATGATCAATTGATTATACGATTAATGATCGTTTGACAGATTTATCTTTTCCAATAAAAGTACTTCGTTTCTGGAGTAACTTATCAATTAAGTTATTGTTACCTTTGGTGGAGAGGCCAGGACGATTGGATGATACCGTTGTGAGACCGATGATTGATGATGTGCGAATTAAACGGATAACGTGTGAATTCAACGATGCTCCGTTTGAGAATGAAAGTTGAGAGCATGAGCGAATGAAGGGCGTCAAAAGGGTGTATATCGTGGGAGTGATGGGAAAGGTTGTGAAAGAAAAAAAAAATCGTAATGGAAAAGGAAAGTGACGCAACAATATTATTGCCATTTTTTATAGTACACAAGAGATACAGGTAGTTTCATTAGAATTGCCAACCCTAGATTGAAGGCGCGTGACGGACCTACGATTCACTACGAATGAAACGCTTTCTATTGAATTATTATAAGTAGAAATCTCTATAAGGGTTACTCATAATAATTGATTGACCCGTGGTGAACCTATCATTGCTAATTGTTATATTGTTCTTATGATTCTCATTATCATTGGGATATATATATATAGTATATATATATATATATGTACATGGTCATTGCTATATGACTTTATTGATTGATTGATTGATTATTATTAAGAGTTTGTCGCCAGGATCTCCATGTACGATTAGGATTAATCCAGGCGGCGAACTGTTTCAGTACTTTCCAATGGAATCTCAACGTACTTCGTATATCTACTTATGTACTCGTTAGTTACTGTATAACTGAACTATACTATATTTTCCTCGATTTATCATATTTATCTGTAAGGTTTATTAAATTTTACAATAATAAAGCACTTTATGATAGTAGATCCATGGTGGGCTGTGACCATTTTAATTATATCAACCCAACTGCATCAGTACTCCTCGTCTGTGCCAGACATCTTTATCGTCTCCTGAATAAGCGACCGGAAGTGCGCATATCAGGATCTTCCTTTGAGAATCGACGTAAACAGGAATTTGTATAAAATCAGTGGAATATTTTTCGTGGATATCGTTCAGTTCGTTTTTATCACTGAGAGATTCTTCAGGGAAGTATGCCAGTTGGCAATATGGTGCAGCTGCAACTGGTGCTGCTTCGGCATCTAGCTCCTTTAAGGTGCCGGCAATGATTTCTGCACCTGCGTTAAATATTGATTAGTTTTCTTCCTTTATTTCATATTTTATTTTTTAAATGGTCGTACACTTACCTGAGATCAGTAGACCTTTGATGATTATTGAACATTGCCATTCCTTTTTCTTTGAACCTTCAAGCCAGTTTGCGTGCAGCTGCAGGTTCTCTAGAGGGTGCTTGCAGGTGCGAGCTGTGTGCTGTTTCAGGGCGGCAAGGAATGCACGTGGACGCGCGAGGCAAGATAAGTCTATTTCCTGAGGGAAATTATTTAGGTTCGAGAGATATTGCTGACGGGATAGGAGACTGTTTACAAATGGGATGACTTCCTGAGGTCCAGCTGGCCATTCCTCTAACCATTTTCTTGGAGCCTGTAAATATGGTGGCACTTTTAAGATATACATTACTTTTATCTTTACTTTTAAAATACCTTAGAATTTGTAATGGACGGTGATTCACTTTCCAATCTAACTAAACTCGTTAGACGCCTGATTAAATTCCTTTCGTCTTCAAAAAAATCTAGTAAAAGATCATCATTATTTGATTCTGATCGCTGCGTAGGACTCGAGATCATTGATCCTCGTTGATCTAATAGATCTCTTAATTCTTTATGAATCTTTGCTTTCAAACTTTCCCGCACTCCTGCCTCATTGGTATTGATCTCTCCTGTAACTATATCTGTAAGGGTAATTTATCAATTAGTTTCATCAGCAACAATATTATTTTATCATATATTCTAGACTTACTTTGAAGAAGAGCAATGGCTGCCTCAGCGGCTGAACGTTCCCAAGCTCTGTTTGCATTTGCAGGTAGTCCAAAATAATCCTTAGGTGAGTCTACGTCTTTCAATTGTTCCAGGAATTTAATTCCATTTTCACAATTAATTTCAGGCAGCCTTAAGATTCCACCTAGTTTTACTCGACCACTAAACACATCTCTGGACCATATATTTTTGAGTATGGACTGAAGTGCTCTCATGTCAAATGCATCCTGTAATCTTCCGCCATAAATAGCAACATCCAATAATCCACGTCCAGCATCCCAATCTCCTGAATTATCACGTTCCTGATTTTCTTTAGCAAGTTCCTTAACAACCAATTCAGATGCAGCTTCAAGGTCTGCTTCATTCCATTCGTAAGCCGTGATCCAGCCTTGTGGCACAAACCGTCTACGTTCCTGAAGGATTGCGTGTAGCCAGGATAACAAGAAATTTCCTCCTGGATACGCAGAAGACTTTTGACGTTGTTGAAGCTGCTGAAAGGATCTTTTAACGTTCCTCTTCACACCTTCCGGTGGTTCGTATGCCAATTTCAGGCAGAGTCCTGCAAGACCAGCATAAAATCCTGAACACTCCTCAGTTGTCAACCAGATGCGTGCAGTTGGATTTTTGTCAACAGTGCACATGGGAGATCGTAACAGTCCTTCTAGCCGTGGTAACCAGTTTAATGCTAATTGTAAATTGCTTAATAGTAGCCAGCTGCCTTCCCTGAGAATATAAAATGCAATTAAAATATGCTTAGAGAATTTATTAACACTCTTGATTATTTACCTGCAGGCAGATTCAAGAGCAGTTTCAGCCTGAGCCACTTGTCCTTGTCCTAAGGATATTTCTGTAAATCTTATACTGGAACTGATACGTCCTGCAGCTGCAGCACGTAATTCCGAAGCAGGATCTGCTCCTGGCGACAGCAGCAGCAATATCGGACGGGTTTTACAGTCCTCAGCAATTTTTGCTAAGGACCACGAAGGAGGAGCAACGTCGCGTACACCTGAAATCAACAATTGTAGTTAACTGATTCAGAAATTATTATCATTACTGCCTTACCCAATTGTTCTGCCGCCAATTTAGTCATTGCCGTGTGTAGATGATCAGGACGCAATGCTTTCACTATTAGTGTCTTTTGGAAAAGTGTCAAATCACTTTCAGCATATATCTGACCAATATTTTCGAGCCATGTTGTTTTCAGTTTTGATGCGACCTATATAAATGTAAATAAAGTTAATTTAATTAACATAAACACAATAGCAATTGATACTAATTAATTTACCTCAGGTAAAGCAGAACCTAAAGCCATTACGGACGATGAACGTTCCTCAGGCACCCAACTGGGAACTCTAAAATTGGAATTCTCATCGTACGCTGCTCCTCCCCGAAACAGGAGTCTCTTCTCCACTTCCGATACTGGATTCAATGAAAGCGCCAAATGCAAAGCAATAGCAAGTCTGTGCTTTCTGTACGCAGCTGTCGTACAATGATGGAGAGTCAATGTCACGAGTCTTAAAAAAAAGTTCAGTTACAATATAAGAAAAAGATAGAAAAAATATATAAATACTCAATTATAATATTACTTCTTTTTCATAATTTTCCGACTTTCGTCTGCTTTCTCCTCGTATACGCTGTTCCGTGTATCTCCCGCTTCCAGATAAATATCTGTGAAAGCTTCCGCAGAGAAGACATAAAGTGGACTCAGGTATCTCAATGATTTAACAGCCTCAAAGAGATGAGCAGCAAATTTAGCAAGAGGCTCATGATCCTTAGCTCTACGGGATACTTGATCGAGACTCTTCTTGCTTTCTTCGAGAGCTAGAGCAATCTCTTTAGCTTTCAACTGAGTAGCTTCCAAAGAGGCAAGGAGTCCACCTTGGGATCCTTGTGATTCCTGAAGGAGATCCTGACCTCTGCTGGCCCCCAGTTGGGCTAACAAGTCAAGCCTTGCTGCGTCTCTTTCACCGGATAATATTTCTTCACGTTCCAAGGCTTCTCTTCTTTGTGCTTCTAATTCTGGTGTTTCCCTTTGCAAAGCTCTTTCAATGAATCTCTCTGCCAGACTCCTAACACCTGCACCAAGTGTCACTCGCATGAGTACAGAGTCAGCTTCCCTAGGTAGATGATCCAAATCGTCTCGCCTGGTTGCCAGAAACAGTTTGAAGCCTTGTTGGGGTGCTAACGTTCTATCGCCAAGTCTCAATGGTCGCTGACGTAGCAATGGCAGCAATACAGTTGGTAATTCAACCAGCTCTTCGATCAGTAACGGTTTACCAAACCGTATAGCCAGCTCTAAGGTCGTGAGAAACCTTGAACTCTGCGGTTCTGTCACCTCTAACCTGGTACCGATATTAGACTTGAGCCAGGTAACAGCTACACCTGAGGAATCCAAAAAGAGTGGGACCAATGGACCTCTTAAGACGCAAGAAGCACCTACTAAACTTCCGGTATCCGCAGGAAGTCCTTGTGCCCGCCATTGAAGTCTTTCTCGTTCAGAAATTAATAGGCCAATAGCCATTTTCTTTGCCTTATCATCTTTTACGGAAATCTGGTAGACCAGAAGAGCAGCTGCAGCTGCAGCTTCAATATCTAATCTGCCTTTTCTTGCTGTAAGTTCCTCGAATTGTGTTTGCCAATCTGTATGTTCGGCATCCAGTTTATGCAGGAGTGCTCGTGCAGTTGCGAGACTAGCTTCAGTGGCTTCCGAACGCAATTGCAATGCAGCTGCGCCTCTGGAATGTGCAGCTAATTCCTCTTGCAATTGGGCAACACGACTTTCTACAGAATTCAAACCTGCAGCTAGTCTTCCCAGCTGCGCCTCTGCAGCAGCAAGTCGCCTAATGCCATTAACAAGCATAGTACCATATATGAAACAGTTTTTTCATTGATTTAATAAATAGGTTAAAACTCACTCAGCCAAGAGACGCTGTTCTCTCTCCAGTGGTGCCACCTGTTGCAAAATTTTTCCATATTGCAAATTAGCAAGGACCCAGGCTGCTAAGGGTGCGGCTGCAACTGAAGCACGCTTGGCTGTTTTCTCTTCAAAACTTTCAGGACGTTCTTTTACTAATTTCTCAACTGCCTCCAGGCTGCTGACCGAGCTACGTCTTGCGTCCCATGATCTGAAACCAATTGGCAATATAAGTACTGAAGTAGATTCGAAGTGGGACATTTGAATTTGTACCGAATCTCATCCTTGACTCCGCGCTTTGCAAGAAAAGTTTTCATACTGTTCCAGGATGTGTCTCGTATTCCCATCAGTCTGAGGACCCCTTCCAGGACATCCCTAACTGGTGCTGGTGGTGCACGAAGGGAACGCACTTCCGCCAAAGCGTCAGTACCAATTCCAGCAACTGCCTGTGCTGCTTGTTCAACTAGTGGTTCTACTTTACACAACTCTCCTTCGATATCCGCCTGAAGAATAAGAAATTTAAAAGTAGTTAGGCAAACATCTAATTGTCAATTGCATCATACTTTTCGTCGAGCCAATTCAGCACTTTCACGCTCCGTTTCAGATTTCAAAATTGTCATTTCACCCCGTTGACCTGTCGCACCCCTCATGGTTGCTGTTATCTGTTCTAGGGCAGCTGTAGCTTTACCCTTTTCAGCCTGAAACAGAATTGCTTAATAGAATTAAGTTTTATCTCAATTTTAAAACAATTCCATTCCTCCTACGTACCTCTAATTCTTGTCGTTGTTTAGTTGCTTCATCTTCCAGCTTAGAAACACGTTCTCCAGCTTCCCTGAGTCTGCTGATACCAGCTTCAAGACTGATAAGCTTCTTTTCAATATCCTCAGACCATTCCTCCTTCAATTGCTTCCAAGAATATAATAGAGCAAGGAAACGAGCCGGTGCTTGTTGCTGACTAGGTGCTCTAAGGTGGGTCTTCACCAAGGCTTGAACTCCTGGTGATTCCTCTTCACTCTCTTCAGCCATACCACATTGCTGTATTGCTAGTTCACTAAGTGGTCTTTCTAGAGACCACCATTCGCACCGCGGATTCTGTCCAATTAATACACAGTGTTTTAAAAGTCCAGATCGTAGCAACCAATCTTCTCTGGAGTCAGCAGTGTCCAGGATAACAGCCACTCGTAAAAGACTTCTTAATCCTGAACAATATTATTTTTAATAAGATTTATCCAATCGAATATGATGTTACTATAAAAAATATATTTACTGTGATAAAAATATTGTTCCAGACTTCCTGGAAAATCTTCTCGTCTCGCAAGATCAGCCAGCGGAGCAATGAGGCCATCGAGTTCCTCGGTAGCCATCAGTCCAGGAACTTCTCCTCTAGATACAATGGCGCTGGCTAGGATTGCTAAACCTACTTCACGCGCGTGATGTTCTTCTAGGAGAAGGAGGGTTGGTTCTCCATCAACACCAGATGCTTGGATAGCTGACCTTATTGCTGCTCTACCGCGTCCTTTGTAAAGATAGCTTAACTTTAATAACACAAGAAACTGAATTGAAAAATTGAACTTCTCATTTACCAGGTCCAGAATCAATCAAACGTAAGGATGACATGGTAGCTGCTAATCTAATTGCAGATTTGCGACCTGCACCAGGTCGACCGACTAGTACCACACCACGTTGGCCACTTCCCATTGCCCAACTGACACCTGAGAATTATTTTTGGTAGCATCAAATATTTTTAATTATTTTTCAACAATCATGCTAATACCGTACCAGCCACAATTTGCAAAAGATGAGGAGACATAGATGCCTGAATTGGTTCTCCTTCTCTGGCACATTTTGCAACTGCATTTTCAACTTCCTTTCTCCATTGTTCTTCACCAAACGGAAGCAAACCAGCTGCACCGCCTTTCCAAGCATAGATATCATCTCCAGAAGTCTTACCTCCTGGTGCACGTGATGCTATTATCGATTCCCAATGAGATTGTTCCTTGATAGTCAATCTGAAACATGAGGTCATAAATAATTCAATCTTCACTGTATCTAGATGCAAGATGCATTTCGGTTTCCCGTACCTGCATTGAAACAATCGACGTCCTGCATCCAGTAAATATTCAGTGATCTCTGCCTCATCTTCTGGGACAGGGTAAAATTTCAAAGCATCTGCCCAGAGTGCTAAATCACCAGGCGTCCAGGATGTGATTAATTCCTGTGAAGTTAAAACCGATTGAAAAGCTTCAAGCATTGCTGGCGCCAGACGAGAAATCCACGATTCGACCATAATTTTTCCTCCTTTCAATGCATTTCTCAAATGCAATTCTATTATGGCAACACTCTCCTTCGAACTAGTATTCCTGGAAAATAATATGTATTGAAATTTATTAAATTTGATTTACAATAAATCAATTACTAACGGCATGTAATGTGTGGCGAGCAATGATTCCAATCTTGGATGCAATTTTGTTTCAGTATCTCCTGTAAATATGGCAGTCAATGGAATTCTGGCATATTCCAAATCATCCTCGTGAAATCTTCCCTCCTGTAAGAGTTCCCGTACGAGTTCTTGCAAATCTTTAGATGCTAGATGTAAGTCCTCCAGAATCAGGATTAGCCGACTACCATTCCGTGGTCTATAGGCTCTTTCATGGGATGAAGAGTCTACCTGAACGCAGGCTCTTTTTAGGCGCAGGATCAAATCCTGAGAACCGTAAAGGGACGATCCTTTTACGATCACTGATGACTCTCTGTTCGTATCCTTCCCTGATAAGATGGCTGCTGATATCAAAGTACTCTTTCCACATCCTGCAGGACCTCGCACTATTACAGGATGTCCTGAATCCAACCAGGGAAGCACAGCTTCCAAAGCTCTCTTTACTGGACCAGAAAGAGACAAAGGACCTTTTTCTGTTTTCAAAATATCTACAGGATCACCAAAAGGTTCTATTCTATCAGTTTCTGAATTGTACAGAGCAGCAAAAGGTCTTTGAGGATCAGGACACCAGCTGTCAGTTAATTGGTACAGCACTTTTGCCAGCTGGTCTCTGGAATTGGTATCTTCGATTTGACCGCATAGAGAAATTAAAAGGGCATAAGTTCCCATGGTTCTCGTATTTGAATTTTTAAGATGTGACAGTGCAGCTTCGATCAAGCCTGAAGCTGAAGATCGTTCTCCATTATTCTTCAATACAGCATCCACAGCAGTGCTTAGGTGAGTATTAGCAATATCCTGAGCTAATGATGATAAGGTTTCCAATCTGCTAGGCAGAATTAATGATTTAGGCATGAGGTTTCCAAGATGGACGACACCCAGACGAGAAACTGTAGCAGGACTGGCACCATCGAGTTTATGAGTTTCAAAAATAAATCTGGTACCACTTCCTAATTTGATGCCTACGCCATTAGGTAAAGTTAGAAGTCGATTGTCATCTAATGCTGAATTCAAAGCTTCAGCCCAGCTAGGTTCTACGTCACCATCCAAAATAATCCATATGGTGGATTCACCAGCTGTAGATACAGCGTTAGACAAGAGTCCTTCCTTCCATTCTCTCGTAGTGGAATCTACTTTGCCTAATAATTTAGTCTTTGGCATAGCACCAGGATAAATTAGAATTTGCGTAACAGGATTCCCAATTCTCGACAGTGCTTCTGTTAAAATTCTTCTTATTAACGTTTTCCCACTTCCTGCTGGACCAACAATAGCTACGCCTGCTCTGCTTTTCAATTGATTATTAAGTTGCACACATGTCTCAGCTACTTCCTGTTTTAGCCCCTGAGACTCACAAAGATCAACCAGAATGGATTTGAGATCTTGTTTAGTTGAAATAGAATCCAAAGAGATGTCAACTTTTGGAAAAACGTCAGATAACAACGCCAGGAATTTAATTCTGTCACTTTCAATGAGTTTTGGCATAGTAGAAGCTTTGATAGCCAGTAAGAGTCTTTTGGTTTCATCGGAATCATCCAATTGAGCAGGTTCAATGGCATCCAGAACAGATCTGAGAGCCCTAAGTCCCCAATCATAGTGTGGCTGTCTAGACAATAATTTTTCCGAGATATCCAAAGTCTCTACCAATTGTTTAGCTAAAGTGTTCGCTTCGAGAAAACCTGCGCATTCTAAAAGAGCACGTACTATGTCTGATCTATCAGGATGCGCCATTGCTACCGGTCTAAACAATCTTGCCAAGGAATCAGGCAGTTTATGTCGTCCTCCATATTCACTACCAGCTGGATTCATCGTGATAAATACACAGCAATCAGAATCCAGAGTGACAGTTTGATTTCCCAGTTGGACTTGAGACTCTCCGTCGCGCACTGCTTCCTGAAGAGGTCTTACAAGCATTGCTACTGCACTCAGAGTCTCTTCCTCTAAACGATTGAACTCATCAAAGCAACCCCATGCACCAGCTTGAGCCAGACCACCCAGGATACGTTTCATGCTACCAGCATCCATTCCTGATCAAGTGTTATTTCTCATTAATCAATTTCTCAAAAGTTGATCCAAAATTTTAATATGTAGTTTATTACCTTCGTCACAGTTGAAGACCAATACTAATCTTCCTAGAATTGCCCCCAGAGCCTTAACACTCTCTGTCTTTCCTGTTCCAGCTGGTCCTGTGGGACTACCTCCTAGACCCAATTTCATGGCCTGCGTGAGAGCCAGGAAGCACCTTTCTGTAAGCGGTGTTCGCACTAGGCCTACAGCTGCGCCTTGGTATTCAAATTTGTATTTGAATTCCGCACCAGCACATTTTACAATTGGTCCTTTACCCTGTTCAAAAGATAATGGGATTCGTTTAATTATGGTAAACAGAAATAGTATTTATTTTTCTTTCAATGAAATTACTTACGCTTCTGTAACTTCGTAGTTGCCTGGACCAGGTCCAGGATGATTTACCATCGTTGGAACTCATCCCCAAGAGGGTCCTTGCCACTCCCAGATGATGCACTGTGTCCAGAAGCAATCCTCTAGCTTTTAATGCTATCAGATGTTCTCCAGTATCCTCAAGACCTCTGTATCTGGCTCTTTGAGCTTCCAAAGACTCAACTAGCTTCTTCAGGGCTGATCCTCCTTCCTTTAGGGCACTTTCACAGCGTTCCGTGAAGTGAATCCTTTCGGAGAGTAACAGGACCTGGGCAGGATATTGGGAAGGATCCGGACTTGAATCGGATAAACATTTTTCTAGCTTTTCATTCAAAGTGTTCCTCATCTCTTCCTCTAAATGCTTTAACCACTGCGGCAATGATTCTGTCAAGTCAATCGGATTGCGCAACTTCAAAATTTCACCTTCTGGAGATATCACTGATATCAGTCGGCCATTTTCTCTCTTCACTGAACCCACACCTTGGTACAATTTTGGTAAATGTGCTTCCAATCCTTTTCCACTACCGGAAACCAACTCAAGCAGATCTTCGTCACTGAGAAAATATAATCTGGGATACGAAGATCTCTTTTCCTGAAAAAAGAGAAATTGTTTGAAGTTTCAGGAAAGAATGACTATAAAAACTTAGGATATACCTCTAGGAATTCATCGAGACTTCTTTGACATCTATCAAGAAGATCTTTCAAATTTATTAACGCTGGAAGCGGAAGTCTTCTCAAAGATGGAAGTCTTGGATCTCTTGCTACTTCTCCCATAAGGTACCTGAATTCCTTATCAGCTCTAGACCATCTTCCTGAATCATTTGGCGCTGCCCCACCTCCGTAGACTGGGTCAAGGTACACCCACTTTCGCTGAACCGTACTTAGAGCTTTTATTCTTTCTTCTAATTCCGATAAGGCAGATTCACATCGCGCAGCTCTGGCAGCGAAACGTTCATAACCAGCTGCACCTTTTGCTCCTTCCAGAAGAAGTCTCAATTCACCAGCCCTAGCCAAGAGGCCGCCATATTCTCCCACTAACATTATTGTTGAATTCCTGCTGTCTTTAGATTCCTGTAATTGTAGCGAGGCTGAATCTTCCCAAGATTCTAATTCAGTGATGGCCTGACGTATCCCACTTTCTGCAGCAGCCCTTTTTGTAATTTCCTGTATGGGTTATTCCAAAAATTAATGAGATTATAGATCAGGACAAGTATCACATGGTACCTTTATTCGATCCACGTTCTCCTTGATGATCTCAACTTTACTTAGAAGATGGCCCAAGGTAATATCTCTAATATTAGCTATATGCAGATTCAAAATAGTTTTCAATTCCGTCCAGTGCTCATCAGCAAGTTCATCTCCACGAAGAAGCTGAATCCATTCAATGGCTTTTCTAACGTATTTAATCTCTTTACTAACAAAAGTATCAAATTGGACTTTGTTTTCATTTTCGTTGATTTTATCACGTTTTTCTGAACTCCTTTGAAGTTGTATTTGAATTCTAGTTTCCCAGGAATCTAGCCAGTCATGTAACCTGGGCAATCTTCTTCTAGCCACTATCCATTCTTCATCTTCCTGTTTATTTAGCTCTTCAAGGAATTCAAGTTGGAATCTAGAATTTGACTCTTCAGCATCCAACTGCGCTTCAATCTTCTCAAGTGAATCTTCATCATTGAAAATATCATTTACATCAACGCCTATTCTTTTACAATCAGCATCCAATGACCTTTTTTGCTCTTTTAACGCTGTCCAACGTTCCCTCATGTTTGATAAAAATTCTAAAGTCATTAGATCTGGTCGTGACGACCATTTCGTCTCCCATCTTTCTCTATCATCTCGCAAAGCTATACCACGATGGCGAAGATTCACTTTGGCATCTTCCAGTTGACGAGCTACTACAGTTCGATGTCTTTCCAAACGTTCTGCCAAACCTTCCCAAGCTGCACGAGCACCGCTCACGCCTGCAAAAAGTGTTACCAATTAATAATAATTAATAATATTAATCAATTGTAATTACCTTCTAGGGTCTCTCTCGTCCAAGCAGCTAAGACTCTACTGAGACCAAGAATAGCTTCCAATTCATTTGCAACTCCAGCTGATTCCACCTGAATCCGATCATGAGCTTCATGAGCAATTCCAACTTCCTCAACTGTATGAGGACGCTTATCCAATTCTTTCCCGGCTGCAGATAAGAATTCCATAATGGCGACCAATCTGGATGAAGCTTCGGTTCGAAGATCTGCTGATAATCGTTCCCAGTATCTTCGGGAAGCTGATTCAAGATCATTTCGTGTTGTCGCTGTGTCTATAGTAATGCACCATATCTTGACCTCGTTACCCCGTAATTTTCCGACCTAAAATCAATGATTTTATGACACAGGTAAAATGTTATCATCTGCATATTTAATAGACTCCTACCTCCTGAGCCCACTGTTTTGCATCTTTAAATGCTCTTTCCCATTCCTGTGGTGACTTCCCTTTTAATCTGCAAGTATTGTTAAAATATCCAATTGCAATTCCAATTGTTTTTTTATAATTAGCTTACCGTTCTCCAACATCTATTCTAGCTGGCGCAGCTAACGGCATCCATTTTAATCTAACGGATTCAATAGCTGAAAGTCCTACTTCAGCTTCCTTATAAACTCCGCCATAAAGGTAGGCGCTTCTTTGTACAAGATCACTGAAGTGTCCATCAGCAGGATCACCAACTCCTCGAAAATTTGTTGGAATTGCCAAAAATCTTTTGAGACCAGAATACACCTTGGCGCGAACCTCCTCTAAAGATGGTCGCCATTGCAGAAATCCATCTCTAAATGTCAGTTCTATTCTGATCTCTGGCATTCTTCTAAGCAATGATGGAAGCGCTGCCCTAATAAATGAAGAAGATACAGATATATTAAACTCTAAAAAACAATTTATTATCCAACTACCTGTAAGCAACCCCTAATGCTTTTAGCAGCTGCCGATCCCAGTGAAGTTTCCAAGCTTTAGTATTTCCGTATTCTGTTTCCACTTGGTCCACTGTCATTCTCATTCTCTTAAGAGTCTCTTTCCAAGCACCCTGATTACCAACTAAATTTATTGCATCTCCTTTTAACAAGCTTGCCACGTTGTCCCGAAGGGTCGCATGCTTAGAGGCTAATTCGGAATTTTGTCTAGCGAATTTTTTTACCTGTATTAACAGATATTAATTTAGATTACATTTATTTACTATTTTATATAAATTATTTTGCACTTACCAATTCTCGTAATCTATTGATATAGGAGTCTACGGCCTGTGGCTCCGACCAAGCAACACCAGATTGCTCTCTAACAGCCCTTGCCAATTCCAATGCAGTTGTAAGCATCAGTGGTCTCTGAGATGGTACCATTCGATCTCCAATTGTATTATGAAAAGTAGCAACTTGCTGCAAAGCTATAGCTCGACCAGCAAGACTACCAGCCTTCTCTACCAATTCTCGTATCTCTCGTGGCAATTCCACTCCTTGTCCCGAGAGTGCTCTAGCCTCTCTTACAAGGGTAGTTAAACGAGGGTCATAAGTCACCCTCATCATACTGCTTCCGGTCAGTTCTACTACCGCGGAATCAATACCCAGCGACAATTCTTTTTTAGCGATTACTTGTCTCGTCTCATTTATCCAGGATTCGACCAAATGTTGCTTACGCGCTTCCACGTCTTTCAGAGCTGCTGAAATTTTCGACGCAGCATCCTCGTATCCTGGCAAATCACACAGGAGCTCCTTTCCAAGTTTCTGTAAACTTTCCAGACGCAATTCAGATGCTCTTGCAGATTGAACTTTCTGGAGAATTTTTGGACTGTCTAATAAGCGGTCGGTATCAGGACCACTCTGGCAGGATTCTGAAAATTATGTGAAGGAAGAATTTTACAATATTTTCATTTCTTTTTATGGGTATGTTTTACCGATCAGATCGTCATACGATGAAAGTAGCGATTCACGTTCTCCACGAAGAGCACGTCGAAGATTTTCTCTTTTCATCAATTCCGAGTATCTTCGAAATTCAGCAGCCATCGACGTTGCTGTTTTACTACCGGATATTTGAATTCGTAATTTTTCAGCGACCTTCTCTTCCGCCGGTACCAGACCTTCTTCTACCCTCCGTTTCAAACGGTCCCATTCCAGGTAATTTTGATCCTCATCGATTTTCACTGGATTAAAATATGTTCTGAGTAAAATGGGAATTGTATTTATTATTCGAAAACTTACTTTGAGCATCATCGAAATTTTTGAGCAGCATGTCAGTTCCCAATGCTGCTCTCTCACTGGTAGTCAGTAATCTGGTCAGTTGACGATGCTGAGCCCGAAGTTCAGCAATTTGTCTGAAACATTTTCGAAAAATTTATTCATCTACCCATACATATTTTTAATATTTAAGTATTCTTTACCCAAGTCTTTTTGACAGTTTTTCACATTTTACAGGAACGAATCGTGGTCCTTTCCAAGGATGTAGGGAATGATGAGGCCAGAACAATCCTGTAAGTCTCTCTGATAGTGTTACCCATTTCCCAGTAATTGTTGCTCCAATTTTTATCGTTTCATCTCGAGCCTGAGATTTATTCTGTGGAATCTCACTGATAAGAGATTCTACAAGAAACACGACTTCGTTCCCAATAATATCCAATAAGGACTTCATATGATCTTCTGAGTATGCTGGACCCTCCAGCTTCCAAAGATCATCGACGTATCCTGAAACAGCTTCCAAGGCCTCCTCGAATCCGGCTAAACCTTCCCTAAAGTAAAATTGGCATCAAAATAAACTTTACATCCTATAAACTTTGAAATATTTTTTAAAAATTTACCTAGATACAGCAGCACCTTCCAGTTCGACTCGAATATTTTTTAAAGCCGACACAGCCTCTTCAATAATTTTTTTATCTTGCGATCTTTTTGCTTCGCCCCGTCTTCTCTCCCAACGGGCTTCCTCTTCAGCAACGGAAGATGGTGCTCCAGGTCCCAGAAGATCTTGTTCCAATTTCTTCAAATAAGATTTACTCACTCCTGAAGAGTGCAAGGAAGGCGCCCATACTTGTCTAATGACTTCTAAAAAAGCCTTTTTCCCACCATCGCCAATCGAGGCAACTTGCACCAAATCATGAAAATTTTCCTCGGACACCGTAGAAGCATTTAGCTAATAATAATAACAGTAATAATAACAATAAATTAATCAATTACATATAACGAGTAAAAAAGGAAGAAAATATGTATTTGAAATTACCTTGAAAAATACCAAAGTATTTTTGCCAGCAGGTAATTCATTTGTAAGTCTCAATCCATTGTCACCAGGTTGAGCACAAAGTGTCCTGCAGGATCCTTCGTCCAGAAATTTCTCCAATACAGGACGTTCCGTATTTGAAACATCATCCTTGATTGCTACTCCGAAAAAGTGACTAGCGGTATCCACAATGAGGCTCTTACGTCGATCCAAAACTCCCATGATGCTTTCCTTTACAAAATTTTCAAAAAAATCATTCACCACGAAGTTTCTTTACACGTGGCTCGGATGCAATATACTTACGGGATAGCCACCAGCGGTCGAACTATTATTGCTGCGTTTCTATGGCAACGTTTGCACAACAAACTATATATGCCAGCTGTCACGACCACGTGGTACGCGGTACCACGTGCATCGTTAATCAATGATTCTACGTGTGTGCCGCCTATTGAACAATTTATGTGAAACTTATATATGCTGTAACCCAATACTGATTGGCTTTAAAGACTGACAAAAATCGCACCTTTGGAAAGCTGTAACTCGAGAGCAGCTGAGAATCAAGCTTTTTCTTTGAAAATTTAAAAGATCTCTTAACGGAGAAAGTAGTATAGTGTAAGGAAGAGGTTGGCACTATTCAAACTGCGATACGGCTACTTTCGAAAAGGAACCTTGATTGTTTGTGATCGTCACCAAAAATATTTTATTGGTTTTGAAAATTAAGTAAAACCGCACCTCTGGGATGTTGTATCTCAAAAACGACTGGGAATTCAGCTTTTTCCTTAAATTCAAATACTCCAATTCGTATCAAATGAATAACTTAAATCCAATTTTCGTCGCTTAAGGCGTCGCTTAATCTCCTGGGCACGATTAGTGGCGCAATCTCTTCGAAAACCGGTGAACCTTCTACGCTCAAACTATTGTATACATAGTTGTAAAATCGGACGTTTGAAAGATACGGATTTATCAGTATCAGTAGCAGTCTCTAGACACGAGAGAACTATGCGGAAGGAGCTTGATTATCACAAAACGAAATGTATCCCTCAAATGGGTTTCCATTATTATTATGCCATGAACGAGACACTTGCTTGTTCCGAATTTCGGCCTATCGCCCCCCTCTATGAGGATGGCGACCTGCTCGGTCTTGCTTTCCAAGGATTTGGTCCAAAATCCAGCAACAAGCGTGTTTGGTACGAACCGATTATACTAGCTTTCACTAAGCTCGTAGCCCCTAATGCTCCTGATTTAGTCGATATGATTGAAAAGCATAATAGTATCTCTTTGCACATTTACTTTGTCGACGAACCATGGAACATTTCCTGTGACAACTGGTTGGTTCATACTGTAAAAAAAATTGTACACACCATATTTTAAAATAAAATTGATCAGAATTTCCGATTGAACTGAACAGTACTATTGATCACACGATATTCTACGACTTCTATTTTTTATTTTCGAATTGAAAACAAACTTCCTACTTTGCTGCCTGATTTGGTAATCCATAAGAAACAAAGAGATAAGAGGTTGGCAGTGTCACACATACCTTTGAAGAAGAAAATTCCAGTTGCAAGATACCTTCGACATTTCTTTGTTTCCCGGAAACACACAGATTCCTTCGTGAAGACTGCAAGGGGTAAACGGGCTGACTGAGTCCAACGGTACATCGAAGAAAGAAATTTGTACTCTAAGGTGTTTTTCTGAAAGGCAGGAAACTCGTGCCATTTCGTGGATGATAATTGCATTACGTTCTGGAAAAAAATAATAGAGGAGTAAATCTGTGAATTCTTTCATGCCTCCAGAATCGAACATAGATCTGATTTCTGAGGTAGTAAGGTACCTTTTGTTTTTCGTTCGTAGCTTGAAGACACTCTTGCTTGTCTAACGGAACACCCAAAACAAAAATTCCATTGGAGTTGGAACAGATTAACACAAGGACGAAATCCTTGGTCAGGATTAGACCACTATGTTGTATTTTACTCATCCGACATGGTCAGAAAAGGCTGTAATTTGGTGTGGACGTTCTGTGGGCAAAAGAGGCGATACATATCTTTGTGATATTTTTTTGCTGCCTGATATGGAGATTCTTGCACTGGTAATAAATAAGAAACAGAAACAGATAAGAGGTTGGCAGTATCACATACACCTTTGAAAAGGAAAATTCCAGTTGCAAGATACCTTCAATGTTTCTCTGTTTCCCAAAGACGCACAGATTACTTCGTGATATTATTCGTCAGGCGACATTCTACGATTTCTATTTTTCATTTTGGAATTGAAAACAAACCTCCCACTTCGCTGCCTGATATGGAAATTCTCGCACTAGTGATCTATAAGAAATAGAAAGAGATAAGAGGTTGGCAGTGCCACAAACACCTTTGAAGTAGAAAATTCCAGTTGCAAGATACCTTCGACCTTTCTTTGTTTCCCGGAAACACACAGATTCCTTCGTGAAGTCTGCAAGGGGTAAACGGGCTGACGGAGTCCAACGGTACATCGAAGATAGAAATCTGTACTCTGTGTGCCAAGTGTGCAAAACCAATAGATTCACGTCACCAGTCATATATAGGCCCGTAATAAGCTTCTCAGTTTCATTTGGTTCCTCATAATGGTCGGCAACTATCACGGGATCATGAAAACTGTAATAGTTTTAGCAGCCTTCACTGGTGAGTTTGACTTTATCCCACCCAGTATAATAATATTACATCGAACAAGGTTTCAACGTCTAATAAAATAATGATGTATCTCCATTGCACTCGCAGCTCTGTCTTCAGCCTTTGAATGGACAGATCTCAGAGGTAAAGTACCTTTACACATAAAAAGAACTATGTGTGCTTGTAAAAAAAATATTAATATCTCGAATATATGTCTTCATTATATATTAGTCAGGTGGAACGGATCGGATACCTTACATCAGAACAGCTTCTTCGAAATTCCACGTACCGCCAACAGCAGCATCTCCGAAGGCTGGGTCAGTGTCCCAGGTGTCAATGATCATCCAGTGACAGTTTACTGTCCCAAAAACGATGGCCGTTTCTGCGTCCTTACTGATTCCCACGGCAACATCGCTGGTATTCAAGTCAGTATTCTCGCCAGTGACATCGACAACAAAGGAATTCCATACGACCCATCCACCATCGCCGCCTACAAGAAGAAGACCTTGTTCGGCGAAGAGTACTGGACCACCACTGTGTACACTGTCGATCCTAGTGGGTGAATTTGATTTTTGACATTTTCAAAAGATTTCGACTATACCTCATTCTCGTCCTTGCAGATGTGATCGATGCTGGAGGCCGTAAACACTCAAAAGGACTTATCATGACTACCGGTGTCTGGGTCGAAGAGGGTGACAGCTACATGTACATCGACAAGAACTTGAATACCTTGTTGAAAACATTAGATTTCCGTAAAAATAATTGTTTCCCTAGCATGGGTCATCATTATTACCTCAAACTGGACGAAAATCAAGATTGTAAGGAGATTTCGCCGTACTTCCTTATGTATTCTGGCAACGACTTGACCGTCCTTGGATTTTTGGCATTTGGACGTCCCACCACGTTAAATCGTCCTTGGTACGATGCACTTGACTGGACTTCGATCAAGCCCACCATTCCTAAGCCTCCTGCCTGCTTAGTCGATTGGGGTAAAGAATATGGTCTTATTACCATACACATTTTCTTGGTTGAGGAACCCTGGAAGATCACCTGTTGATCTCTTCTGCCATTGCTGTATGGATTGAATGAATAAACATCTGTTAAAAATTATTGACATTTTGATAAATCAATTTAAGATACTTTTACTTTTCACCTGAACATATCCTATGTATGTTGCTTTTATTTGGAGTTTCTTAATTATGGAATTCCTTCTGGACAGCTGTAAAAAAAATAACACTTTTATCGAATATTTAGTGTCCTGACTAAACAATTATATCTGAAACTAAGACATCAACCTCTTCTTCTACAGTAACATTCGTTTGCTTATATATCAAATATTATTGAGAACACGCCAAGAGAGAATCTGTCATTACAAAGAAGAAGCTCTCATCCGTAGAAGTGGATCGAAATAATTTTAGAAATTGACATATCTATGTATTCGTGCATATTGCGAGTAACAATGAACAAATTGATTTGATTGAAATTTAATCCTATTCATATCAACGTAAATTATTGTTACAAAGGTAAAATTAGGTGACTCATGCATAAGATATAGACATATTTTTTAACCGAATTCGTTTTACATTTTGCAAGCAATGCGTTTCAGGGGGCTTTCTCGTAGATGCAAGGAAAGGGAGTCATTGTGAATATCGAGCATAAAATGAAAGATGATTACCGCCCATGAAGCGACCTCATAGAAAATTGATGAGCTGCCAAAACTAGCAATCGATTGTTTCTCAATCATCGATAAGGTATAAAGGTGATTGACGTAAATCTAATGGATACGTGTGCAAAAAATCATTCACGAGTACACGATTCTTGCATCTGTATCAATTAGAAGTACAAAAAACACACGCATACACATATGGCTGTCGCCTTCGCCGTCTACAAGAAGAAGGTCTTCTTCGACGGTTGAATGTGTGTGTGTTCGATGTGTGTGTGTTTATCTGGGTAATGTAACAGATGTTGATACGTGTGCAAAAAATAGTTAATAGTAAACAAGTCTCACCATCATTCATATAAAAGTTCGCAATAAGCTTCTCAATCTCATTCGTTTCCTTACAGTGATCGATAATTATCACGCGATCATGAAAACTGTTATAATTTTAGCAGCGCTCATTGGTAAGTTTGACTTTGTCCCACTCAGTATATTAATATTATATCGAACAAGGTTCCAAAGATTAAGAAAATAATTATGTATCGCCATTGCATTTGCAGCTTTGTGTTCGGCCGTTAAATGGACCGATCTCAGAGGTAAGTGTCCTTACATATAAGATCTTTGTCTGCGGGTAAAGAAATATTAATATTTCTAATATATGCTTTTTTTTTACTATGGATTAGCTAGGTGGAATAATGTGAATGTCACGCGTGAGAACAGCTTCTTCCAAATTCCACGTACCGCCAGCAGCGCCATTGCCGAAGGCTGGGTCAGTGTCGAAGGTCTCAATGATCATCCCGTAGACGTCTTCTGTCTCGAAAATGATGGCCGCTTCTGCATCATTACTGATTCCTTCGGCAACATAGCCGGTTTCGAATTCGGTATCCTCGCCAGCGACATCGACAACAAGGGAATTGGATACGATCCATCCATCGTCCCCGGCTACAAGAAGAAGACCTTATTTGGCGATGACTACTGGACCACCACTGTGTACACTGTCGATCCTGGTGGGTGAATTTACTTTGTGATATTTTCAAGTGATTTTGACTATACCTCATCCTCGTCCTTGTAGATGTGATCGATGCTGGAGGTCGCAGCGACACAAAAGGACTTACTGGGACTACTGGCATCTGGGTCGAAGAGGGTGACAGCTACATGGCAGTCTCTAGGCACGAGAGAACTATGCGAAAGGAGCTTGATTATCACAAAACGAAGTGTATCCCTGGAATGGGTCTCCATTATTATTATGGCATGAACGAAACACTTAAATGTTCCGAAATTCGGCCTATCACCCTCCTCTATGACGGTGGCGACCTGCTCGGTATTGCGTTCCAAGGATATGGTCCAAAATCCAGCACCAAGCGTGTTTGGTACGAACCGATTATACCACCTTTCATTAAGCTCGTAGCCCCTAATGCTCCTGATTGTTTAGTCGATATGGTTCAAAAGCATGGTAGTATCTCACTGCACATTTACTTTATCGAAGAACCATGGAACATTACTTGTGACAACTGGTTCGTTGAAACTGTAAAAAAAATTGTAAACATATTCTAAAATAAAATTGATCAGAATTCCGATTGAATTCTACGACTTCTATTTTTCATTTTCGAATTGAAAACAAACTTCCCACTTTGCTACCTGATATGGAGATTCTCGCACTGGTGATCTATAAGAAACAGAAAGAGATACGAGGTTGGCAGTACCACAAACACCTTTGAAGAAGAAAATTCCAGGTACAAGATACCTTCGACATTTCTTTGTTTCCCGGAAACACACAGATTCCTTCGTGAAGACTGCAAGGGGTAAACGGGCTGACTGAGTTCAACGGTACATCGAAGAAAGAAATTTGTACTCTAAGGTGTTTTTCTGAAAGGCAGGAAACTCGTGCCATTTCGTGGATGATAATTGCATTACGTTCTGGAAAAAAATAAGAGAGAAGTAAATCTGTGAATTCTTTCATGCCTCCAGAACCGAACATAGATCTGATTTCTGAGGTAGTAAGGTACCTTTTGTTTTTCGTTCGTAGCTTGAAGACACTCTTGCTTGTCTAACGGAACACCCAAAACAAAAATCCCATTGGAGTTGGAACAGATTAACACAAGGACGAAGTCCTTGGTCAGGATTAGACCACTATGTTGTATTTTACTCATCCGACATGGTCGGAAACGGCTGTAATTTGGTGTGGACGTTCTGTGGGCAAAAGAGATGATACATGTCTTTGCGATTTTTTTTCAAAATCCATAGTTTGCTTTGATGTATTTTTCACCTATTCTTTGAGTGAATTAATTGAAAATTTCTAATATAATTTATATGCAGTATGTAGACCACCTTAAGAGGAAAAGGCAAACGATGCTTTCAAGTCTTTGTTTGTTTAGACAGTCTTTTGGAATATCGAATACAAAATAAAAGCTGAGTTCTACCCCTCTTGCGTTTGATTACGTGGAAAGCTCATCATATTGCAAAACTAATGATTAATTAATTCTCAATGCATTAATAAGGTCTATGGATTATGTGTATACTTAAATACACACAAGTGTGCACGCATGTGAATATATTTTTATGTTTCTGCCGTTCTAAACTCCAATATATCATATATCATGTATGTGTACCAAGTGTGCAAAACCATAAATTCGCGTCACATGTATCATATACGTGCAACTCGTGTGCAAAATGACATGAATCATGTCAGCAGATATATAAGCTCGAAATCCACTTCTTATTCTCATTCATTTTCTAACTTGATCGGCATCTATCACACGATCATGAAGATTATAATAGTTTTAGCAGCATTCGCTGGTAAGTTTGACTATATCCCACCCAGTATATTATCACGCAATAATTGTAATTAATATTACAAGGTTCCAACGATTAAGAAAATAATGAAGTATGTATCTCCATTGCATTTGCAGCTCTGTCTTCGGCCGCTCAATGGACCGATCTCAGAGGTAAAGTCTCTTTATTTATAAAAAGGACTAACTTTTCTGTCAAGAAAAATATAAAGATCTCTAATATATATTTTTTTCTACCCATCAGTCAAGTGGTCTGGGACGGATCTCTTCCGTTTGAACAGCTTCTTCAAAATCCCACGTGACTCCAAGACCGCCTTCATCGAAGGCTGGGTCAGTGTCCCAGGTGTCAATGATCATCCAGTGACAGTGTACTGTTTCAAAGATGATGGCCGCTTCTGCATCCTTACTGATTCTTTTGGCAACATCGCCGGTTTCCAAGTAGGTGCCCCAGCCAACGACGTCGAAAACGAAAAAATTCCATACAAGCCATCCACCATCCCCGCTTACAAGAAGAAGACCTTATTCGGCGAAGACTTCTGGACCGTCACTGTGTATACTGTCGATCCTGGTGAGTGAATTTGATTTTTGACATTTTCAAGAGGTTTCGACTATACCTCATCCTCGTCCTTGTAGATGTGATCGATGCTGGAGGTCGTAGCGACGCAGAAGGACTCACCGGGACTACTGGCATCTGGATCGAAGAGGGTGACAGCTACATGGCGATCTCCAGGAACTTGGACACTATGCTGAAGACCCTCGATTTTCATGAAGAAAATTGTGTCGCTAAAATGGGCACCCATTATTACTATGCCATGAACGAGTCCCTTGTTTGTGAGAAATTCCAGCCTATCTTCCTCATCTATGACAAGGAAAACGACCTACATGGTATTGGTTTTCAAGTATTTGGTCAAGGCAGCAAGGTCAGTCGCAACTGGTACGAATGGGTTCCCTCCTTATTCATTAGACCTACCATACCTAATGCTCCTCAATGCTTAGTCGATTGGACTTCAAAGTATAGTCTTATCTCCATGCACGTTTACTTCATTGAAAAACCATGGAATATCTCCTGTTAAACAAGGCCCTCTATCCTGTAAGAAGAATTTAATAAAATGAACATTAGAAAATAATTTTGTCACGCTACTTTTATTTATTTATTATCCAATCAATTGATCATGCAACTAATTTACGACGTAGAATTTTATAAGGCTACTTGTCAACGTGTGCTTTCACAATAATATTTTCAAATGTTATAAATTTAATTATTAGATTAATCGAAAATATCTGATGAATCATAGCTGGGTCTTACTATTACATAGTAACGGTAACATGACAGCTGATCATTTTGAAGAAATCAAATGATCATTCAATTTATTGTAGATCATCTACACTGACATAGAGTTATATCTGATTTGGATCGTTCGATTTCCATGGATCTTCTACATTGTAATATAAATATGCCATTATACTGTTGTAAGTTATATTATATACGTTGAACCTATGAACCATATTGGCGAAGAACTGACGTAGTCAGAGATTTAGTATTTGCCTGTTTCGGTATTGGAGAAATTTTAATTCTACTTAAATCTCTCGTGGCTACTGCTGAAAGCAGAAAATATCTCAGTACATGACAAATCATCGATTTAATCGAACGAAAACTGATCCATTTGAAAATTGGGCTATTTGTATCAGCAATAAAATTTGAGTTACATAATCAATCTCGTTCCTATATCGATCTTATTTTCTTATTTGATTCAACATAAGATTCTCTCATTTTACGTAATCTGACAGTTTATAGTCATTTCTTTCTTGAGATAGATGTTTGTGAAAGTTTACGCAACGTCCAGGAATGATACAACTACTGAAAGTGTATTGGAAAGGAAAGAGCGATTTTGGGATAAAACGTTTAAAAATTGAATTAAGAATTAATTGTTGAAAATATTACAATACGCATATATTATATATATGTAAATGTTATGAAAACTTTTATCTACAGTATCAGTATGTTTAATTACCAAATGTGCGAATGCCAAAATCGTTTAATTACAAAGCTGTTCTAACTAACGATTACGTAATTAGTAAACTTTTACCGTATGTGGTATTTAACGTGCCTTATAAGTTCGATTAATTCAATGATTGAATTATAAAATAATCAATTCAAAATTAAATACACGTGCGCATACATGGACTTATATTATTTTATGTATAATTATAACGACTACCAGCAGACCGATATACAATGAAATATACACAATTAACACGGCAAGAAATCTTTACGTAAATCAAGAAAAAACGATTAGATATGAATTAAAGTCTAGACTAATCTGTTAATCGAGTGTACGTGCATACAGTATTAAAGATAGGGATGACTTAGGCGCGCGAATGCACGAGGCAACATGTATAATATCTATAAGATTATATGAAATATATGTTAATTCATAAGACCAAGATACAAGAACAGTATCGTGTTAAGTATTTTATGAGTACGAACGAGAAGGAAAGAGAAATTGTATTATTGTGCATGTATATTGCATTTAGAATAATATATATTGCATATATCCTATGTATCGATATATTGTTGACATTATATACAATGATATAATATCAATAAAAGTTATGTAAATTGCCATCGTGAGGATAACCAGTCTAAGATACTACGTGTATTATACATATATTTATATCCATGGCTGAGATACAATACGACAAGAGATTGCTACATTACCGTTGGTAAATCAGAAAGATTACATACGTTCATATGTGGAGAGAGTGGGGATCGTCCGATTATCAGAACGATCAGAATGAAGGCTGTGTGAGGAAAATCTGCGTATGTTTCACTCTCTGATAAACTCCAACTCAGTTTACATATCACATTAGTACCGAGCATCTGTCACGTAGTTGTCTCTCTTCTGTGTAAATGAAAGTACTTAATGATTAACAGTTAAAGTATAATCAACTAATAGTTACGTGAATTAATTGACATTGTGATTACATTGGTTTACTGGAAAATAATTTGAGGTATGGAGACTTTTTTTTGGGTATTTTTACTTCGATCGTTTATTCAGCCGCTCTGTGATCTCACGAGGAAACAATTCGCAACAGATTATTATTCCTGACGTACAGTAACAGTTAAGAGTGGAAATTCCCGTGCATTCTTATATACTATACACTGTACGAGTATTATGCGTATGACGTGTATCGATATATACTATACTGTAGAGAACGATTGCACAAGATGTTATTCAGGTGAATTGATATAAACTTTTAGTGAAGATAGTATTTGTACTTACAGATAATTCAACGCAACAAAAATGATGGATTTTGAAACGGGAGGAGTTTCTGGTACCCTCGTCCTAGTGATATCATTATTAACACATGTTTTACTCATATCACCAGTGATCTACAATTTGGTGTTATTTTTCACAAACCTCAGTTTCTTCGCATGGCATCCAGTATTGTGCGTCACAGGGGTAATTATCCAGAGTCGAAAACAAATTCGTACAAAATTTCTTCACCTGAATAATTCATACGTAACGTTTGAACCAGGTGGGCTTTTTGATGATGGAAGCCATCTTCGGCGTCTCTGGCGAACCGACCATAACCTCGAGATTGACACGAAATAGACGCATAGATCTACACTGGGTCCTGAACGTCCTAGGACTGTGTTGTGTCGTGGCTGGCTTTAGCATTGCTTTTATTAACAAAGAGAATAATAATAGAAAGCATATAACGACACCTCACGCCAAACTGGGACTCAGCGCCATAATAATCGCCATTATTGTATGCATTGGCGGGATCCTGGCGAAAAACACGAGTTGGGTTTATCCAACAGTACGTCCGATATTGATTAAGGTCTGTCATGCTTGCCTAGGAATTATAGCCGCAATCCTCTTACTGGCTACTGTGATTAGTGGGACTCATAAATTCTTTTGGCCAGGCACTGATTTAGGCAGAAATTTAGTCTTTGCTTCGTTCGTTATTGGAGGATTTTTAGTACTAATTAAACCTCTGCTGCTTACCGTTACACGCGGTAGATCTCTATTTGCGCCATCTACCCGTTCACATACTGGACCGCGTAACCCATAGCAATTGAAAGTTGAGCCTTACCCATCGTCAGTAAATTAAAGTTACTGGCCATGTTCTTAATTGATTTACCATTCGCACATTTGTTATCAGTAATCCGACTGTAGATGGTCTCATATCTCTTGTGATAAGATCCTTGAGCGGAAGTAACCGATTCTTTCGTAAGATACGTATGTTAGAACGATTGACGTGAAAAATTATTTATATCACTGTATGTAATGCCAACCATATATATCAACACTTTATTAATTCCACACGCATCGTATACATATACATAGAATATATGTTATATATATATTTTTAAATGCAATATACATATACAATAATACAATTTCTCCTTTCTTCTTTTCTGTCCTCGGCAAATACTTAACACGGTAACAGTACCTGTATTCTCGGTCTTATCAATTAATATATATTCCATCTAATCTTAACATTATGCAACATGTTTCCCCGTGTATACACACGCACGGATCACCTATATTTTTATCACTGTACGCACGTACACTCGAATTATTATATTAATCTAGATTTTAATTTACATCTAATCGTCTTATCTTGATTCACGTAAAGATTTCTTTCCGTGCATATTGTGTACATTTGATTGTATATCGTTCTGCTGGTAGCCGTTATAATTAAACATAAAGTAATATAAGTTGCATGTATCCGTACGTATATTTAGTTTTTGATAACGATGGTCGAATCGATTATTCGATAATTCAATTATAAACTTAATCAAAGTCCCGCTTGTAAGATACCCCAAATATCACATATATTCAAAGCCATTTTTAAGTTGTACAAAAAGACGATTCGTGTCCCCTTAGACATCTTAAACATCACTCTCGGACATTGCGTTGTCTGGGACGTTAATTTAGCTTAAGAAATTCTGTCAACGTAAAAGCCGTCATTACATAAACTGTGATTCGCAGTGAATTATCTTTCTCGAAGATACCTCAATTTCTTACACATATACCGGGTTACTCAATTCATTCGTATCGCCTGAGCTGAGTAATCCAATATATAATATATATATTTTTTAATCTATATAAACAGTCTATATATACTTATGTACTCTACGTATACACAAATCTTATACGATATAATATTTTTTTACCTCAGACTGGCATTGAACGTTTTTTTTTTTCATTTTTCTTACCCCATTAGTCCCGGTGCCATGTTCAATATTTTTCATATTTCAATTACAATTTTAAACTATTTCACTATATTTTCCCTTATCCACCATTTACTAGACATAGTCTAACTAATTTCAAATTTTCCTAATCCTGAGACATCACTTAATTTTTTTCTCTACTCTCCTCTCTTTTTACTTCACGTTCACTTCATACATAATTTATTTAATTCAACACGGCGGCTCGGTAGCACTATGACACGTCACTTTGTACTGTTTGCTCTACTGTTTTTAATATTTCTCAATTTTTAAAATCTCTCTCTACCTATAATCCGTCAATCGACCAACTAAATAAATTAGACACCTCAATTGACGCAAGCGCCTAGTTATTAATATTTTTATTTTCTTTCTTCTCATTCGTCTCAATCATCCATACTACTGCGCTTCGTTCGCGTGCACAAATCACTGCGCGACATCGAGAAACTCAATTCTGCTGAAAATTTGGTATTTGAACTTTTCTATCCCAACGACAATATTTATTTCATTAATAACACGGCTACGCAATTTACTTTGATACTTTTTATATTGCCCAACTATATCAGCGACGCAATCATTGATTAATCATCAAATTACTATTTCGCTATTTTTTCTATTGATTGATTTCCCAATAAATCATTATCTGTTCACTTTTGATATTTAGGAAATAACCTTTTTATCCTTCGTTTTATGTGCCTCTGGCTATAACACAGTTACAAATCAATATTATACGACCATCAAGCACATTCTCTATTGATATTATTGCGCGCAACATAATATAGAGGTAAATCATTCGTGCGTGCGAACATGATTTTTTTTTCTCTATTCATATAATTTCATCCAAATTTACTTCTTTTCCCTTTCGCGCGGATATGACAACATTTTATAGGCAACTTATTTTTATCAAACGTCTTTCATTTTGTACGTGTAATAAACTATTTACCATATAGATATACGCTCTTCTGTGTATACATATATGATAATGTATATAGTATTTATATATATTTATATATATGATACACCTAGTAACACTTTACAAATCAGGTCACATACAAAATAAGGAGTTACATTCTGTTTTTTTTTCTCATTATTGACTGTACGTACACGTATATGTGAATTCATTTTCGTTTCGTTTGACGACCTGCCATCAAAATCTAACAATTATAACCATCCTTATCAGCCTAACCTAAATCCGACGGCTATTTTGTAACTTTTAATTTTTTAGCTTCATCCTTCTATTTGATTTTATTTAATCATCTTGCTCTAAAAAGATCAAATTCAGATCTCGTGTTTAATTGCCTGTCTTGCCTTCGTCGTTTATACCTAATAGGTATATCTCTTTTATTACAAGCCCTGGTCGTAACCGCAATTTTTTTTTAAATTTTATACTTATTTTATATAATATATTATCTCTAGTGTCATTTATCTTATTGTTAGTTTTAGTTAACGTCGATCTTAGTGGCGGCCTGGACGTAGTTGCGCACCGTTATCAACGTATCGTTCATTAGACGCTCTTGAATTTTTGCTTAATAAAAAATATAGACATACTTCAAAGATATAATTGATATTAATCTCATGGAAGTGACTTGATGTAATAGGAGATAACAAGTTTGATAACGCCGGCGTATTGTTAATTAGACAATGGATTATAACGTCATCGATCGACGATGACGAATAAACGATCGGTATAAAAAAATAAATTTTTAGTCACAGTAACTGGGAGATAAAAGACGATAAAAATAATATCTCAATAATTAACAATTAATCGGTCAAATATAGTGAGTACTAATAACCAGTGTTAAGCGACCGTTCGACTTTTATTATTGTGTCTGACTCAAGTGCCAGGATTAAGCGCATCGCGACGTCTTTGCGATGATGACTTAAGACGTTTTCGCCGGGAAGAAATGGACGTCGTGTCAGACCTGCTGTGACGTTATCAGATCGGTTTTGCTTGAATTTTTCAAAATTGACGGTCCTGGAAGTTTTTGACTGACCCCAGTTGACCCTGGCGGCTGGACCATCATTGGCTGACCGTTCACCAGGACTATTGTATCTCGTACCGAATCGTATCCACCTGGTTGACCTTTGACATTAATTCGTTAGAAAATTTTGAACTTTTAAACGTGTAAAAATTAAGATACCGCATGCATATACGTATATGTTCGCTAGAATGCATAAATGCAAGAGACAAGATGGAGGTTCAGAGAGAAACTCCATTACTTGAGTTACTTGCTTGAGTGACTTTTGGTGCTAAAAGACCTGAAAGTTGGTTTAACTGCTAATTACCTGGGGGTAGAGTGTGGGTGAGCGTCCTCGAGGGTGTCAAAGGGTGTCTGGTAGCAGGACCCCAGTCTGAAGTTGGCTGCAATAGTCTACGTGCACGAGACCACACACTGTTATTTTTCTCATTTCCTCTATCCTTGTTCTTACTCTGGGATCCATTTGCATCGAGATCATCATCCTCGTCATCGTCATCGTCGTAAGTTGGACGTCGACGTTTTTTCCGCAGTTGTACCTACAATGAGATTCACCCAAAAGATCAATATCAGTCTGTTGTAAGCATTCATAGATACGATAATCCTTTGTCACGAATTTAATGGATTATTGGAATCAGCTTAGATAATGTTTAAGGTCTAGATCAAATTTTTTTTTCGAACATCTATATGAGTCATGTTCATAGAATTTTTATACTATCGTGATATCTATACTGACGACTGCTAATCCTAGGATGACGAAGACGGGGAGGAGACCGACGATCCACCCAACGACATCCGCCCATCTTGGATACACGTATGCTCCATATTTGAGTGGCTCGTATTCGACCCAGTTGAAGAAGAGTATGAAAAATAAAGCAGCTGGTGTCACCACTTTCCACATCCAGGTCCAGAAGAATCTCCAGACTCTTCCTCGTGGTCCAATCATTTGCTCGACATCATCCAGGAACCTATCGGCTCCATATATCCATGCTACCAGGATGCACTCGCTGATGGCTATCAAGAGGACCGACCAATTGGCAGCGTATTTATCCATCAATTGAAGCCAATACATTCCAGCCTGAAGTAATCAAAATAAAAAGCAGTTATGAATAAGAAGCAAACTATCAAACCGCGATGGAAGACGTATTAATAAGATGCGAATATTTACGTTAGTAGTAAATATAATTCCACCAGCATATCCAAGTACAGCCGCTGTTAGGACGACGCAGAACTTATAATTCCGTAGTGCAGGGATTCCGTCGAGTATTGCAGTGGTTACGGTTTCCATGAGTGCGAATTGAGAATCCAGTCCAAGAGTTAATAGCATGAGAAAGAAGAGAAGAGACCAGACAGGAGCAACCGGCAGTCTAGCGACGACCTCAGGGTAAACGATGAAGGCCAGCCCTGCACCTTGGTCAACGACCGAGGCAACCGGTACATTTAGTTCATGAGCCAGGAACCCGATGACGGAGAATATCACAAGACCGGCGAAGAAGGAGGTGCCAATGTTGCTGACAGCTACTATGAGAGAGTCCTTGTAACAGTTGTTGGTGAACTTGTTGTAGGAACTCAGGGTGATCAGACCACCCCAGGCTGGACTCAAGGCAAAGAATATCTGGACAGCAGCGTCGCCCCAGACCTTGGCAGACGTCAGGCGTCGCCAATCCGGTGTCAGGTAAAATAAGATCCCTTCGTCGGCACCAGGTAAAAGAATGCCGCGGATGAATAGGGCAATCTGGTTAATTTTTTTACAAATTTTTATTAAAATCCCAACGGCCTGAAGTTGGTCCAGAGAATCCTTACCAGAACAACGTAAGGAAACAGTGCAGTAAAGTAGACGACCTTGCCAGAGCTTTGTACACCCTTGCTGAGACAAAGAAATACAATGACCCAAGCCAGGAAAAGACAAGACGCTAATGGTAGACGAATTGATCCGGTTTCTTCGATTCCACTACTCAGTCCTAGTACGTGATTACTGAAATATACGTATTATCGATTAATATCACACAATTGATTATACAGATCTAACAGGACAATACGTACTTAAAATATTCTTCAGCTGGCGGCCGCCTTATGGCTGTTGTTATATTATGCATAGTTAAATTCATAGAAATCATCTGAGTGGAATTCAAACAGTTCCCTTTGTAATACGAAGTGTTCTGTGCTGCGCATGTCTCAGCAGCTTCCGGTGTGAAACAGTCTATTGTACTCCAGGAAGGATCGCACATACTCCAGGGTAGCTCACCTCCTCCTGAGAACGCATGAAGAAAAGAAACCAAAGTATAATTGTAGATTAGGAATTGATTGACTGAAGATGTAGGCCCGTACTCATACCTCTCTTTTAGCGTTAAAGACGTCTTTTATCGACTGCTATCTGCTGTCTTTTAATGACTAATAGACGTCTCTAAAGACGTCTTTAACGCTAAAAGAGAGGTATGAGTACGGGCCGTAGAATTTTTATTAACGACATTACCTATCACTGATGCTATCATGTAGTACAGAGTCCAAGCAATGATCAGATTGTAATAGAGCATTACCACTGAGCTTACAAGTACCATGCCGTATCCGAGTCCTCGAAGCAGAGGACAGAAGCGCTTGTAAGCTGCGACGGGTCCAAGACTCGCGTATTGACCTTGGGTATAACAATTGATTACGTAAATAGTGTATTTATTATTTATAACAAATAAATTAATTATGTTTAGTTCACCTAGGGATAGTTCCATGAACATCAATGGCAGTCCGGCTATGATGAGCATCACTGTAAAAGGAATAAGAAAGGCACCGCCGCCATTGGAGTAGCAAAGGTACGGAAATCGCCAGACATTGCCAAGGCCAACGCTGTATCCTAAAAGTGACAGAAGAAAGTCGAATTTTCCGGTCCATGTTCCTCGTTCAGGATGTTCTTCTTCGCCACCCTGTAGTGGCGCCTGACTGTTTGCTACCGAGTACTTGTCCTCATTCTGTAGAAGGAAGGTTCACCAGGTTCAAGATAATGGTCATAGATTAAGGTAAGACTGATCAGGAACCAAGATGACTTACGTCCCAGCTGTCCAGGTAAGGTCGTATCCTAGGTGGCGAGTCCTCCATTCTCTTAGCCTTAAAACGTAAAACCGGATAGCCAGTGCTGCTTCAAAAGTCAATCGATCCTTCTTCTCTTCATGATCTTCCCTCAGACTCTTCCCTCATGGATGACTCGATAATCGTTTCACTAAAGTACATTTGATTTCAATGACACGAACCTCGTGCAATCCTTCCCAGCACATAATAAACTGTAATACGGATATCCTTGCATGTTCCTTATTTTCTAAACCTTTTTTAAACAGGAAACGTTAGACATTTTGAATCACAGGTTCTCTCACTAAGAAATTCGATTGGTACCCGGTGATCTTCTGGGTGAATTATATAAATTCCTAAGGAACACTTTAATAGACTTTGGAATTGTTGGGCACGGTCCTCTCCTTTTTTGGGGGACTTCTTGATTTCCGTCTTCCTGTCCGTTGTAAGCTGTCAAGTTCTCCGTGCCCCCTAAACCGTGGCACTGTGATTCCTCACGGATGATGCACCACCACCAGATGATAATATGATCCCCTATCCAGCGGGTTCACCCTTCTGTGTCGTGCACTTGGCTGCAACTCCAGAGCCGTAGGGGTTGACAGTTAACGAGCCAGAGGATATCAGACACAGAGACAGGGTGAGAATCCGATGAAGAGACGATCAGATGACGAGACGGACGTACAGAAAGAGGAGAACAGACGGGCGGACACAGAGGGGTTGCCCACGCCCGGCCAGCTAGCCAGCCTGCTTATGGGAGCTTACGCTTTGCCAGCACCCCCGTTGAGCCGTCAGCCCCGAAGCATCGATCGATATTACTGCTCCTGCGAGCTGCGTCCCACTCTGAACCTTGCAGCCCGCTGCCGACTATCCTCCAACCCCCCAAGTAGCGTACACAACCTTATAACTATATATGCAGAGACGTAGGAAGGCTACGTCGTCGTTCTCATCCTGCGTCCTCTAAGGGGTGGCTTCATTCGTGTGGATCACCTGAAAGAAATTGGCCTTGAAAAGAGCTGAATTGAATATTGAAAAATTTAAGGGTAATGCAAGGTGGGATTTTTGATGATGGAGGATGGATTGCGAGGGGGGGGGGTGATGGTGTTTTAGGGGCGAGTTTGATACTTATTGTTAATAATGAAGTTTTTGGAAAAGAGTTTGGTGAAAGTCTTACTGTTTGGAGCACCCGTTACACTTTGAGTCTCGGGGGTTGTTGTCGAGATTGCGTGGATTCGGCTGGTTTCGGGGTAGGTTAGGTGCGACAGGGGTAGAGGGTTGAAACGGGGTGAGAAGCGGATGGCAAGGTCGGCCTTGATCGAGGCCCAGCCACATCTAAGCGGAAGCTTCACCCACTATCAGCAACCCCTACGCTTCGCAACCTACTCCCGTTTTACCAAATATCTTTCGGAATCCGTATTGCGTGCCGTCTGATGTCAGCTGTTAAACACCGGTAGCGTTATTTTCATCTTCTCCCTTCTTTCTTCACCTTCCTCCTGACGTCATGGAATCGACTGACATATCTATTGAACTGTAAAAAAAAGTTTGTTTAGTATATCAAAAGAAGATAAGCTAGGTACGTAGATTTGTGTCTATATAATGCACCGTCCCAGATGTCAAAGAATGCAAATAACAAAACAAGAAGAAAAATGAGGAGCGTTATCCGTTATCGAGTATAAAATAAAATCGAGATGAGATAATACAGGGAAACGGGACATTGATCTACATTCTAAAACGAAGGCTTCTATCCTAGAGTGGCTCTAGAAACGTGAGCCCTTTCTCAACTGATACATAAAAGCTTCGAGTATCCCGGATCAAGCGCAGCATCCAAAGGAGCAGGAGGATCAGTGAAAATGTTCTCTCACGCGAAAAGTTCCTGATACTCTTTTTCTGGGTAGAGGAAGGAAATTGTCAATGATCAGCAAAATTTTTCATAAATTGCCCAATTACCACTCCTTTCAGGATGGATCCCATCTGTGGAGTAAAAATTATAATTTTATTTACGTATACCATATGCGTCGTCGCATGGCCTATAAAATTGCTGCGAGTTTTATATGTCAGAATATATATACTATATGTACATATACATATATGTATGTTAGCATTGTAAGTCGAATGAAAAGCTCGCAGAAAGCTTTTATATATTTGCTAGGAGTTAATGGCTTCCTGTTCTCAATGATAGGATCTTCACCCACCTCTAACTGGCAATGGATTCCAACCTTTAATCCCCAGCAAAAACCAGTGATGAGAACAGTCTGCGATTTGTATACAAACTAGACAGGCTTGTTTTCGCCTGCAATAGAGTCGTTGCTAAAAATAATAATTTTGGAGATTAGGGAGTCATTAGGCAAAATTCTCCGCGTCATCAAACCAAGAGAAAGAACCTCGGGAACGGAAGGAAATAATTTGGTTAAGTAACGGAAACTAATAAACCTACAGTCATGTCCGTTATTTGTCTGACTGTACAAATGTAATACTGGGTACTGCATCCCCTGTTAACCTTGCGCCTTCCTTGTGTGGATCAACTGAATCATGCATTCTCTATCATTAATAAAAGTGTTAAAAAAAAACGGAAATTCAAAGTACGATCTAGTTAACTCGGGAATGGTCGCCTGCTACTGCTCGAACGATGAATAGGGTGATCGACTTCAATGACCTATAGAAAATGGCTTACTCTACACAGCTTTGGTTGAAGAGTTTTCTGTATATTGAGATAGTTATCGACTTACCGTTCGTTTTAATGTGAGAATGTACAAATTTTCGTTCATTCATTTTCAATAACGAATCATCGTTGACGAAAATAGATTAAACGCGTACGATACGAATTTAATGCTATTTTTTGTTTGACAGAGTTCTTGTGCATCGAGTGCATAACTTGTAGCCTTATGCGAGCGAAACTGTGCATCATATCACATTTGATGATTGCAGAAAAATTTTCCGATAGAAAATGTAACAGATTACATTATATTCTCAGTGCAAAGAAATGTTGTCTATGGAAAATTTTAAGACATACTAACGGATCATTGCGACTGCTGCCATCTATGAGCAGAAGCCGCTATTATTTCGTTAACTGGGAAGACGAACTTAGCTCAGTCATTTCGGCAGTGAAACTGTGGACGCCGTCGTGATCGTCGGGTGAAAACAATCGTACAGTTATATCTGCTTGCCTTTCGCGTGTTTGGCGCAGCACACGGGAATTCCTATTCGATTTATCTGCAGCCGATGGTTGCATCTTCTTGAACCAGCGTCTTGTTGACCAACGGCTGTATTTACTTGTGGTTAGTAGTATATACGTTTGATTACCGTCGCTTTCTACTTTTGTATATGAATTATCATAAACTTGTTCTTACTATGGCTTATCTTCACTGTCTACTATAGTTACTTATATCTGTCCTTTTCAGTTTCTGTATTTCGGTTTACGGGGCTCTAGCCCCAGATCGAATAAATTCATTTCTCTCTCTCCTGAATGATATTGTACGAAGGAAAGTTTCATAGGGCTATCTTATCGATAAAGAATATTTTGTGTGATTATTATAGTGATTTATGTGGTTTATTGGTCATTCACCATTCTTATGGCATACATTGCGTTCGATGTTTTTAGAAAAATTTACGAATCCAAAAAGCTGCAACGTATCGTACGAATAACTACGGTTGATAATTTGAATTTAACGTTGTAAAATTTCTGCAGTGATGTTGGTATCGCGTTGTGTTTAGTTCGTGGACGCCTCCACAGAGTGCGCCGGGTGATAGTCTCGTGAAATGGCGAGTGCGCGTTTAGTCTCGAGTGATGTGCAGTGCTTTTGTATTTATTATATAATAATAACGCGGCAAGACAGTATTAAATTAATGAAGTAATTGACATATTGTGCATTGTGTTTCCATTGTGTGATACTGTTAAGTTGTGACATTGTCGAACTACGAGGAGACGGATGGAAGTTCAAGATTCTTCTCCAAGGCTTCAACGGACATTGCTGTTCACGTGAGTTTTTGATATTTAAATAGTTTTCAAAATATTGATGCATACTATGAGTGTGATAAACGAAATTAATTTTCTTATAAGAATATTTATGAAATATATTTCTCGTTCGTCTGCATCGTTTGGATCCGCGATGCTTGACGATACGATAGCGTCTTTTTAAACTCGGCGTCCCTTTTTCCAACGGTCTAAGGGCCGATTTTGCAAACACGATTTATTGTTTAAACTCGATTAAACTGCCTGATTAGCCTATCGGATACTTGTATTCAGACGATAAATTGTATTTAAACAATAAACTGTGAAATCGGCCAGGTGTCGTAGATTTAAATATAAGAAAAACAAAAGAGAAAAAATACGATGAAAGCGCAATAAGTTTTCGTCCATTTTATCCGATTCACATAGCAACATACTAAATTGCCGTGAAGAATCGAAGATCGAGGATCGCACCCCTACAATTAGATGAAAGGAAATGCTTGTCTGAACGCCTGAATGCTCCAGGGCGTCCTAGTGCCATCCTTCGCTATGTTGCGCAACGTTGCAACGGTAAACGAGTCCAATAGATCTTTGCAGGCGGTGCACTAGAAATCCTCCACAACTCGAAGACGAGAGTCGGTGCATGCCGATGAGCCGAGCTCTCTAATCAGGATGCAAGACTCGGCAGCATCCTCTGGATCCGGGTTTTCCAGGAGCGTGGATACGGGGAAAACGTAGAAAAAGGCACAGCGTGACAAAGAGGAAGGAGAAACGAAGGTAAGAGCCTGTTGAGAGGGCGAGGGCGTGTTAAGCCCAGGAGAAGATCTAGCAAAGGAAGAAGAGGACAAGACCGGAAGCACGAGGTGTTACATTCCATCTGAGATTTTCAAATTACCGGATTATCTCGTGGAAACTAGCTGCCTCTGCAACTATCTAAGGCGCTTAACGTTCTAGGACACGATGGCGGTACTCGAAGTGGGAGCGGAGCCGGATAGCTACGTGTTATCCCGATTTTACTTTTAGCCATCCCCTCATCGCCGAGGGATAAGGTCGAGCGGTCTGGACGTCAATGAAAAGGAAGAAGACACAAAATGACTGGTACCCAGTCGCTACGTGGAGTTCATGATTCCAGAAATTCTTTTTTCTTCCATTCAATCGGTAAGCGAACTTCGTACAAGCTATCTCGTTACCAACCTTATTGTTATTATTCACGGAAGTCGCATCTAGTTAACGAGACTTCAATGCGGATACGATAGACGTGCCCTCAACTTTTCTCTCTTGTAATCAAGCGAGACGCTGGGCAAGTTCTAACGGCGTCTTTCTGCAACAACGCTATCGGCGAGAGAACTTTCTTTGCAATTCCTTTTCGATTGAATGATCGTACCGCAGACTCCCTCTGTGTGATCAGCTTTCATTCACGTTACGCAAGGTTAAAGGGAGATACGAATACCCATGAATAGAACGAGTACACAGAGAAATAGAGTCCTGATTCCATAGCAGTATCTGCGATATTAATACGAAATACTAGATTTCAAAGGATCTATAGATTTTTCATGTAAAAGTAACAAACGTCGTTGGTGATTTTTATCCGTGGTGATACTTATAACTAAAATTCTATTTTACTCGTATCCCAAGAATTTTGACAGGCGTCCATGTACTCGTAAACGTAGTTAAAAATTGAACGGACCTAACGAAATTTATATTTGCATTGAACAGCCGCCCTTCTGCCCGATAAGAATAATGGAGAGCACGAATATCGAAATTTTATGGAAATTTTTTTTTTTAGAACCCATCACGTGTTCGCCAAATAGTAAAATTCCATTGCATCGCAGCGGGATCGTCGTCCTATAATACGTTGCGTCAGTCGTATCAAACTATGGTTCTTTTGCTACCTCGTGGAAAGCATGCTCGTTCATGCGGCACAGCAGGCACAATCGATATGTCAATCGATCCGGTACAGGAGATCTTGTAAAACCACGAAGTTTCTACTATCCGAGATTCCCCCCGGTAGTCGTGTCGCGAAGTTGGCTGCTTCCTGGTGTGCGGAAGCTTTACGTAAAACCAGAGGTGCCTGTCGCAACGTGGATTTCCCCGGTAGTTGACGAAATTTCGGAACGCAGGCAAGACGGAACGAAGAAGCGAACTGGGTGAGTCTCATGGGGGCGTTACGAGCTGAATTGGCTCGATCGGCGATCATCGACTTGCCACCATATCCGTCCCTGGTGGTGAAGTCGGGTACTAGTCGCACCTCAATGATTCTCGATCGTCGCTTGTGAAATGATCGGCATTTGCCGTGGCTAATTGCCGTAGAAAATTGTCCGTTCCCATATGATGTGGTGGGAGCGCTGTCAAAGGCTTTAAAAGGCATTAGTCAACGAGCGACTTTAACGATCTCTTTGGCGCATTGACGAGGAAGCTGCGAACTTGATTATGTACCGGTTACTGGGACTCATATTTTTGTCGGGCTGCGCCCTTGGGAAACCTGCAAATTACGATGAGTATCTTGCTGTCGAAGGTGACGTAGCGTCGGTTGGATCGCTTCGTCGTGAAGTCAGAGCACCGGCACCCATCGGCTTCGCCACTGAGGTCGAGGATCTACTCTTCGCTGGTACCTCGCCCAAGAAGTCGGAGAACACGAAGAAACACTCGAAGAATGCTTCAGGTAATGGATTAACGTCACTTTGACTCTAACTCTCAGTTCTTTGAAAAACTTTTATCTTATGGCTGACGATCAATGAAATTTGAACTAGGCAAATCCGACGAGGGTGGCTACTACAAGGCTTACGGCAGCGACGCCGAGGGCGAAAAAGGATACGTCAAGCAAACTTACAGCAAGGGAGATAATGGATACAAGACACTAGACACTTTCCATAAGCAGGATGGCGATAATTATGGCTTCGAGAAGCATACCGCCTTTGGCAAAGCTCAGGGCGGAGAGAACAAGGGTTCCCATGGACACAGTGGCAGCTACAAGAATCACGACGGTGACGACGACCACGAGGGTGCCGGTGAGCTATTGGTTCTTTAGTGTATTATCCTTGACGCTTCCCGATCGAAGGATTTTAATATTGCATTTACTTTCAATCAGGCACAATTGTGGAGAGTCATTACGTGAGTCCGCATGGTGGCGACGCTGGTCACTACAGTGGCGGTGGTGAGGGTGAACATTACACTTCCGGTGGCGAGGGTGAACATTACACTTCCGGTGGCGAGGGCGAACATTACACATCCGGTGGTGATGGCGGTCATCACGTATCCTCAGGCGATTCTGGGAACGGAGAATATTCAAATGCTGGTGGGCATAACGAGCAATATTCCACTGGGGGTGATGAGGAGGGGGCTTATGGAAGTCGCGGATCTTATTCCAGCGACGGAGATGGAAGTCATTATTAATTAACCAAAGATTAGCAGTATCAGGTTACTACAGTGCGTAGACTAACGTAGCTTAGACTAGATAGAATCCAAAGCATCAATGTCCTGTACATATATTTAAATTCGTCTCATCCTTGTTAACCATTAAAGCTGTTAATTAAAAAGAGTAGTCAATTATTTTTTTTATCTGCAAATAGTATACACTGTATACCCAACTTTCTGTATACGTTCCGAACAAATGTGGATAGATTAATACTTCGTTGTCACCTTTTAAGATAGTTTAATCCAAACGACCTGTCTTCAAAGCCGGACTCTGATCGATGATCGTTCTTAATTAACCTCATTTTATATAAAGTAATATACGCATCTGCTTTTTCCCAGAGCACCAGAAGGCCGGATTCGTAAAAAGGTCAACCGCACGATTCGTTCGAATATCCTATTCACGTTTGGTAACCCCAGGACATCAATATCCGTTTCCTGACAAAAGGAGAATCTCTGAAAAATGATACTTCTGACTAGCAAACTTTAGAACACGCCAATAGCCCCATAGTGGTGCCGGTTCTAGAACATTCTGCGGTATACACAGTGAAATATGTACCCGGTGATTCATTCGAAAAGCATCACCCGAACGTGGCTTTACTGTAGGGACCAAGACGCGCTGACTTCAGCTGGTACGTTTGGGCTGAATAATTCAGTATAGACTGACTGTAGGAAGACCAAGCGACCAAGGGGATGGCAGGCCGTCGCCTAAGCTGACAGAACAAGAATTTTTCTCAGAAGAAGGAAAAAAAAGTGTACACCAGTCACGCGACGCATGATCATACCACCCTAGTTAACCAAACCCTAGGTCTTCGTGTTGGGTTAGCAAGCTCGCCAGTGCGAACATTCGTGTATTGCAATTATTTATAACGAGCAAAGTTTCCCTCGTTGCGTTGAAATTCGGATTGTTAATTGCACGTGATAATTGCTATTAATGATTGCGCAGCGCCTATAGCATTTTTATTTTTACTGTATTTATTTTTTTTTTCTCCACCTACCTGGGACGATTAAGGGTTGACAATTTAAAGATAAAAAATGTTCAATCAGTCGTTTCATAAGAATTGCAAATAACGCTCTATCTTCATTCGTCATTTGTTCAAGTTATGTATATATATATTACATCTAACTAATGTCACGGCCTCCAAGGTCGTTCATTTATGCCGTCGTCCTAGCGTGACGTGATCGACGCGTCGCTCCGTTGCACGAGAATGATCAATCGAGCAGCGTCTGCTTTAAATTGGGAAACAATTTCATTAACAGCCACGAAGGCTCGCGGAGGATCCTTTGTCGCTCGAGAGGAATCTGGTAGATTTATTCAGCGGAAGAGAGTGCGGTGTAAGGGATGCTGGGGTAGTAGGGGTAGTTGGGGGGGTGTCAGTGTAAGGGGATAGGTAGATAGATACAAGTCGGGGGGAAGTTGGGGGGGGGGTTGAAAGAGTACAGAATAGAGTATGAATGTGAGTCAGTCGGATGAGCGTAGGGGTTGGCAGGGCCATCAACTGATTGCGAACCCCCTGGGAAATAGGGGATGAAGGGGTGACTGTAATTAAGCAAATCTGTAAAAGAGTTATTCAGCTTTAATGCCATTGGCGGAAGACTCTAGTAACTTGCGATGCCCTCCAAAAGGTGTTTCGAGGAGCCACTGCACGGTAGAGGGGTTGAAATAATATATGAAGGGGTGGTTAAGAATTTTTTTTTTTTCACCCACCATTCGTCTACCACCCTTTGGGTATTCGTGTCCGATACGGTTCTTTCTGCTAGGGGTTAATTCTTATTTTTGGTAAGGGGTGAAAAATTTCATATTCATCCCTTTACGTTTACTCTTAGATTCCAGGCTGGACCCAGGTGCGTATCACGCTGGACGAACGAAGGGTGGCTTAAGTCATTCGCCGGGGCTTAGAATTCCACAAGGTTCGAAGTACTACCTATATCCCTTATCTTCCCTTTAGTTTTTACTCGAGCTTACCGAGCATTCCTCTTGGCGATATCCGATCCTCCCCAAATCATCTAATCTCTTATCTGTCGACGAGCCACTCATCCGGATCGCCAAGTTTCTGCCAGCCGTGAGTAAGACTTCCTAGTGGAAATTTTTATCTTGATTATTCAGCGTCTACAACCCCGGACCGTAGAATTGGGCGTATCCTCACCGGGGCGACACTGCCAAATAACGTCGTAAAGACTGCCGACCCGTGTCGTACTGCGTTTCGATTACGAATTTCGTTTCTTGGTGATAGTGGAATTTACGAATGGAGTAAAAAAGAAAAAATCGGATCGAGGGCTGTGGAAAATATTTTTTTTATACACGAAAATAGATCGGTAGGATTTTTGGAAAATTTGCCAAACGGGAAGCTGATGGAAATACTTGGTAAATATATATATATATATTTCGATGACGTTCAAAGTCAATAAATCGTCCATCGGTTTATGACGTTATAAATGGCGTTGTTATTTTCACGCCAGATATTACGTTAATACGATTAATGGTGGAATTAGACGTTTTATCGATAAGTGCATCGAGCACGTGGCGTCGATGTCAAAACGTTCGTTACGTGTTTATACCTTATACCAACATCCAGACTGGTCCACCAATCCGTAGTCAGATTTTATTTAGTTAATTATAATTATGCAAACGTCCATCAGAGTGTACTTGAAATAGTGGATCCAGATCGAGGATTGTCTGTATTGGCTCGTTGTGATCATTGAAAGCCTGATGGTTGTGAGCCTTTGTGATTAACACGTCAACTTCGTGATGAATCTGATAAAAAATATCACAATGGTAGATCATATCGAAAAATGCAATTTTTTTGTATACTTTGGTTATGGTTTGAGTTTTACATTTTGAAAAAAAAAATGGTGCAATTATCAATATACTTGGCGGTGTAATTCCCCCCCCCCCCATCCCCACTGGTTTTTTAAGTGTCGATTGCTAATTTATTTTTCATCATCGACACCTTCCCCAGGGAATTTTATTTGTTTAGCCTTGAAAATGAATTCGGTATGATTCACCTCGCGTATCTCCATAGTTACTTAACGGCGTTGAAATTTATTCGAAATTCGGCCGGTGATTGCTAAGGGGGCTTTTAATCGAGGAGGATTGCACTGGGCATAGTGGATTGCCAATTGGCACAAGAGCCAGGATTTGCATTAAGACGGGACTTGCACTTCCTGCTACCGGGCAAATGGTAGGGTATAGGTACCGATCGAAGAAAGTCATCAGATCGTAAAGGATTAGTGTATCCCACTAATACGTAATCGCTTAATGCATTACCTAATGAAGATAGTCGATTCGCAAGTAGCTACCACTGTATTTGCAATTTAAATGGTGCAATGCAATTTAAATCGATAACACTCAGGGTTCCTATGGGCATCGAAATTTATTGTGCAACTATTATTATCGTCATCAGTTGATTTACCTGTCAAAGTGCTTAGTCAGAATTTACGGTGAGATAAAGTCCCGGCCCTGTGAAGTGACGCGGGCCTTGGTAAGAATTTATTTGCGACAAGTTGCAGTGTTAGCCGGTGCAAAAAACAAATGTGCAATAAAGTGGGATAGTGCAATCGAACTAATCGATCCGTGGAAATATTTCGACAGGTGAGAATTGGCGGTCGAATGGCGTCAGGAAAGTCAGGGACCGTTTTTAACCGAGTTGATGCAGATGGAATTCGAGTTGGGCACATTGCTTAGGAATCGAAGGGAAACATGGTAATTGTCTTGAGAAAGTGTGAAAGCCAGTGCCCGAGAGTGAGGTCCATAGGCGTGAACGATGAAAGCGATCAGAAGCGAGCAGAATGCTCGAGAATGACGTGGAAGCGGCCCGGAAGTAACGGCTGCGGAATATTTAAGTGTCCCGTAGTCACGGCGGACTTATCAGTTTTGATTTAGAGGTCCAGCGAGATGGGAGGCGGCGCGAGATTTTATCTGACGCTGACCGTGCTGTGCGCGGTGGTAGCTGGGACATGCTGGGCACGGGACGTCAGGGACTCGAGGAGGGAACGCCGGGACACCGATCTCGTGGCCGCGGCTTCCGGTCACGAGAAGCACGCGGAGTCTGGCGGCGGTCATCATCATCACGGGGATCATCACGAGGAGCACGGGGAGAAGGATCACAAGGGTCACAAGAGCGAGCATCATCATGACAAGGGTGACCACGGTGAACACAGCAAGGAGCATCATGCCGGTCATCACGAGGAGCACGGGGGTCACAAAAAGGAGCATCACGACGAGGCCAAGAAGCACGGCGAGCATCACGAGCACGAGAAGGGTCACAAGGGTGGAAAGTTCGGAGAGAAGAAGGGTCACAAAAAGGGCCACAAGACAAAGGGCTATCACAACAAGTTTCACAAGGACGAGTATCACAAGGAGCACAAGTTCTATGATGACTATCACAAGGGTGGTCATCATAGCAAGCACGGTGACTTCCATGGTCATCACGAGAAGAAGGAAGGCCATCACAAGAAGGGTGGTCATCATCATTCCGGTCACGACGAGGAGCATCACGGCAAGAAGGGTCATCACGATAAGGGACATCACGACGAGGATCACAAGGGTCATCACGGGAAACACGGTCACGAGGAGCATCATCATCATCACGAGGAGCATGGAAAGAAGGGCGGGCATCATGGCGGAAAGAAGCATGGCTACAGCAAGGGTCACAAGGGTTAATCTCTTTGCGGAATTGCCCGGTTTGGATTTTTTCCAGTTTTTTTTTTTTTTTTACTTGTTTCCGGTGCAGCCTTCCATGGAAGTATCTTGGACTTTAGTTAAGTTATCGTGGACTTTCTGTACAGTACCTTATTCCAGTACGGCTGCTCTGGGTCACGTTATGTTATGTTTCGTACAATAAAATTATTTTATTACGCAACTTCCTTCCACGGTGCGCAATTCCCTGCTATATCCATCCCAAAGATATAAAAAAAAAAATTAAAAAAAAAATACGGAAAACTTCTGCCGCGCGAATAAATAGCCTTTTCCAACTTCGCGAGGTTCGCGTGCGATCGAGTGCAGGAAAAAAATCCAGTGTACTCGCGTTACGTAATTTATATGTGAGAATACGTGATAAGGTAGGTAGACGGTTTTACCTGAAATTTCGTTAATTTCGTTGGTACTTTGAATTACGGTTTTAACGTATGAATCGAAGTGCATTGTTTGTACACTTGATAATGACTTTGTAAAGTACCAAGGGAAAGATCGATTTGTTTCGTGGTTTTATCAACGTCATTAAATTCGTTGTCCGCTGCGGTTAGCATTGCAGTAGGTTGCGGCTTAAATGCCGATTACTGTGCAATTTATCATTCTCTGACGAAAGGTTATATGATACGTAATGCCGAATTCCTGTTCAATGGATTTGAAATATTTCGTGATACAGCGCCAGAGAGAAAATTCGTATAATCGATTTGGCAATTGGCTCCTCTCATCGCGGTGGAACGGTTCTCGGAAAATTTTACACGCCTCTTTTAATTTGCATGTGCTAATTTGTTATTGGTCCATTAAAAAAAAAAAACAGCTGACAGGGCCGATCGCGACGATAAATAAAAGCGAAAAATATTATTTAATTAATTAAAAAAATGGAAAATGCGAACGCAAATCTGTTGCAAATTTTTTTTCTTCCTATTGCAAATTCGAGTATCGAAATGACCTATATCCGTGGGAATGTCAGTAAAACTGAAGATTATTATTTATTCACTTAATTCATGTTTATTTGCACGTGTACCTGCACACGTGGATCTCAGTGTGTGTGGGAGTCATTGAATGACCATTTTTGATTTAATGTTTGTATACTCTGCTAATATTTTATTATATTATTTTGACGTATCCCGTGATTTCGTTTCTTTACATTATTTTGCAGGATGTATTTACGCGAATTTTTTATATAACGTGTAATATTTTATAAAGTTATTTTGACTTGTATCGTGATTTCGCTTCTTTATATTTCAAATATTTTGCACGATGCGTTCACGCAAATTTTTTTTTATTGATCGGTATTTGCGATCGTGATATCCTTGTTGTTTACGTTCTATGAACAAATTTGAGTGGCCGTATGAAATACGGGGTGTTCGGACCGATGAAAATATTTCGCGAATAATCTATAACCACCTGCGGTTATTTGCACTGTTAAATGCTAGGAATTTCGTTATCGAAAAAATGTAACGATTCACCTGAATCTACAGGGTATTTGAAAGAAGGCTTGTTAATTTAAAAAACCAGTACGGGAATGGTTTCTTTTAATCTGGGAAACGTTTTTGGATTAGGTGTAAAAAAAATATAATTCATATATGTATATACACACTCGACACCCAGTGGATGCTTCGAATTGGATCTGAAATGAAATATTTTATTTCATCGGTTAAACACAAATGCTACGTTTCTGCCTTGTTTTTTGTGGGTTAACTTACGCATTTACAGGTAAAAGTACGTAATTACGTAATTCGATTTCGTTAACCCGCTATTTGCAACCGTGGATAGCTATACAGGGCAAAAGTTCATTTCGAAATTTGATCCTCGATTATTCTGCACGAGAGCACGCGTAATTGACAAAGGGACTGAAACAATGACAATAAACACAAATGTTTATAGAGGGATTGAAAGTTGTAAAATCCCCAAAAAAAAGGATTCGTATCACGTTCAGGTAAAATTTTTATCGAAAAATTAAAAATCGTCTATGACGAAAAAGTTTCACGAAAAATTGGCAAGAGGACCATTTAATTCGTGTGTTTTCTACGTTTCGAAATTTCGCAAAAAAAAAGGGGGTTAACGATGCGAGCGATGCCGTGCACCATCGAAGATTCAAAGAGACGAACAGAGAATCTTTCGAAAAGCGACGGGTTGGCTGATCTTAGGAAAAGAATCTTCGTAATTTTCAACGTCTGCGCTGAGCTTCGTCCACGAAGCGCCAGTTATTTTTAACTACGCCTAGTTATCTAAGGAGCGCTTACGTAAACCATTGGTGCGGGCCTACCTAATTGATTGTCACCGGTAAAAAAAAAAACAAATAGTTGTCCAATCCTTCGTCGCGCAAAATCGCGTGGCTGTCTGGTCCGGTCTCTTCTGTCCTTTTACGTATATAGGCGCCTGTGCCACATGACTGGGCATCGTGGCTTTCCTGCGAAAGGGAAAATCTATCGTGACGTGCAGAGATCACGAATCCCAAGCAAGTGGGAGCTGCCGAGCATCGAAAACCTTCATATAAATAGTAACCGAGTCATTGGAAGACCAGTCGTCTTTCGTACTCGCGGGCACTAGAATGGCTGGCCCGTCACAACGAGGATTTTACGCAGCAGCGTTTCTCCTGGTCCTTTGCCTCGCCTTGTCATTGGCCAGGGAGGACCTGCGGGAGAGAGAGAGACGGGATGTAGATCTTGTAGCGGCAGCAACCGGACACGATAAACACGAGAAACACGACAAGCACGAGGAGCACGGGGGCGGTCACAAGCATCACGCGGATCATCACGAGGAGCATGGGGAGAAGGGTGAAAAGGGACACAAGAGTCATCATCATCACGACAAGGGCGAACATGGTGAACACGGCAAGGAGCATCATTCTGGTCATCACGAGGAGCACGGGGGTCACGAGAAGAAGCATCACGACGAGGCCGGAAAGCATGGGGAACATCACGAGCACGAGAAGGGTCACAAGGGTGGAAAGTTCGGGGAGAAGAAGGGTCACAAAAAGGGTCACAAGACCAGCGGGTACCATCACAAGGCGCACAAGGACGAGTATCACAAGGAGCACAAGTTCTATGACGACTATCACAAGGGCGGTCATCATGAGAAACATGGTCATCATCACGGGCATCACGGAAGCAAGGAGGGCCATCACAAGAAGGGCGATCATCATCACTCTGGCTATCATGACGATCATCATGGGAAGAAGGGTCATCACGACAAGGGACATCACGACGAGGATCACAAGGGTCATCATGGGAAACATGGTCACGAGCATCATCATTCTCATCATGAGGAGCATGGAAAGAAGGGCGGTCACTCCGGCGGGAAGAAGCACGGCTACAGTCACGGAAAACATTAACGGCTCGAGCGCATGGCCAAAGATCTTTTTTGTTATCTAGTGTGTAATTACTGTTAAACATTGTTGAGTAATTGTTACAATAAACAATTTATCCTTTGAATAATTATATATCTCATCATTGTCATATGTTGCCGCTTGTCGAGGCGGCGTATGAGCTTTGGACTTTGGATATCGTGAATTATGAATTTTCTATATCTCATGGATAAAATTTCAGTTGTCGGAGGTACGTTTGGATTAATTCGGAAAATTCATCGGACGAGCTTTACGGATATATATATTTTTGTTGATTTTTCAGGGATGGGCGAATCGCGAATTGAAAAACAAATGTATAGGAATAAACGCGTTATATTTTACGAGCGTCACTTTAATCCTGCTTGATAAGCGGAGGCTTGTGAATTCGTCGAATGCACAGGGCAAATCGAGCGGCACGGTATTTGAAATTTTCAATAATTATTTTCCAATTAGGCTGCTCGATGGCGCGTGCAGAATTCCGCGTGCCGGAAGTAAAGGAATAATAGGAATTTCTATGTGTGCTTATTCACGTCGTGCTGTGCCCATACGAGTTTGGTAATTTTGAAAAGTTTTTTTTTTAAATATTTTAAGAGCCCAGTTCAAAAGTCCACTTCGTGCGTGCATGAATTTATTGGTTGGCCACCTGCTTCACCTGAATTGCTTCTATCGCCGATTGTATATATGCACTTGGCGAGAGACTCGACCGAGTCACTTGATCTAAATGAATTCCCGTGCTTTTGTCAATTTCGACCATCTCCATATATGTACGTGCACACGTGCGAAAAGTGCATAACGTCACTTGCGGATTTCATTTGGGCAGTCGATGCATTTTCGCTGACGCGGAGGATCCTTGTTTTATCCACGGTCACTTTGGCATATGTTCACCGGAAGTCTCTATCGACCGGACGAACTAGAAAATTGCTAAGACCGGAAGTAATATCGTTTCGATTTGAATTCGACGAAACAATAATGGATATTAATATTTCATACAAAAGTGCCATTTTGATAGTTTCAAAATTCACGCAAATATTCGTGTAATCCGGTTCGGTGATGAAAGTGCATGGATTATGGATAATTTATTATGCAGTCGATCGGAGGTTCAAGATGGCCATCGATCCTGCCAAATGGTCTTAATGGTGAATTAAAGCACGCGCCGGTGCTTCGTGGGAACGTTCGTAGTGCATCGACGATTCTGACTCTGATAGTGAAAGTGGATTTAGTTTTTGTCGAAACGATGACAAATACCGCTTACCGATTACGTTTTGTACTGTTGGATTATATAAAATCAGTATACACCGGTACGTGCGTACTTTCAGGAGTATACGGGATTACGAGAATCGGCGAAAAAAGAAAAAAGAAAAACGTAGTCTGCTGCATTACGGCAATTCCTATTAACCACAAGAAAAGGCCGAACGGTATTTGCAGCGAGCAGCACTCGGCTGCCTTCGAGTCATACCTTACAGGTTAGGTAAAACAGTTTTTGGCCAGAGCGGTGAAAATGGATCGGTGAAAGGGGGGAATCGAAGGATGCACGATTTATAGCGTTGTCTAAGTTCTTTTATAAATAGTCAACAATAACAATGAATTATGACTAAAACAACAGGGATAACAATAGCAACAGCTCAAGGATCCGCGCACCTGCTGGAAAGTGCTCGCGATACGTAAGATCGCTAATCAGCTGGTGGTATCTCTTTAGCTTAGTGTCCCTTCTTGAAGGACCAATGCTTGTGATCCTCATGACCACCCTTCTTTCCGTGCTCATGATGATGATGATGATGGTCGTCGTGTCCGCCGGAGTGCTTGTGACCCTTGTGATCGTGATGATGATGACCCTTCTCATGATGGCCCTTCTTTCCGTAATGATCCTCGTGATGGCCTCCGTGATGATGACCCTTCTTGTGATGACCACCCTTCTTGTGACCGTGCTCGTGATGATGTCCTCCGTGATGCTCGTGATGACCGTGGTCGTGATGCTCGTCATGGAATTCCTTGTCCTTCTTGTACTCGTCCAGTTTCTTCACCTCGTGATGACCGTGGGTGCTGTGTCCCTTCCCGTAGTGACCCTTCTCCCCGTACTTGTGACCCTTCTCGCCCTTCTCGCCGTGATGGTGCTCCCCGTGGTACCCGTCATGATGGTGATGACCCTTCTTGTGACCACCGTGCTCGTCGTAGTGGCCATGATGGCCCTCCTTGTCGTGATGGCCCTTGTGACCCTTCTCGTGCTCGTGATGGCTCTTGTATCCCTTATCACCTTTGTGACCGTGATGGTGGTGATGATCGGAATGATGCTCCTCCCCGCCACCCTTCTCGTGATGATGATGATGGGAAGCCGCAGTCTCCAAGTCGCGACGGTTCCTCACCTCCCTCGCTGTGGCCACAGCGACCAACAGGGCCAGGACCAAGAGTCCCAGCGGCATGGTACCGCGAAGGGCAACCATGATGAATATCAAACGATTGGTTGACCCAGTCCGCCCAATTCAATGTTCCTCACCTCTCGTCGAAAGGTGATGTGATTGTACCATGCCACCTGGCCGTATTATTTATATCTTTGATTTTTCGCGAGCGAACGGTGGTGGTGGAGCACGGTCAGCCAAAATGGGGGCTGCCTGGGATCTCATTGTTCGTTACCCACACTCGCGGGTAGGGAGTAGAGGTCTATTGGTTTCCCCGGGTGTTGCATTAGAGAGTCACTCTTTTTGCAGTCACACATCGCACAACTGGACTTTCCTATTCTGGGGCTTGACTTGTGCGATCTCCTTTCCGCTCTGCACTCTGCTTTCACGGTTTTCAACGGGCGACTGTCGCATTAAGCAAAACCGTTTTGCAATACCACGTCTGTCGGTGAAAGAATTATGTAAGCGCTATTGCGCCGAGTCACTGATAAGAATTTGACGTTATTCGTATATTACAAATTTCTCACACGGTGTCGTTGGACGATATGCTGAAATTATTTTCATTTTGATTCGCGCTAACTGATCTGGTTTGGTCATGGTTATTTTCATGTGACGTTGTCAGGTTCGATCGGTGTACGCAGGGTGTCGATTGATAAAAGATTTTTTTTTTATACTCGATAATGGCGAGCTTGCAAATTTTATTTTCGCGATAATACGAATTTTTTACTGACACTGCTGACTGCTGGAATTTTTTTTTTAATTTGCGTCTATGCATGATCTTTTTTTTCAGTTAGTCAAATGTTACTTTGTTAATGATCTGCATGACGTTGCTTAGCAATTATGGGAGAAATCTTGGAATTTGAAATTCCAGTGTGGGACGAATTTTTGGGTTCGACGTAGAGAAATTGCTTCGACGAGGGCGAAGTACCTATATTAAAAGTATGACGATGGAGAATCGGTCGTCGTGTCTAATTTGCAAAATTCATTTAACGTCCATGCGCATCCCCTTCTTGAGATTGATTAGCAACAATCAAAAAGTGGAATCGCCCTCTTTTTCTAATATTTCATTACGTACTCTTATTACAGCGTGAACTTTCCAATTCTCTTGCATGAATTTGCAATCGTTTGCAAAATGCGATTTGCGGTAATTTTTCACGGCGTTATAAAATTCTTCGTAGCCATTAACACATCTCTCGATATAAAAACTATAAGTGAAATTTATTTTCTTCCTCGTTACGGCTTTTATTTGCTTTTTGAAATTTCACGAGTTTCTCAAAAAATCATTTCCCTTATTTTTATACGTGTATCCGCCTGCATTCCTCGTCTATTTGCCAAAATACAGCTTGAAGTAATTTTTGTTAATTATTTTTATGCATTCTTTATTTTATTGTCCTTTATCGATAATACAGTCAAATTTGAAATCTATAATACTTTCTTATCACGAGATTCGGTAATTATCCATGAGTTCTTCCCAATTACGTAAATAATCGTTACTTAATTTTCTCGGCTTTTTATCAGCCTATCGGAATTACGTTAAGCCACTAGGAGGTATCGTGTAATCTGTCGATTCGTAACGCCTCGAATTTGCGGTAAAAACTCGAAATTCGAAAGTCTTCCTTTGTCCAGCTTTACCTCTATCAATACTTTTAATACTATTCCTCATTCATGGAAATACGTCCTGTCTGCAAAGAGTAGAAATTCTAAATAATTAAATTCCTTAAATAATGGATAAAGGATAGCTGCATAAACTATCACGTACTTAAAACTTGATTAAATAAATAATTTTCTTATAAATGTTACTTTCAATCGAGGGTCTTCACAAGGTAAAGTCTACCATTGATAATTAAAAAAAAAAAAAGGATGGAGGAAGAGGATAGTGATGTTTGAGATAATAAGACTCATGGATTTCTTAAATATTTTCTGTCGTTTAATTAATAAATTCAACAAGGGTAAATTTTCCCGAAGTGGTGGTGCCTAACAATAGTCAACAGAACAAAAATCAACAAATAACAACGACATTCCTTGTACTGATATTCAGCAGTAGTGTCATCAATGGTGATGTCCATGATGACCATGGTGACCATGATGACCGCCGCCGCTGGAGAATCCGTGATGCTTGCCATGATGATGATGATCTTTGTGGCCATGATCCTCATGATGCTCATGATGATGTTCGTGTCCATGCTTGCCATGATGACCATGATGATCCTCGTCGTGATGACCATGATCGTGATGTCCCTTCTTGCCATGATGATGCTCATGATGACCAGAATGATGATGACCGCCCTTCTTGTGATGACCCTCGTGATGTCCATGATGTCCATGATGATGACCGTGCTTCTCATGGTGCCCGCCCTTGTGATGGTCATCGTAGAACTTGTGTTCCTTGTGGAATTCATCCTTGTGAGCCTTCTTGTGGTATCCATGGGTCTTTTCGCCCTTCTTGTGACCTTTCTCTCCCCCATGTTTCTCGCCCTTATGTCCATGTCCCTTCTCATGATGCTCACCATAATCACCATGTTCATCATGATGATGTTTCTTGTGACCACCATGCTCTTCATGATGACCCTCGTGGTGCTCCTTACCATGATGACCATGATCACCCTTCTCATGATGGTGATGGTGGTGGTACCCCTTGCCACCCTTCTCGCCATGCTCATGATGATGATGGCCATGATGGTGATGACCACCGCCGTGCTCGTGATGATGACCGTGATGACCGTGATGACCGGAAGCGGCTACTTCCAGGTCCCTCTTGTTCCTCACATCCCTTGCGGAAGTGATGGCGACCACCGCGAAAATCACGGCCAAAGCCAGGCACGGTCTCAACGCTCTACCCCTGGACATGTTAGTGCTTTGAGAACTGAACATGCAATGGACTGACGAACCACCTTTAATCCAAAGCTTATATAGTTGGAGCTGGTGGCTTCTATACGTAATCGCTTTCGTTTAGTTAAGGGGACTCATTCACAATCGGAGGTTCATATTTCGCAAACACAGATTGCACGGACGCCGTTTACTATCGTCTACTACGCGCGGGAGTGACTCCTATTGGCTCTGTCGCTGCCCGACATATTTCACATGGAAACGCGTGCTGTTTTTTTTTTTTTTTTTTCATAATTATACATTTCTTAATTAAGCCCTTACACAGGATATGGATTTCTGTGGAAATCATTAGTTTTCTAAAATATCCCATGCACGATGGAATATTTGTATGGATCGATACTCGTGCATAACCATGAAGCAGACTTTACGTTTTTTTTACTAAAAAAAAATTCGTATTATTCTAAGTTTCGAATTACGTTAAAAATATTTCCTTTTTTTTACCCATCACTTTTATACCACTCTACAGTTTGCCGTGAAGATTTAAATATTTTTCTTTCTGGAAGATAAAAATTTGTTGGATTCTCCAAACAGATGGAACGATCAGTGAATATTTCCTGTAACGCCAAAGGGACGAAGGGAACGCGATGTGGCGACGTTGACAGATTGATTCATCGTTGTCCCTACGTCATCGCCAGTTTCAGAAGGCGTCAAGGGAGACTTCCAGTCACGGTGGATGGAAGTTTGAGCAAGCAAGTAAACATGATTTCAAACGGTTACATAACGTAGTTGGTTAGCAACTTATTTCCACCAGAAACCTCCATGACAATTTAAACAGGTTAAGGAGACGCCGCTTTCGCAACGGATTAATCAGCCAAGGAGAGAACGATTGCTTCCCTAATATCGCCGATTCTAGGTACGTCCGTACAGATATATAATCCGAGCGTAGCGGCGAGGTTTACCATACTAGAAACAGCAGCGAAATCAACAGCTTGATCGTTACGGGAGCAAAGGAAGAATGAGGTGTTACCTGGCGCTGTGCCTCGCGGCTGTCTACTTCCTCGCAATTCATGTGGTAGAAGCACGTGAGATTTCCAGGAGCAGACGTGACCTGGAAGCGGCGGCGTCGGGTCACCATTTCGAGAAGGGCGGCGGTTCGGAGCATCACTCTGGTCATCATCATCATCACGGGGAGAAGGGCGATAAGGGGTACAAGAGTCATCACGAGCACGAGAAGGGGCACAAGGGTCATCACGATCACGAAGGCCATCATGGACACTACGAGAAACATGGGGGTCACAAAAAGGGTCATCATCACGATGACGGGTACCACAGCGAGCATCACAAGGGCGAGAAGGGCGAGAAGGGTCACAAGTACGGGGAGAAGGGACACTTCGCAAAGGGACACAGCACAAAGGGTCATCACGAGGTTCACAAGCTAGATGAGTTCAAGAAGGATAAGGAGTTCTACGACGAGCATCACGATCACGGTCATCACGAGCATCACGGTGGTCATCATCACGAGCACGAGCACAAGAAGGGAGGACATCACAAGTCCGGCCATCACAAGTCTGGCCATCACGAGGGTCATCACGGAAAGAAGGGCCATCACGAGAAGGGTAATCACCATCATGCTCACAAAGGTCACAAAAAGGCCGAGGGACACGAGGACCATCACCACCATCATTCCGGCCATGGAAAGAAGGGTGGTCACAAGGAACACAAGGAATGGGCCTTCAAGAAGGGACACTGATCCATCGATTCTCCTATCTTATCCTTATCACGTTAATTGTTATGTTTGTCTGTCCGCTGAATATTATATTTATTTTACAAACAAAATAAAGATTTTAGTATCGTTCCCTACTGAAATTTAAATTTCAACGTCAGAGCTATACTTCTTCGCATTAACCGTTATCCAACCTTAAACCCAAATATTCATGTTCTCCGGTCACCCGTTATACTCGTCGTTGTAAACGATCATTTCGAGTAGTATGAGTTCGCGTGAAAAATAATTTCGCAAAAATTCCTCCTTTTTGCTCCCCCGTTCGTTTACGTCACTCAACGGCGCATTTTAGCCGGTAATAACTTTGACGTGCGTCATAACAATTCACGTGCGAATGATATGTCAGTTTCGACACGTGCATTAAGTCCGGAGTGTTTCTGTTAAAATGAAAATTTACACGTACCTCGGGTACGGGCGCGAACTAAATTCGTGTAACGTGGACGCGAAAGCTCTGAGCTTTTGTCGTTCTTACCAAGAGTGGTTATGGCTAACGGGAGCTTTCATCGCGCGATCAAATATACATGTCGCCTATGAAAAACTTTTTATCGACCTACGATTTAGGCACTGGACCAACGTCTCGAGGCTTACTTCGCGGTGCTTGGGAAATTCTTATAACTTCGTTACAAGGGCTGAGCTTGCAGACGTATCAAAATCCACAGCAAAGCCATTACGCTCGTAGAACGTTGCGCAAAATTATAAAGAAAGTCAATGCACCAAGTGACTGATCCTTACTTTATATTTGGACGAAGCTATTTACGTTAATTTCTTGACAATGCAATTTCTATTATTCGCTTCGATGACTCGAGGTGGGTGAGAAAAAGTTTTTGTCTTTTATTTTGAATTTTTTTACCTCTCTGTTTTGCTCATCAAGATTCCGATCGATCGACTCCCGTCGAGAGCAATGACACAGCGGCGGAGCACAGTAGTTTCTGGAAAATTTTTCAAGATAATTTTTACCTCGGTGAAAGGAAATTAAGATTTCAGATTGACCTGACATATACCGCAGTGCCATCTAGATTCGTTAGAAAAATCATCAGTAAAATCCATATTCGCGTCTCTTACCATCGACTCGACAGACCGAGCTTAGAATTTTCGAGTTTTCTATACCCGCCGTGAGTGCGAGAGAGACAGCCTTATGGGCGCTCGCGTGCGTAAGACAAGGACGGACATATCGAAAATCGAAATCACGGGTTACCCTCTTCTTTAAATAACGTATTCTCACCTCGACGCATGGCCCAATGTGAAATTCATTCCTCGTCTAATTCTCACGATAAATTCGTGACTTTACTTAATAAGATTAGACGAAAATTTTCGACTTTTCTCACCGTAAAAATTCCTATTGCAGTCGTTCGAAAATTTATCAAAAATATTTGTTTGATTTCACGCAGGCTTCAAATGGCATGAATTACGTCGACGCGCCTCAGGATATCTATTGAAAAAAAATAAGGTCACTTTTCATCACACCTACCTCCTACCCAGGACGCACTATCACCCGTAACAAAAAAAAATTTCCGATCAATTGACTCGCAGCGATTACGCAAGATGATCACGGTGCAACGTCATTCAGGAAGTCGAGGACGCTGATTTTTCTTTGAGCCACCAAGAAGAGAGCAGCTCCCGTGGTCGAGACTGCTACTTGAAATCTGCTAAGAAATAACGAAAAATATGTAAAACATTCTTCGACCAGTTTCATCCGAGTAATTGACGTAAGTCCCAACTTGCACTTTGGTACCGTCGGTAAAACAGAACGTGACTAATGTTTTATTTGTAAAAGTCATCGACAGTAAGGGGATAGATGTGGACGCGTCGAAAGGATATCTAATACGTCTCTTGCGTAATTACGTCGAATTGGATTTTCCGAGCTGGACCATCGCGCGATCGATACCTATTGTTCGCCGTATGCAAGTAAAGCCGATGACCATAGATATGGTCCTGGGAAAGTTGTCTCCCGCGTTCACCAGGCGTATCGCATTGACGTCGTAACAGCGTCGTCGTATCCGAACGTTGTTCCCGGGCCGTTCCCTAACGTAAGATGCCATTGTACCGTGTTACGTGGCCGACCGCTCTACATTATCCAATATGTATCGGGAGATAAAAAGACGTCTGGTACTTGATTATCATCGGAATTCATTGGGTTAAACGGTACGTGGATCGTAGGGGCGTATATAAATATCTAGAGGTGAGCTACTCGGCTCTTTAGTATTAGTTAGTGGTCCGTGAACAGCAGATGGTTGAAAATAATTTTAATCACCCCCTCCCCACCATACGTAATTGTGTATCACATATGACAGACGAGAGCGCACGGCAAGAAGATGGACTTGAGGTGTTTGGTCGGAGGTGTGTGCTTCGTTGCATACGTGATAAATCTCGCGATCGCCGAACCGATCGTCAAGGAGGAGGAAAAGATCTATGAGAAATCATTGGCTGATCATCAGGCGCAAACGACCGGTTACTCGTACAGTCATGAGGTCAAGAGCCAGGAACCGGATGGATACCAGGTGGATCATCCTGGGGAGCTGGGTGGACATGGGGCTGAGGTCATCAATGGACTGGGTCAAGTTGGGAGTCATAGTGATGATGACGCTGCGCCTGTCAAGGATGGGAACGCTGGGTACAGTGTAGGGTTGGGTTATGGTTTTTCTGTTTCTCATGGTGGTAACGGTCACAATGATGGTCATCGGTATGATCGTTATCAATTGCCAAACGATAAGGCTGATGATAAGGCGAATATTTATGATCGTTATGCTGGATATTATGGATCGACGGATGACGCTGCCGTTACCGATCTTGCTGCGTACCCACCGGCTGGGTCCAGTACCGGTAGTGGACCTTTGAATGATCACAAAGACAGTGCGAATGTTCAGGCGGATCTTGGTGATGTTCAACCTGGACTCTTTGCTAGGTATGCTATTTCTGATAATCATGCTGATGCTGTACCGGTACCAGGTGGCTACGTTGAATCTGGTACTGTGAACGTCCAGCCTGCGTCTGGCTCGAATATGAAGGCGGATTATATTGGAAAACTGAAGCAAGCTTACGACGTGGGAAAGGATGGAGAAATCAGTGGGAATGGTGGTGACGGAATAGCCTATACTGCACCAGGGACGATTGGCAACTATAAGCTGGATGGTATTGAAGATGGAAGTCCAATGGAATTGAGCGATTGGCTCAAGAGTATTGATCTTGGAAAATTGGGAAAATCGTACGCGGTTGGTATAGAGTCACAGCCAACCGTGTCGAAGGTTACCGCGCCGAATGGAATTGAAACTTTCAAAAAGCCGCTGGTGAATAATGTTGAGAAACCGTCGGCGTCTGCGACGTTCAGTATCGAAGTTCCCAATGCGCCGTTGCTGGCTAGCTTTATTTTGCCTAAGATTCCTGCGGTGGGAAGTGTCGAGAAAGACAAGGCGCCTTTGTTGATTCACAATCCTCGGACAGAGGTCTCCACTGGTCCCGCTCGCTACGATGTCAAAGAGAAAGAAGAACCGGAAGCTGGTCACGAACAGTACCAAACGGCACCTACGGTAACGGAAGAGGTTGCTGATGACAGTAGCCATGAAAGTTTGGAAGCACCTCAGGAAGGGGACTATCATGTGGAACATATCAGTTATAATACTGATGATGGCCATAGTGAACGGCAGAGTGACGGAAGTCATGACGATGAGGGGGGTTATGGACGTGATAAAGATTTTGGTAGTTATGTCGGTGAATTTCTTAAAGACTATGGGGATCACAATGGGCACGATGCTACCGGCCATGGTGATTATGAGTTTGCAGGTTATGGTGATCATAATGGTCATCTTGGATATCATAGTGAATATGACCGCTATTTTGGACATTTTGGGGAACATGGGAACGGCGGCAATGGTGGTCGTGCTAGTCATGGTGGAGGTGGTCATCATCATGGTCACAAGGATCATGATCATCACCACAGTTATGGTGATCACGGTGATTATGGTGATCATCATCATGGAAAAGGAAATGATCATCATGATCATGATTATTACGGTCATGGGTCTAAGGGTGACAAGGGATATCACAATCATCATTTCTTTGACCATGATGATCATGGTCACCATGATAGTGATCATTACAGGGACTTTTTCAAGGAACACGGTGGACATGAGAAGAGTCATGTGGATGAAGATTTCCTACACGGTCATCATCACGAATGGGGAAAGGGCGAGAAGGGTGGTCACTTCGGCGGGAAGAAGGGTCACAAAAAGGGTACCACGTCGAGTGGTTATCACAACGTTAAAAAGAAAGACGAATACACAAAGGAGCACACATTTTACGACAATGCCCATCGCGGAGGACATTATACCAAGCTTGGTGACCATGATACCCACTTTCATGAAAATGATGGTCATCACAAGGAGGGCAGCGATCACGATTCCAGTTACGAGGATGATCACTTTGGCAAGAAAGACCACACTGATAAGGGACATGGTATCAGTCATGACATTGGTCATGATAGTCAGGAGGGTCATAATTCCCATCATGACAAGCACAAAGAATACGGTGATAAGGGTGCCACGAATCATGGAACGCATCATAGTTTCTCGAGCGCTGATCACGATGATGACGAGCACCATTAGAATTAACAAGAAATGCCTAACCTAACCTAACCTTTTTCTATGAGACGTTTTTTAATTGTTTTACTTGCTTTTTTATCGAATTCATAAATAAATGAAAATATCCCCAAAGAGTCTAAAAAATTATTTCTCCAGGGACTTGATCCGTATAATAATTTTATTTCATTAACTGAAGATTACTTCTGCACAGGACAGGAAACACGGCGAGTAACAAATATAACAGGCAATTAAAAAAATCAATAAATCTTCTTTTCATAAGAACCAGACGAGACACCTGCTTCTTTACCGGCCTTGTGATCATCCTTTTTGGCGTATTCAATTTCGTTGCCATAATGCTCCTTCTCCCCCTCTTCCCGGTCGTGTCCCTGTACGGTGCCATATTGATGCCCATTAGTGAAACCACCCTTCTTGGCGTGCTCGTCTTCCTGATGAGCAGCATCCAGCTTCTCAGCCTTCTCGTGGGCGCCCTTCTCAGCCGAATGATGAACCTTTTCGGAGCCGTACTTTTGCTCCTCGCCGCTGTGATGCTCATCGTCGTAGAACGAGGTGTCCTTCTTGTATTCGTCCTTGCGATAGACGTTGTGAAAGCCGGTAGTCTTGGACCCCTTTTTGTGACCTTCGCTCTTGTGATAGTTCTCCCCTTTCTCACCCTTGGTACCAGCCTCGCTCGCGGCGTATTTCTTGGCCTCCTCCTCTTGGCCCTTCTTGGCACCACCAGACTCACTGTAATGCCCCCCATCCTGAGCCTGGGTCACGGCACCTTTCGTACCCTTATCAAAACCCTCAGCTGCCTTGTAGCCTTTCTCGCCCTTTTCACCCTCGGCCACTTCCTTCACAGCCTTGAAGTCCTCGCCGGCACCTTTCTCGAAGGATGATTCACTAGCGACTCCACCACCTCCTCCTAGACCCACTCCCCCAAGACCGACCGTCGCTGGTATGAACTGTCCATGTTGAAGACCAACCCCGTTGATGCCTCCGTACCCCAGAGAACCAGTCTGCGTTATTCCGCCCCCCAAATTCGAAATCCCCAGACCCGAACCTGCTCCCAAACCCCCTCCTAGACCAGTTCCTAGTCCAGACAGGCCAATCCCGTTTTTTGAAATTCCGTAACCAAGACCACCTACCAGACCTCCACCTCCGATGCTACCACCTACGTAACCCAGACCACCCCCTCCGCCTAGGCCTATACCCTCGTCGCCGATTGCTTCGTATCCACCGATGTTGTTGTAATTCCCCAATCCGATTCCACCCCCAAGACCACCCCCAACGCCACCCCCGATGCCACCGCCTGAAGACAAAAAAAGAATTTTTTGAAAATATATAAATTACAAATACAAAAATTCCATCAGGTCAAGCTCTCACCAGTGCTACCAATGCTATACTTGGTAGGAAAGATAAATCCAGATCCTCCAGATAACTGATTCAGGCCGCCTAGTAAGAACAATGTGCAACCTCAGTATATCGTCCCAAAAAAAAATGAAGACCTCTAAAACCTACCGGATAATCCAGATCTGAGTCCTCCAAAGCCACCGTAGGATCCAAGTCCTCCACCTCTGTTAAATACGTATCCACTGGCCGAGGCTTCCAAGTCCTGAGAAGCAGCATTGGAAACGTATGAGCTTGCACTAGAATCTTGAACCCTGTTGTCATGTCCCAGAACGAGATGAACCAGGCACACGATTATCACACACGTAAACTTCATTTTCTCTCGATCCAAGAAAAATCCAACGAACCACCTCGGAAAGTCGAAAAATATTTTTCTTTGCGCACTGTGTACTCGTAAATCAAGATCCTGGGACCGATGCGAATGAATCGACTTATCAGAGTTCGAACTTTATATACGAAAATTCTTTGGCAACATACATGACGCAGCCAACGATTGCCACACCGTACAAGTGTATAATATGGATCGGTGGCTAATCATCCAATTGCTAATCAGTGCCTGATTCCTCATGTGCAAACGGGTAGTGCACATCCGTTCTGAATGACAGAGAAGTTGCACATCCAATAACGACACCGTAGACGTTGTAAACCAGCCCGAATGACCTGACCCAAAAATCATCACGTTTCTTCATCAGTTATTCAGGTCAACAGCGAATGATTCCGTGATGATTTCGTTAATGGAGAATTTCTTCCACACCCATTGTCTTCGCAGTTGCACGACTCGAGGAAACACACGTCACGCCTGTGATATCCACGAAGGACATGATAAAGAATGTCGATTAGAAAGGCGATCGGTTTCCCTCATTAAAGTTTCTAACGTCAATAGGTAAAGATGGTTTCGATTGATTTTACAAAATTACCCTCGCAGAGCCAATAACGATCGATCAGTATCGTTTCGTCGATCGATCGATTTCAATGCCGTATTATCGGTGCTCGTCGCTTTCCATGTATTTCGTGATTAATTGTGAGTAAATCGTTCCATAATAAAATTTCAATTTTTTTTTCGAAAAAAAAACTATTAATAAAATCAAACGAATACGCGAGATCATTACAAGTCGCAAGGAAACGATAGTCGTCACAATCGAGTTTCTTTGTAAAATGATCGAATAAGGTGATTGAACTGGGGGGGTAAGTTTTTTTTAAAATTTCTTTCTAAATATATTGCCTCTCACAATGGAATATCGCCCTGACCCAATTACACCTGAAATATTCGATCGCGAAATTGAAACGTTCCAAAAGAAAATGTCTGCCCGTCACGGGCACGGAACACAGTGAACTCAGGTAAAAGGAACGAGTCGTTTGATTCATATATCTTTTTTTTTTGCAATTTATTACTTTATAGTAAATTTAACTGTATATACAAAAACAACAGAGATAACTAGAGTTAGTTCAAGTTTTGCGGATGTGACGTAATCAGTGATGGTGACCGTGACCTTTGCTGTAGCCATGTTCTTTGCCCTCGCTGCTTTCACCCTTAGAAGCGTAATCAGCCTGTTGTTCGTGATAAGACTCTTCGCCCTCTTCACCCTTGTGACCTTCCTCGGCGCTGCGATCGTGTCCTTTCTCGAAGTGGCCCTCTTTGCCCTCTTCGGCTTGATCGTGAGCAGAATCAAGATGACCACCCTCTTTGCGAGCGCCCTCGGCAGCCGCGTGATGCTCATCGAAGGCTGCATGCTTGTCGTAGTGTCCGCCTTTGTGATCCTCGTCGTAGAAATCAGTATCCTTCTTGTACTCGTCCTTGCGGTAGACATTGTGGAACCCAGTGGTCTTGTGACCCTTCTTGTGATGAGCTTGATGACCAAAGCTTGCGCCCTTCTCACCCTTTTCGGCCTCGTTGTGATGACCGTAATGACCTTCGGCTTCGCTGTGAGCTTTCTTGTGACCCCCCTCTTCATCGTAATGACCTGTGGAACATTTCACAATGATGATTCATCACGTTTCTACACATCGTGACTCGTGACTCACCCTTGTGATGTTGGCTGTCGTGCTCGCCCTTTTGACCCTCGTCGAACCTATGATGATTCTTATAACCCTTCTCGCCCTTTTCCCCATGAGCGGCATGTCCCTCAGCTGCGTATTCTTTACCGGCGCCATGTTGGTACGCATCTAAAGCCGCCTTGTAAGGTCCACCAAGTTCGGATACAACCTTGGTAGGCAGTTCGACTTCAAGGCCAATGATCTTCCTCGGCTTGTCGAATCCTTGAAAGCCATAGTTCTTGGTCGGCACTTCAAAGTCACCGTGACCTTGATGATGACTATGCCCATGTTCGTATCCGTCATCATCATCGTCATCATCGTCATCATCGTCATCATCGTCATCGTGATACTTTTCACTAGCACCCTGGACCTGGTACGGGACTTCATCAGCTTTGACAGGCACGTAGTAAGGTGCAAGAGCTTCCTGCTCCTTCGGCGCAACCGGCACAACGTATCCGGACTGAACTGGTGCATACCCAGCATGATTCACGTACGAGACACGATTGGGATCCTCCTTGACGTAGGCAACCGGTTCTTGCTGAACGTAGACCACAGTCGGCTCGTAGCGAACTCCTTCCGTTCCGTAGGGTGCAGACGCAGGTGCGGTAGCCACGTACGATACCGGTGCAGGTGCGTCGTAATAATGTCCACTGCCGTGATCGCTGTATCGAACATAAGAAACCGGAAGTCCATGTTGACGATCGTAGGAATATCCGGTCGCCGAGGTCTCCAAGTCGGACATCTTCATCTTGGACACTGTCATCCTCTCCATTTGAGCCGGCAGCGAATTGGCCCCAGCCGCCAGTATGCACACCGTCACAATAAACACCCCCATGATTGTCGATCTAGCTCGGTAGACGTTAAACTTGTTATTCGACGAATCCACTTTTATTCCCAGCCGAAGCCCGAGAACCGAGAACCTTATGACTCTACGTGGCTGGCTGCCGTCTTTATATATGCCGCCTAAGTCACTAAGGACCGTGAATATATTATCATTGTTCGTAGCGTCATACCAGGGCCGCTAATAATTCAAGTACAACGCGCTATTGACAGTGTCCTGGCCGGCATTCATGGAATCGAACGTTTTGCGTAATTTAGTGGACCGCGCAAAGTACCTCAGCGGGACCGCCGAGGGGCTGAATCGGTGGCTCCGGATAACGCAAGAGACTTTAGCATTAGTCACGGTCATTCGCCGTAGACCGAAACCAATTATCCAGGATCTAATAAAGGCTCGGACACGTTTTCGCCGTTTAATCAAATCGTATCGCTGGCCAAACGTGTCCCTTGCTCCAGGCGCAACCTATGCGAAATCATCGATCGTCAGGGGGCGAGACGGGTAGGTCCCGAAAGGCTTCGGACCTGCAGCTGCAATACGGAATTTGCATCTGGTAAAGATTTCTAACCTCACTTTTCTCGGTATTAAAATTGCGCTTTGCATGATCGGTTCGCCGAGCATTCGATCAGGCTTGCACCACTGGCCAGCGTAAACGTGTATATAACCTTGAGTGCGCAATAACGAGCCGCTACGTGAAATCGTGCCGTTTGTTGAAACAGCCGAAAGACCGTCCTTCCAGGTGCATTCCAGAGCTGGTCCAGCCGGCCAATGGGACGGAGGGATCGGCCGATTACCGTAAGATATAAAAGAGACCGACTACGTTCGGGGGGTTACAGTTTATATTGGCGCGTTTTGCCGAGAGCGTATTTACACCACGCGTACATCGTGATCAGGTGCGAAGGCGCGATAGAGTAATACCCGACTGTAGCACAGAGTATCGGGCACACGGGTACTAGGTTCCAGGTTCAATGATGTGGAGGGGCTGGATAGTGGCATGTCTGATAGGCTGCTCCTGGGCCCAGCCGACCAAACAGGAAATGGGCAAGATGTACGTGTCCCAGACAAAGCAGTCGGATCTGGAGTCATCAGCCAGCGGGTACGTCTTCAAGAACGTACCAGCTGAGAAGTACGCCAAGATCATCGAGGAGAGTCTGGAGGGTCTCGAAGACTTCGGGGACGCACCTGCTTCGGTCGCACCTGCGACTGCGGCCAAGTCCAGGTCTGACGCCGAGTTCCTTCCGCTTCCGCTCGGTGCTGATCCCGAGGCAGAGATGCTACCCGTTCACTATACGGGTCTGAAGCCACCCGGAGTCGATCACATGGAACTGACCTTCTTGGAACCAGTCATCCTGAGCTCCAACCGGAAGAGCACTCTCGTAGAGGGCTCCGCGGAGGCTGATGCTGCTCCTACGACCCAGGTCAAGGCCCTCGACTTCCTGGACGGCGCCGGGAAGCAGTTCGCAGCTGCGCAACAAGCCACCAGGGGGGCCCAGGGCGAAAAGGGTTACAAGAAGGCTGAGGTCTTCGACGAGGGCAAGAAGGGCGAAAGCGCCAAGGAGAATCAGAAGGGCGAGTATGCTGAAGCTGCTGGGGCCAGGAAGGCGCACTCTGGCAGGGAGAATCATTACAAGGGTCACAAGGATGCAGCTGCGGGTGAAAAGGGGGCCAGCTTCGAGATCGAGGGTAGCCACGCCAAGGGCCGTAACAATAAGGGCTTTCACAATGTCTATCACAAGGACGAGTACAAGAAGGACTCTGATTTTTATGACAGCGATCAGAAGGGCGCTCACTTCAAGAAGCATGGTCGCTACGGTGAAAATCATGTGGCGCTCGAGGGCGCCTATGACAAGGGCGGGAGCAGCGACTCTGGCTTTGCCCAGGCCGAGGCTGCCAAGGAGGGCAAGGCCGAGAAGGGTCGTTCCCAGGAGGAAGCTCAAGGTCACGCAGCTAAAGAAGGCTACGGCGGCTTCTTCGGTAACTTTGAGGAATTCGCCAAGAAGAGCGGCGCTGCCGAAGGTAAAAAGTATGGGTTCAGCAGCGGCGACTCCGGCAAGGCCCGTTAGTCTCATCGGCTGGATTTACTCTGAGACGCTATATGATTATAGTTAATGTACAGTAGATATAGAGCTTACGTATTAAGCTAGGTCTTCCTCTTCTTCTTTTTTTTTACGTGATTATATATTTATTTATTTACACATAAGCGCTTGCGAGTCACCATGTATCTCGCTATTTATTCTCAACGACGTGTAATAATATTCTCAAAGTTGTAACTTTGAGCACAGTCTGTAATTTTTCTACGTAATTCTTATTTTTTTTATTGCTGTGCTAAATTCTATACAACTTTTTTTTTTCTATGCCTGTACGAAAGACCTTTTCTCGTTGGATTTAAATGAGAAAGAATAATTCACTGGTCGTTGTATTTTTATTGTCCCACCCCTTAGGTATTACGTCCTTTAAAGTCACGTGGCGTATCATGCAATAATATCACGTACACACAGAAGTGAAAGTATCAGCAGCTAATCGACCGTAAGGTCAATGAAACGGCAGATTGATTTCTATTTAAAAAAAAAGACAAATAATGTTCACGCAATTTATTAATAAAAAAAAAAACAAACGAAATAACTGTTCAATGCATAGAACGAACGTGTCGGTATTATCCGCAGTGGAGAAGAACGCCCCTCGAGAAGGACAGAAGAAAATAATTAATAAAAATAAAAGGCAATCGATAATCAATAAATCATATCAGTCGATTACATCCATATATTGGATACGGTAACTGCATTCTTTTTCTATGTAAAATTTTTTTTTTTTTTTTTTTTTTTCGAAAATAATCGTGGAACTGTTACGTCACACCGGCTCTTTCATTAATCGAAGGTAGTCGGACCTCTCCCCCCCCCCCCCCCCCCTCCTAGTCCTGATTAATGGATATTAATAACCTTCGCATTCCCAGCTCAGGCTGCAATTGCATTCTGACCCAAACAAGAATAAAAGCTCGGCTGCAATTGTTGCACCGTCCGACTGCATAGGGATGCATCAGTCGTCGTTAAAGATAGCAAGCCGAGTGCATAGCGTACCAGTGTGTTCCGGAGAGAAAGAGAGGAGCGAGTAACCGCAGAAAAGAATTTTCTTTTTCCATAGAGCCCGGCGAGTAGCTGGCTCCGTGCATTCATCAACAATAAGCCGCAGGATCCAGGGATGCAATGGGGCGAAGGGGATGTGGAGCATGTAAATGGGGAGTGTAGGTAGGTCGTATGGGTTGTAGCTGGTATAGGTGGAAGAGGGTAGGAACGACGTGAGGTAGTAGTCGGAACGCGTTGCGAATACATAAATCAGCCAGTCTGCAGGCTGCCAGCCATATCACTTCACACAACGGCTATGAATGAATAGAGGCGCTGAGTTATCGTCTGGTCGCCTTCCAGGGTGGCTGCGTGGACCAGCCTAAGGCTTATTTGGGGGTAGGATGCCGACCGAACACAACCCGGGTTAAAATCAGGCGCGCATAGTCCCAAACTCAGGCCGCGCAACCGTGGCAATAAATTCTTCGAAATTCAGGGAGCGTTTGGCACCTTTAAAAGAACGATGAGGAGAACTCTGTAAATCGAAGACCGGAAGTGGCTTCGATCGCGTTAAAAAAGGACTATTGCTCCAGCGCAGTCTTCCGGATCGATGGGAATTTGGTCGCGCGTAACCCAGAGGAGTGACAAGTGACGTTCGTTCTGTCAAATATTAAATTTTAACCTCTTTTTAACGCCGGATCATGATGCCTCTCAAAATTAATGGTTATACTTTTATGGTCTTCCGTAACACTGTATAATGGCTGTGATACTACGGAGATTAATTACCATACCCATTAAATTTCATTATTCACTGATGGACGTTCACGTTCACGATTCCCATCGCTACCCGTCGCATCTGCGTGTATTCGGCCGAAATTTTTCTGTTAAATGTCCAGTGAGTCCGTTTGGTAATATTAGAAAAAAAAAATTAATTTAATTGATAAGAAATTTCTTTATTCTGATTACTATTATTATCTTTCAGAATCCTCCCACCTTCACGACCAGTCTCGCCATGCCCAAGGACTACGAGAACGTAATGAATCTCATGTGCGAGAGTTACTTCAAATACGAGCCAAGCATCGTCAACATTGGACTGTCCGGTCGTGCACCTGCATCCCTGATGCACTTTGTGCAGGAGCACTTGAGAGAGGGAATGACACTGGTGGCGAGAGGACAGGACAATTGCATAGTAGGAGCTGCTATAAACGTGGGCTCCTGCCCATGGGATCCTGAGCGTGCCATTAGTTTTGCAAATTGTTGCGAATGTGGTCCAGCCAAGGATCTGATCAAGTTCTACGCTTACGTCACGATGCAGCCACGTCTCTGGGAGAGATTTTGCGTATTGAAGATATTCGAGTGCTGTTACGTAACGGTGCATCCAGATTACCAAGGTCAGGGACTGGGCAAGAGGCTCATACAGGAGAGTTGGTACCTGGCGAGAGATTGCGGCTACAGCCTCTTCCGTATAGACTGCACCAGCAGGTACGTGTATCGGTTGTATAAGAAATGCGGACGAGTGCGTTTGTTATGATGATAATAATTCATTCTTTTTTTTTAGGTACACTGCCAAAATTGCTGAAAACTTTGGCTGGGAGTGCGTCTACAAATTGCCTTACAGAAGGTACATCGAGGCAGACGAGCTGGTGTTTAAGTACGTGCAAAGTCCACACACGGAGGTGCAAGTCTTTATCGACAGAATTAAATTCTGCAAGGACTACTGTCAGCCGTACAAGAAAAAGTGCAAGAAAACTTCCGCGCCGTCTCTGAAGAAGAAACGTTAGCTCTTTAAGGGGATACGTACCACGTATTACGTGATGGTCCAATAATTAGATTACTCCTGTCAGCTGGCTAATCTGTTTAATCAGCAACACAATTCGCGCCTTGGTGTACTTTACACGCGAAAGTAGCAACGGGCAAAACAGAAATTCACCGAGGGAAGAATTTTCGAGCGCTTTACGAGGAGACTGGCTACCAATTCGTTTAATTAGTAAGATAAATGTTACTCTTACTCAATGCACTTTTCTATGCTTGAGAAACAATTGTCCTCTGTTCTCTTTTATATTTTTCTTGTACGAGTGTAAAACTTTGGTGTTTTATTAAAAATTCAACCGCTCTGATCTGCTGGGTCCGAATGGATTTCTTGGTGATCTTGGGTACTTTCTGGACTCGGTTCGAGTTAGGAATGGAGACAGAGAGAGAGAGAAATGAAAAAAAGAAATGTAAAGTTGAACTTAATGGCCGACAAGTTTTTGACAAATGGACAAAGGGTAGTCTGCCTTTTCTTGTGCTCCAGTATCCATTACTGCTGGTGGCAGCAGTAGCACCGAGCAGAGCTATTGGTAGCACTGCTACCACTACTACAGCGCCATCTGTAACCCCCTTGCAATGCTCTACGGCTTGTCGGAGTAATTAAAGTTTACAGCATCTCGGCTTACTTCAATCTCTGCTAGCAATTACGACCCCCCAGCTGTTGACGTAGGAACTGGACCTATGCCATTCTGGTCCAGGGTTATTTGACACAGACAAAAAGATTGTAACCTTTTTTTTTATACATCGAACATGCTGTAAGTTTCGTTTAAAATTATTGTCATTATCCAACTATTGTTATCAGTCGTAATTTATCATGTTCGATTCGCAGAATCACCAGAACATTGCCGTAGTTATTATCAGGCCGGAATTACAGTCGGGAAACTTCTGAAACGAGTTAAACCAGCATTTGAAGGTATTAAGTCGATTTTCATGTAACTGCGAAATCCATTTTAGTTGTTATTACAATTGCGTTACCGCCAATTGCAAATATACCTTGAATATCCGTACCGCATACCATCGCCAATATTATCCCAGTAAATCGTCCTTCCAGGAGCTTCTTCTTTCTGTCAGACTAGCAGCGTGCGAGTTGGAAAGTTAATTGGGATAATTTTCACAAACTGTAATCACCTTATAAAATCTATTGTAATACGTAACATCTCACACTCCGCGTTTAAACAGACTGCGCTGGTATCTCGTTTCCTGGAATTTCCCTAATATCGAGCATTGTTCCTCGAATTGAAATAGTTAAGCGAAGGGTGTACCTGGACTCGTATGTATAGCAAAGAATGCACATGCATCATACCTATACACGTATATACCAAAATATCCTACAGGATACGGAATCTGTATACAAATTTTCTCTCTTTATCCATTGATAATTATTTTAACAATTTTATACAATCTACCTCAATTTATTCATCTCATTTATATTACGTAATCGACGCTATCAATTAGCTATAATAACAACCTCAGGTAAATTCAAAGAAAAAACATAGTATCCAATTAGCGTATCCCTATTCTTTGAATGTGTCGTCTTGCAGCTGCAACTGGCGGACAGTAACCAAAGAAACTATTGGATTTCTCTGTGTTACGTCTTGCAGTCCAAGAAAAAGGGAGTCGCTCTTGGTTTCATTTTTATTTCTGTATCTCCACTGGCGTCGGACTACACCTATTCTTTATCTTTATTTTCATTATTTCTCTGTACCCCTTGGTCTCCCCCAACGCCACCCACGTATCTCTCATCTCACAGTATTTTTATCCACAGGTATTTTCATTCGGCAAGAGTCGTAGCCCGGTCACGTGGTGTACACAGAAAAGCTATACAGAAACAGAAGCCAGAAAATTCTTTAATACTCGATAATGCTAAATCAAAGCATCAGTTACACGCGATAACTTTATCTACATAATAATAGTTGAATAGTAAAAGAAATTAGTCACGAAACGACCAAGCGTAACCTGCTCTTTGATGACTGCACTATCGCGTGTAACGATAATGGTGCCTAGTACTGTTTAGTAATATATACATTTATGCATAGAAATAGATATACCTTATAAGAGAAATAGTATGTAATACATATTCTTGGAATTTAGTAATAATTGTATGGTACCTTTGAAATAATATGCTAAGGATTTATAATGGATTCCACGTAATCTTTACATACTAATAGTACAGTACGTACCTAGCCTTATTGTTGACATATGTATATACGAATGTACTGATATGTTGCATATCGATACCACGTACCGCGTTTGTACTGTGAAAGGTCCTCTAACGAGACTATTGATTAAAATCGTGTAGAACTTTAAGTGCGGTACTGCCGTGTGTCTTCGCCGACGTCGTACACCTTCTAGAAATAAGATTTTGCCAGATTAAAAAGTAGGAGAAACTTGTCGAGATTCGAATAAGATCATGCGCCATAAATAAGATCCGAGTCTATTTAAAGTTTTTCAATTATTTTGATATCTACTTTAACCAGTCGACCAAGTCGGCCATCCAGGCTTCGACTAACCCATCTAACCCAGTCACTACTACTGGTGTTACAGCTACTTGGCATTGCTACTACTGTCGTTACTCGGGAAGCTGTTCATCCCTCTGGTAAAGGTTTCATAAATACACTTTTGTGAAAGCCGCCTAGAAATTCAATTGGAAAGTTGAATTTTGTAGGGAGAGCTTTAAGTGCTTTTTTTTATAGCACGAGGAAAGAATTTCTTTATGTTCCGAGACTCAAGATTTTTATTTAATGTCTTTCTTTTATTTGCTTTTTTTTATTACAACCCGTTTTCCATTGATTTGACATACTTTAATTATTCTTGGATTATTTGACTGTTTTGGAGTTTGGGATTATTATTTTGTATTACTTTGTTGTTATAAGAGCTCTTAAGTAAATACGATTTGTAATGTGTATGGAAGCTCTTGTGTGGACGACTGTTGTCAGTACTGAGTGTATGGGACTTGTAATGATTATTTTGAACAGAGTAACGATATTGTCATTGCTATCGTCATCGATCGTTCATTCGCTATTTGTTGAGGGTCGCGTGCACGAGTGCCGAGTAATGCTGATTGGTATGGATTGGACGATACTTATTACTTTGAATTGTGGGAGATTGTTTGTCGTAGATATCAATGACTGACATTGATTTTCATTGGGCAGTTAAAGCTGTAGTTTATTAGGTAGCGATACAGGATCGTCCGATTAAAGGGAGATAGAGAATTTCCGGTCGTTCGTAATAATTCAAAATGTAGTATAAGTATATCATCTCGAAAAATGAACATACTCGAAATTGGGTGCGTTGGTAAAATTTTGGGGGATTAACAAATTTCGGGTATGTTTTGTTTTTAGATTTTATGGAATTTTGTCATCGCTTCCGCATTTTCCGTTAGGATGCCACGTGTTACAAAACGTGTTTGTGCGTATACAGAATGATACGGCGAGACCGACAGGGGTTGTTTCGAAAATACCACCCGTGGGTCGAAAACGTTGTAATTAGTGGAGAGAGGCGCTGTTTCAATTTTACGAAATATTTTGCGAGATTAAAATACCACCCTTCCGCCCCAAAAAGACAAGCAGCGTCTTTACTCTTCTATCGGCGTGTTAAGGGGTAGATAGTGTAGGGGTAGGATGACGGGTATACGCGGGTCGCGTCCTCGGGAATTGAAAATACTTGGAATTCCATCAATGCGACGAAATGTGATGGCGTATCTCGTGAATGCGGGAGTGATCCTGGGAGAGGAACAGTGGCGCCATCTACGAGAGAACCGGTTCTCTTTTTTTCGTACCGTTCAAAAATCAACCAGCCCATCTTCGAACGATCCCGGCCCGTTGAAATAGCGATTCTCCTAGAGTCACTCGAGATTTTACTCAGACTCGTAGGATCCTTCGTCCTCGTCGTCGCAGGAGCTTCCATCTCTCCTTCACGCCCTTGCGTCACTCCCACGTCAGATTTCTTGGGCTTTGTTCTTGACGCGGATGCTGGATGCCAAGAATCTTTGGAATTACGTAAATCTGGTAATATTTGAAAATCCTGAAATTTCATTGGACCTTGAAACGGATACTTGGGACATTCTTGGATCTTCCGACGATGACGGAACTTGAAGATAAAAAAAATTCGAAAGTTATCGAAAGCGAAGTTATCTCGAGGATCAACCGGAAGTCCTTAACCTTTAACGTAAGTATATCGACTCGGGCTCATCCACCAAATTTCCAACCCTTTTCATTCAGACGTTTCGACATTTTGAACGGTACGAAAGCTCCGCTCGTCGACCTGAACATTCGGAGTACGTAAGAGTAACCCTAGAACTAGTAAACTTTCTCGATTAAAAGTTAATTACTTTTCAACTACGGACCACGGGATTTCAATCAAGACGCGAATAATTATCGCTGCTCGTCAGAGCAAAATTCGAACGATGATTAGCCCCCTTAAGCATTGACTTGCATATTTGTTATCAACGCCAACTGTTGATTACGTACAAATTTTACTTTTTTTATAGTTCTCCCTCGCTGTCTTCGAACTATCAGCGTGAGTGTCAAAGACGAGGGAAGTTGAGGATCGACCCGGTCTACCAGAAGAGAAAAGGACCTGGACCAGGGCTCTCGATGATGACCTCAGGAGTCTCCAGCATCGGAGGACAGAGTTACCAGGGCGAGTACATGCTGACTCCCATAAAACACACACAGCGAGGTATCAGGTCGTACATACACAGGTTATGAACATAAAAAATAGTCAAATCTAGAAATCCTTCCATGACCTTCTATATCATTTCCAGACGCACCAAACGACGTGGGGTATTTTTTTTCCTCGTTCATCCCATTAGCCCACTTTCGAAGACGTCCCTCAGGGTGCAAAAGGGAATTAGCAGGTGCCGTTGAGATATGTTAAATTGAATAGGGATTCCCCAGAGGATGGAGTTCACGGAGGAGACATAACTCATTCAGGAACTCAGGTCGAACTCATAGAGCCCACCCAGTTGAACAGAGCCAGGGACCCTTCGGTGTATCTCGTCACCGAATTCAACCTTCCCACTCCTCTTCAGGAAGCCACTCCCCACCTATCCAGTGCCTTAACCAGCTCCTGGCAGCTCGTACTCATCCGGTACCAGCCTTACGAAAGGCCTGTTAACCCCTTTACGCGCAGGAACGTTCTGAAGTTGCAAGCCGGTAGGAGAAGTTGGCGATAGGGGGGGTGGGGGGTGGGGGCAAAGGGGGGATCGTGCGTGTGACGACTCTGACGGGAATGTATAATTAATAGGTGCGGGTTACGCGGCTGTAATTATAACGCTGTTAATTATTCAATTGTTCAGCCATTTGGACAACCCTGACATTAGTTGTAGACGAAGCTTCCGTTTGGAATTTCATGGAATTGTCATTGCTGCCTGAACCTGGCTGTATATCCATATAATAATTGATACCAAATTTTTTTTCAATTTTTTCACCTAATTACACCTAATTACGTAAAAGCATGAAATTTTTTTGTCTTTTCGGTTATAAGCTGTGCGCGAGAAAAAGATTATTTTTTTTTATATCTAACACGGATTCCCTCACGTAAATTGATATGGGAGGTGGCTAGTCGTATTTTGAAATTTTAAAACCCAACAGAAAAAGTTGAAAAAAAATATTAAAAAATTTTCCATAGTTAACCCGACTGACGTAGGACAGTTCATTGTGACTCCTGGGGTAGTGTACGTTCTTGTTATTCTCCAGGAGTTCTCAGGGTACCTAATCCGAGTAGGGGGAGCACTTTTATTAATTAAAAGCCGTTGTTCGGCCTGGCGCAGCTTTTTAATCGAGTTATTGTTTAAACAGCGACAGCTAACAAAGAGCCACTTAGGCGAGTTAAGTTAAAGACTCGGCCTGGTAAACATATGAAATAAGCGTCTCGCTAATTAGTGCGGTACCGGGCGAATAAAAGTTTCTCTAGTAAAATGTAGGGAAAATTCTTTTTTATCAATCTAATTCAGGAACTGTCACGTAACGGAGATTCCGCAGTCTAATATCGAACGTCCTCTCGCCGTTACAAATTGGAATTCCGTTCGTTAGGTAAACCGAGTTTGGTAAATATGGGGAACACTGGTTTATGGGAAAGGATCTCGTGTCAATATGAATTCGAATGGAAAATTCATTTCTGGGCAACCCGTACAGTTTTAACAAGGCATACTCAAAGACCACGTGTTCGGGGCAGAGAAATAGATATATTGTTTACTGTATATAACGCTATCGATCCTGATAACGTTATCGTTTTTCGATTCCCTTCGAGTCAACATCCGGCTCGGAAGCCTATCGCGTTGCTCTCGCAATATTCTGAAAATCCTATTGACTTTCTGTGTGTTTTTCGGATGTGCAGTGTTGTGCTATAGTGCAGTGCCCACCTCAATGTACCTTGGATGCAGTTCTTGACGCCTTCACGGATCGGCTGAACCAGCTCCGGTGAGTACTCCCAATTTATTAATCGGTGGAGGAATTTTGGATTTACAGCTCTCGCAATATTTTGAAAATCCTATTGACCTTCTGTGTGTTTTTCGGAAGTGCAGTGTTGTGCTACAGTGCAGTGCCCACCTCAGTTTCTCCTGGATGCAGTTCTTGGCGCCTTCACGGATCGGCTGAACCAGCTCCGGTGAGTACTGCCAATTTATTAATCGGTGGAGGAATTTCGATTTTACATCTCCGGTCAGTTTGTAGCAAAAAAAAATATGAAAAGCATAGCAAGTATGTAAATTAGTAGGTAGACAGGAGGATTGTCGTTTCGGCAAATTAGATGTTTCTTTCCCTGGTGAAAAGCCAAACGCATTCATAGTCGGTATCTCGTGAGAATACAGAGAGAAAATCCAGGTAGAGAGACCGGAGGCCAGTAATTAAATGTGAATTATTTAGAGTCCTGTTTTTTCTCGTGACGGGTCAACTGCGAATATCAAATTTCCTCACCGAATCACCCAAACAGCATCAACGTGTTTATTTTTGGTTGGTTTTGTCGCGGAGTTTACGAGAAAAGAAATTCATTACCAATTTAATAAAGTAAAAATGGTGAAATTTTTTTTCATCACAGTCTCAACCATACCGACGCTCATTGCCGATTACCGATTTTAACGACGTAATGAAATCGAAAAATTACTGGCTATTCGATTCTTCTTTATTATTGGTTAAAAATAGTGAATTTCCAAGAAAATCGAGAATTTCCGAATTCACGAAGATGGCCCATTTTTCCAGAAGACTGGCAAAGTCTATCGACTGAATCTAACGGTGGAACAGGAAGCTTCTCCTACAGGTAAAATACTTTCCACTTGAAACTTTTTATGAAGTAAACCGTATAAAAAAAAAAAATCATTTCGCTCGCCCAAGCATAGCAGGGGTACCAACCGGGTACCAGTTGGGCGAACAGTCGAAGCGTTGATAATTGATATTTATCGTAGCACAAACCAACCATATAGGCAACCCTGGTGTTTCCTACCTCCACACCCTTCCGCCTACACCTCCATCCCCTATTGCACTGGGATTTTTTTTTCATGGGGATTATTCACAGACCGATCTGCAGCCTGACGGATCCATAATAGTTGACTAACAATCCAGTCAGGCAGACAGCCAGGCATACCGTTGAAAACGGCGGGATCGAATGCTCGGAGTAATTAAAGATTTTATGAAATCGATCTGGCGTAACATAATGGGAGCTTTTATCGAGCTTTTAATTATAAGTTCCACGAGTAACCCCCAGACCAGGTGGTCACTCAACCAGGAAAAAAAAATATCCCGGATATCCGGTGCTCGACCCGGTCCCACCAACCCACAGCCATTGGTCATTAAGACCCGAAGGCAGTTCGACAAAATATTTTCAGGGCAGTAAATAACGACGGTAATAGGGATTTTTCAGATTATCGTAGCCGGTACCACCACGATAAAAAAAAAACAGCATTAAATCTAACGGAGTTTTAAGTCAGCCCAAAATCAGCCCCTGGTTACTATGTACGTATTTTTTCAATTTTTTTTTCACAGTCCCAGCCTTAGCCGGATACAAGGGTTAGTGAGAGTTCTCGTTGGTCCCTGGGTGTACATGCTAATTCAAAGAGGGGTTAGGATTCTCACTAGCTGTATCTACCAACCCTCGACAGATAACACACTTGGCAATTTCAGTCACGTTTCTTTACTCCCAGTAAAACCACCCCTTCGCTCCCCCCTGTCACTCCCCTCCTTGGACCGATGCTCCAGCATCTTCCCCCAGACGCTCCAACCCCAGCGTACGGTAACGCGTGGCGAACATACCGGCGGTAGGTGTAAGCTACGATCCTCAAGGCGAATTAGCATAATAAGCGTCAGGACGATTTTGTCGGTGCGACTATTTCCGGAAAGTCGTTTCCGGCCGAGGTGCGAATTTCGATGCGCCGGAAATTTTCGAGCGGACCCCCCAGGGGCTAGGGGCTTCGTTGGAAGAAACTGTAAAAAGCTATCGCGCTACCCGTAGGACCCCCACGTGAATTTGGGAGCGGGGTCAAAGGGCCTTCTTCCTTTATCAAAAGCATTACTGACCTCCGAGGGAATGTTTTCTAGCCTGGGATACATTACCCGAGCCCTGGGGGCACGGTACGCGGAGTCGGCTCGTGTGTTTTTGTCTTCCCTTTGTTCTGACAGTCATTAAAAAAAGAGGAAAAAAAAAAAAAAATTTCGCCCTTTTTCGGACTCTGTGAAAGCTGAAAGAATCGTTGCGTTCCCGGAGCGTAAAATGAGCCATGTGTTTTGCGTCAGACGTATGTGACACATGCGTGGGACTGTGGGGTTATTAGTCGAAAGAAATATTACTACCACCCTGGTGGTTTGCGACATATCCGAAGCACCATAAAGGCTTTGGGCGAGCATCTCTGTATGTTTGAGAGAATAGCAGCGGGAGAAAAGGGTGAAAATAGAAGAAAAAAGAGTAAGCTGTATACCGAGTTACGTGGAGAAACGTACGTGATAAATCGAGAGGACGGGACGCTGGTGGGACGTGTGAAACATAGATTTTGATTGGTAACGACGTATTTTGAAAATTTTTGAAAAGATATTTCGAACCCTTAAAAAATTGCAGCTACTCGAATTTTCATGGGTAGATTCGCGAAAGGGTATTACCTAGGATTTGAGATTTCTCTATGTCCGTCTCTCTCATACGCACGTAAACGCCGATGGCTTCGTCTCTCTCGCACTCGCGGTAGGTATACGAAATTCGAAAATCCTTGATCGAATCGTCAGTTCTAATAACCATGTTCTGTAAACCCTGCGTACTCGATTCCTATAGTTTGCTGCTTTTTCTCAGATTTTTTAATAAAAATTCAAAGACCTTTCGGCCCCTTTTACCACGTTTCCGGCCGACGAATAATCAAAGTGGTCGCACGACCCTTATCAAATCCCGCTAGCGCGTCTGAGCTGGATAATCCCGTGCGTGGACTTTGACCTCGAGTTAAGGGTTGTCAGGCGGTTAATGGGACAATTTTTTCACTCGACCCGTGTAATACGCCCGACGGCAAAATTCAGGGTGGTTCTACGGGCAAATTAATATCGTAAGTTTCACGAAAATTTTTGCCCTCCCGTAACAGTGCACGCCTAGCGCCAGGATAGGTGGAGAAGTAACGAGACGGTGTAAGAAAAAAAAAAAAAAAAAAAAAAAAAAAATTCAGGGGATGCGAAGTCTCGAATAAGGGTTGCGGGTAATCAAGGTACCTATATACACATATATAGTCTATAATGCCCAACGGCTAAATTTCGTAAGTTCTCTTTGAAATCAGGTGATTTTATATTTTCAACCCTCGCTACGAAACTACCCCCATTATCATCCCCCATAGACCCTTACCTCGGCTCTCTACAAGATTCCTACCTCCCGTAGTCAATCTTACCCGATGTTTTATTCCTTCATTAGGCAGATCGAGCAGATTGAATTCTGCAGTTGGCAATCTGCGTAAGACCCACTCACTCACTTTGGTATTCCCACCTCCGCCCCCATCCCTCCTCATCCTCATCCCCCTAATACCAACACCACCCTCCGCCACCCTTGCCGCTGCTACCAACCTGCTGGGACTTTAGCGACTGAAATGAAATCAATTTTTTTTCCCAAGGATTTTCATTAGCTAACAATAAGTCTACCCCCATTTGCGACACCCTCTACATGGAACTGGCTTGAGGAAAAAGAGGGGGTGACTGACGATTCACTGTTACGTATCTCTAAGGTAATTTTCAAAAGGACGAAAATTTCGAATTCCTACGTCTGATCAATAATTCATTCCGTGACTACCCCCCCCCCCCAATCCCTCCCCTTATCATACCAACCTGATACCGCGATATCGAAATAGCTTTTCAGGTATATATGTATATACGTACACGTATCCCACCCCGTTCTGTCATCAACGAGACTGTGCAGTGCTGATTTATTATTGAAATATATCTATATATACCCATATATCAATATGTCTATTGCCATATATATAATTTATAAATAAATAACTATAGCCTCGTGCCTGAAGTAAATGACGTGAAATGTCATTAAAAAAAAAAAAAAAAAAAAAATTCGTTACGCCCTTACGATCACAGAGTAGATGATCAAATAATTGGTAGGATCGTATCCCCGCTCTTGGGTATACTTTATCGATAACGATACGTCTGATAACGTATCAGATACGTAATCCAAACGATCAGCAATGTATTTTACCTCGGTCTATAAGATTTTCCATAATCAGCCACTCCTTCGGCCCCATAATCCCTTTCCCACTGTCATTATCAGCCCGGATCCTCCTTTAGCCCTAACCTATCCTCCATCTTCCGCAACCCCCTAAGATCCATCTCGGAGTTCCCCGTCCAGCATCCCGCCCGTAGCATCTTTCGCCAAGGCCCTTCTTTACGACGTCGCTTTTGGCAACAGGCTTCCCCATAAATTTCACCCTCCAAGATTATTCCGCCAGCCGACATTAACCTACATAAGACTACGATTTGCAGTTTACAAGTTGGTAGCGCTCGTGCGAAACTTATAAAGTCCCCGTGCATTCGGTATACACGTAGTTCATTTCGTACCTAACCCATAAGCCACCGCGTGTACCCGCGAGATCCCGAGATCATTTGAAAAGCGTATTGTCGCTTTGAAAATCCCAATATAAATTTAATCTATTTCATTTATTTTTTTTTATTCTCTCCATCGACGAGTCATACTACCCGAGGGAGAAGCAGGCGTGGGAACGGGAATGGCGCCGATATGAATTTCAACTTGGGATTTATTATGTAAGGAAGTACGTATATGTGTATAGTGGTACGTGACTCGGCTTGTTTCGCGTCTCATTAGACCAGAGTAAAGCTACGTAGAACTCTGCTGGGGGCTTTTCGCAGGATATAACCGTACTCGAAGTATACCCAGCTGGTAAGACCAGTAGACCTAGTTAACCCGTTTAAATTCCTATATTTTAGGATCGCGTGGCTTCTCTTTTTACGCTTTGTCTATTGTATCTTAGAGTTGCTTGGTACCGGGAAAATAAACCAGCTACTCCTAGAACACGATAAAGGGCCGAGACACGAGTTCCTGTTGTCTGTCGAGTCGTACTGGTTACCGATAAATTATCTAACCTATAATCCCCTCGACTTAGGTTCCTATGGGTGTAGCTGACGTATCGTCCAGCTATGCATATATCGTTATAAAAAGTTCAACATACAGATAATGCATTATTATCAGACTGGTGTCTTTGACTTTCGTGTAAAACTTGTAAAATCGGCTTTTTCCTTTTACAAGAGAATATATCGATGGGAAAGACTTGCCGTTGGAAAGCCCAGAGTCTCCCTTGGGAATCGACGTAAAGGACGGAAGAAGGATAGCTGGCTCGTTTCGGTAATCCAGTTTGAGATGCAAATGAGGATCTGATGGCACGTCTCTCATTAGCCTCGGCGGGTCCTTTGAGAAATTCTTTTCCAGACTCGTGCTTAAGGCACTGTCCACAATCGCCGTATTCACGGTAAGCACTGCCTCTGTCGGGTAGGAATTTCGGATCGGTCGGTTTATATATATATTTTTTTTCTTGACGCACTTTCATTTCAATGTCGAGCGCCGACGTGAATGACAAATGCGTCCTGAAATTGGTGGACGGGTGGGTCGGAATTTTGATCGTCCTTGGAATGAGTCCTGTCGGACCCAGGGAACAGTGGGAGGATCTGCCAAAGGACTGCCACGGGTTGTCCTGGCTGACAGCTCTGACAGCCTACGTCAAAATCCTATTTGTCTTTATTTACAGCCTGTCGGATATCTTGACATTAAATTTTTCCTACCGACTGTACCCTCTTTCCCATTCTTTTCAGACCGTTCGTTGGCATTTTAATTGTCATACGAAGATTCTAACGGGTGTCTATATGCGAATATGGATATTCATGTACGGTTAGAGTATGATAATAGAGATTAATCGGATTCGGTATAACTCGCAGGAGACTCTGCTGATTGACGACGACGATTAATGCAGCTGGCTATTGGAAACTGCCATGTATACGCGACGACGCGTATAGAGATGCCTACGTACGTTCGTAGATTCCGGTACATATGTATTCGGGTACATAAAGCAAATTTCCATGGAATAGCATCGTTATTGCGAACTCCTCCGTGCGCCGTGTATGCGTTGCTCTGCGCGAATCGGTTGAGCGAAGAACGCCCGTGAATAATTCATCGAGCTTTGCGCTGCACTTTGGGTGCAGTGTTGGGGGGGGGGGGGGGGAGTGGGAGATTGACAGGATGGAATGAAAATACAGCTATACTTGACGGGTGGACAGGTGGGGGAGAAATAGGTATTTTTAGAAATTTACATAGTTCGTTAGGTTGGTAGCAATAAAGCAATTTCGTTTTTATATATGAAATAGGGTCGAGGGTAATAAATAAATTTTTTTTGGGATCTGGAAATATGTAGGTCTAGTCTGGTTCCTAACTCTTGTGTATTCGGCGATGCTGTTGGTACGGGTAGAGGGACCTCGGGGTATCAGCTGGTCTTGTTCGAGATATGTCGGTAGAAAAAAAAGGAAATATTTTCAATTCCGGTAAATTGTCAACGGTCGTACTCGCTTTAATTCCTGTCTAGTTTCCATTTCGTTCGTTTACGTGACATATTGATTACGGGCGATAAAATAGCTTCGTTCGGTATAATTGGAGGGTACAACGATAGAAGGGGTTGGCCGTGCTGTATTTTCCGTCAGTGACAGTACTGCCAATTTGAGGCTCGTGGTGAAAATTGTTCTGGTGTGCGAGAGAGAGAGAGAGATAGGGCTGGATTGGGACGGGAGAGAGAGGGGTGGCGGGGGTACGCGGGAGCGAATAGGACGAATCGAAGAGCAGAGAAGATCGTTAGCTTGGAAAAGCTACGTTGCCCCGTTGGTGAAACGTTGGGAATTAGAGAGATAAGGGGGTGGGTATCGATACTAGGGAATTTTAGGTTAGAAAATGAGCTAGGAAAAATATCACTAGGAAATAAAAATGCGACTTAATACGTGAAAGTTGATTTCCGTGACGAAATCGATAAATTGGATAGAGTCGAGAAGTGTACAAATTCGTATGCAATATAGTATATTCCTTTTTACGCGATTCCACGATTTACGGGTTTTATTTATATATAAAAAAATAGCGAGATAAAAGTGCAAAAAAAGGGCTTGCTCAATTTCACACCCCTGCGAATTTTATACAGTTCGATCCCAAACGTCCGTCTCGTCTATATTCGGGTTAATCCTTTAAACGGTATTTCCTGTATGGCGATTAGAGGAAAAAGCCTCTTTTACCTTTTTTTTTTTTATTTTTTTTTTCCTTTCAGGGAATTCTTCGGATCTATTTTGAAAAAATTCACTCTTCTTTTTTTTCCTATTCATTATTTCTCCGTCCTCGGCATTTAATGAACGTCAAAGACTCGATCTGCTATGTTTATCATTATGAGATGTATATACCGGGTGATTCATTGATGCAACACGACGAGAGTCTCGACGAAGTAATAATTTGTAAAATTTAAGTCCCTTTCGTCAAAAGGAGTTACAAGGTATTCAGGGGCCTCTTGAGGATTTTTATTTTTGTAAGCTTCATTGGAAGCACAGAGGGGCATCGGACAGATTTTCTCTTTTACGAAGAGGAGAAAGGCGAGTGGGATGCTGAATGCTGCGTAGAAGTAAGACGGTAAATGGTAAATATTTTCGTTATCTTATCTCGACCGGGATGATAATCATAATGATAATTGTCACGAGCGTGAACGACGAGGATCATGAAAATTCATTGTGTCCAAGAGATATGTATGTATCTCGATTAGACAGCCGAGGTTGGTTAAGCAGATAGGGCAAGGTGACAACTGGCTGCGGAAGGGAAGAACTGATTTCCATTTCTCCTGAAGTTTAATTACAGGGCTTTAATTAAACTTTGTTAACGAAAACAAAAACCACTCTATAATGCACATTATTCATCAGGGACGAACCCGACTCGCCCCTCTCAGCATTACTATACACGACCGCTTATTAGGCACATGCCAGTGAGAATCAGCGAGGGAGTACATAGAGGAGTAAAAAAGGGTCGAAAGAGGTAAAAAGGACAAGTAGAACGTTAAGCACCTACCATAAAATCATTAAGGGTAGTTAATTAATTTGCTATAATATTTTCCAAGAGAAAAATTTTATTTAAGCTGCATAAATCGACGTATCGATAATTAATATCATAAAAAAAAAAATAAAAAAAAATTCCTTATTTATCATTCAAAGTTACGAACATTAACAGGGGCAATAAAAACGATGATATAAAATAGCCACGGTAAAGTTCAATGAAATTGGATGTCTCTCCTGCAGCCAGAGTTCATATCGAACCAATAATACACGATTGGATATCATTTAACAATTTTTTATCAAACGTGAAATAAAATTCGAAACGAGAACCTTTAGAAATTTTGGGATAAATTTTTGGCGAAAATTGTTTTTGAAAAATTGTGAAATACGGTTGGGACAGTACAGGTTAAGTACGGAAGCATGCAGTCGATTTAAGGACACGTGTAACTCTTACGAGTAATAACGTCTTCGTAAGGTTGTCCGATCAATTAATAAAATCGGCAGTTGAAAATAAAATATAAAATTTTTTTTCCCCTCTCTTCGATAATTCTCTCGGGTCGTCGTCACGATTATTATGACGAGGAAATAAATCGCTGCGGGTCAGCCCCTATAACGTGGACCATTTTCGTTGGCACTTAAGGTACCGTTTCTCGGATCACGTACGGCGCGAAACTGATGAAGAATTCCGTGATGCCGGACCGAAACGTTCTGCGCTTAGATTTTCGTCATAACTCACGCGAAACATCGTCCGCCAGTCAAAAAGCCATGACCCCATTGCTATTGGCCTATCCATTCCACCCTTGGATGAACAGCCGAGTGGCTTCTCTTATACGTTCCACTTACTATTTCAGACATACGTATGTGGATTGGTACGCTTTGCTGTACCTGGGACCCATATACGACATATATATATATATATATAGATTCATCCCCCTGCACCCCCGCAGCCTCTTCATTCCTCCACTCAACTTTTGTTCCACTATTATCGAGACGTCAGAAGCATTCAGCTCTGGACCACGTTGCTGTAGAGACGTATCTAATTCGAGATCTTATCCGATATCCCATACCGGGATGCTGGGATGCAGTTACCGTATATGTAAGATTGAAGGGGTCAACGTATATGGACCAAGGGGATGAACCCTGTAAAAAAATATTATTATTATTAAAAAGGGTTGAACGTGCTTAATTTTGGACAATGATGCAAATCTCGCGGAGGGATGCTGCGAATTCATCTGCGAATGTCCTTTCTAATTGAGGGGTTGTTTTTTTTTCTCAACCCCCAAGGTATTGCATTAGTTCGTAACGAGATGAGGGAAGATGCATGGGGGGGGGGGGTTGAAAATGGGATGGACCAAGCTGCGGTAGCCAACGGAATCCGCGTGATCTCGTAAATCTCATAAATCTCCCAAGCCGCGACCACGCCGGGAGGACGACGCGGTGCGTCGCGACGCGGCTGAAGGGCAGCGTCGCTCTGTTACAATTAACATAGGATGATGGGTGATATAAATTACAATTATAATGATTTACTCGGCGCGATAGCCCACCCCCGGGTTATTCGGGTGCAACCCCCTCTTTCCGGCAACTACTGAATAAACATGTCCGCGTTAAACCACCGATATATATAGATATGCATTGTACGTGTCTACATAGGAAGTACACGGGGGTTACGCTTGTTCTATCGGTGGGGATGTTACGAGTCAAAGGGTGAAATTAAGGGTTTTAACGTGATACATTGATATATCGGTGTATTATTCTAAACGGATTTTATACCTGTTCACTGTCCACCGTATATGCGGTTAATAAACAAAATAATTGCTGAGGATGAAAATAAAAGGTTGTTTCCTCAAATATTATTAATTTTATAATATAATAAATTAAATAGCAAATCTTCGTTGTCGAGCTTGACATTTTTACTAGGGGTAGTTATTCGCCGCGGGGACATTCTAGTAGGACTTTAATTTCAGTGGAGGCACTGACTGAACAGGGATGCCACTTGGTAAGGGTGGGTGGGTTGGTACGAGGGTGAAAATAAATTAAAATCCGACGTTTATTTACGTTCTTCGATAATACACGAAATGCCTGTCACGTGACTTTGACGTTTCGTTGACGTCTTGTTGACGTTTCGTTGACGCTGGTATAGGATAGTAATTGGTATTGTCAATGGCCTTCAATGTGAATTTAGTCTATTGAGTTACAGTTCAATTGTCCAAAACGGATTTCGTGAATATGATTATTGATTATCAGGCGTTTTTATCGATATCCAGCGCCAGATGTATTAACCTTAGATTTCGGCATTCGAGGCATATTGAGAGAGCGAGATAAGAATTTTCGACTACATAAATCGCTCCTGATATAATCGATCGGTGAAGATAAGGACTAATCTGTGATTTTTTTTTCCCCCTCGAATTTTCCTTATCCGTGATAATCATCGTTATCGGAACATGGTCTTGCTGGGATAATAAAGAGAGATTTGGGAACGTGATTTTCTCGAATTCACTATTTCATCCCTTGCGTGATTTTCAGCCTGGATCATCCTTCGATCGCCATCTCCAGTTATACATCTCCAGATAAATATAGTATGCGAATTTTATTTTTATTTTTTAATTTGATATACATATATATAAACATCGTCGTCACACTGTAGCATTGAGCATATCAGAAAATCCACATTTATCAAAAAAAAAAAAAAAAAAATTGACAAATATGTCTGCGACCATTTTGAATAGGCACTTTCGGAAAATATCACTCGCTGACAGATGGTTGGGTTCGTTCTGGGACGAAATTGTTATCCAAGGAGGATTGCATGTCTCGCCTTGGTACATGTGTACCAGCCTGTACCATTGGTACGGCAGCCGAACCTGAAACGAGTCCACTTAATTATGGTACATAGTTCCAGCACGGGACGGTAGAGAAATTACAATTAATAACAGAAAGCAGAATCGTGGATGACGGATGGATAAAAGAAGCACAGTAATTATTAAAATTCATAGATAAAAATGATAAATATTTTATTATCACTGATAACAACTATTAGGCATATCTATCACGAGACATTTTCTGGATCTGCCGTCACGTTACTTTTCGTACCCAATATGTATAGTCTATGCTTGAAACGTTATCGATAATTATCACGTGACTCAACCTAAAACACCTAATGCAATATCACGTAAATTTATAAAATGATAAAAATTTGAGGATAAAGCTTGATAAGATAAATCAATATCAAATATTGCACCAATGCGTCCCTAATGCCATCCTATTGATAATTGGCTCGTTTACCCAGTCTGGACAAATAAAGCTGGTTTTACTTACTTAACCTTTACCATTAATTTCCGTCGACTCGCAATAAGCGTCACGCACCTGGCAAATGCAAGGTAGGCAGCCAGGTACGTATTAAGGCGAGCATGCATAGTGACGATTAAATTTTTTTTTTTCTTTTTAGTATAGTTACGTCGCGACATGAGAATGCCAAAAGCGGTACAGTGCCATTACGCGTCTAAGCCAATTTCCGGGAGGCTCGTAACGTTTCCTTGGACAGACGTCACGAATATACATTTCCGGTCTGACACTTGGGATAAAATTTATCCCATTCGTATTCCCAAGTACCAATCAATACCAATCAGTGACAGATAAGAGGATGAAAAAAATATTTATCTCCCCTTTAATTGCCATAGGGGTAGGTAATGCTGAAAAGCCCTTACAGCATATGCATACGTGACTACCTCGGTATGGTAGACGAAATTTAAAAAAATGGAATGAAAAAAAATTTGAGTAATATAAAATAGAGATTTTCTTGAGATGCAAAATAAATCGGAAATGACGCAACTCGAATGCTCTGATTCGCCGTTTCCTTTCTGCTGGATCACACGTGGTGCATCCCTACGTTGGTAACTGCATCTCTTAGGTGGAAATGCATATGGGTCTGGCTGGTGGGCTTGATGGGTAGGTGTGTAGGATACCTATGCAATTTCTTCAGTGAAATAGAAGAGATCGATGCCACTCTGGCAACGTACCAGACGGCTGGGAAATCTACGACGTATAGAAGAAGCTTCAAGGCGGATACGTATGTAGATATATATACACTTACTTTTTTCCATTTCCTGTACCGATAACGTATGCCGAGCGTTGCACTGTTCGTTGCACATCGTGTTGACAGGTGTTTACATGATGTAATTTAAATTGCATCGTTATAGACTGGATATCTAAGGGGTTTGAGGTATTAAAAAATTTTAAACAGTTGTTAACGTATATGTATATTTTTATTTAAATAATTTTAATCATGTTATTTGACGTTGCAATTTTTTGGGGATTTATCTGTGTATTGCGTTTCTGGTAAATTTCGCATTTTTACGTTTTTACAGTTTTCTCTATAGTCCTACTCTTCACACACGTTGGTAATAATATTTCATTGAATAGTAGTATTCTCGATATGCACGCGGTGTATAACTATATACTATTTAGTTGGATATTGCAAAATCGTGAAATTCGATCCAGATGGCGACACTGTCCGATATCTTTCCGCTTGTTTATTAACGCTCATTTCTTTGTGTATTATAATAACAGAGGGGAACGTTGTCCCGACTGGCATTGCGACTACGACATCTTTTTCATCGTCCTTTCTTCGCGCTCGATTGCCCGCGGACTTTTACTTTCAAAGGAATTTCACTTTTTAACCAAAAAGCAGTTTCACCAGGCGTTTGCATAGAGCGCCGATAAATTGACCGTGACCCGCGTTACAATCGCGTGAAATCAATTGACACAGTCGATACCAAAAAGCGACGTCGGAAATACGCGGAGCGTCTCGACGTCTCGGCTTACGGACGTGTAATAAGAATTATGGGAACTCGATCATTTTTCATGAAAATAAATAAAGCCTCGTTATTATCGTACCCAAGAAAATTTGCGTGACGCGAATTGTGAAGCGTAAGAAATTTTTTTTTTTTTTTTCGAGAAAGGTAGTGAAAGTCATCGATTATGGCGTTTCCGTTTAGGAAGCGTCGAGTGAAGATTTTAATTTTCATCGGCATCCGAGAACTTCCGGTCTGACGATGATCGATGAAAAATTTGCTCTCGTTCTTACGGATCGTTCGGGAGCGTACTTCCGGTTTTAAGGAGGGACGTCTACAGTGATCCGAATCGAAGAGCAAGAACGACGCCGGGCGTCTGCTGGCGTCGTTGAAATTATAAATTTTCTTTTCAATCTTGTCAATAGCAGCTCGGTAACGCGTCGCTGCCTTTTAAAGGAATTATCTGAAGGTTGTTGTATGTTCGCCTTGAAGCCTTTCACGAGGTGCCACCTGGGAGGTGGGTGATGAAATAACGGGAATACTTTTGGCTGCTGATGATTTTAAAAAAATTAACGATGACTTGCTATGATTATATCATCCTTTTTTAATTTATTGCAAGTCATCGTTGCTCTTGCGTAGATTCGCGTAATTGACCCATGATAGCCTTAGTGCGTCATGCTAGAAAAAAGTGGGGCAGACAACGTGGAGTCTCGTGATGCTGAAAAAGACTTACATTGTAGCCTTTATTATCAGGCTTGAATTCAAGTCTAAGCATTATTAGAATTCACACTGGTCGTTCACGTGGTACAATAGCTGGCGTTATCGATCAATGAGACATGCGTTTAATGAAACAATGTATTAAATAAAAAATAAAGAATATTTAAAAACGCTTCGTTCGGATAAGATATGATTTAATGAAACACAGACTTCTTATAACGTCAGTCGCCGATAAGTCTCGTCAGTCAGTCGCCGATGGTCAGCTTGAGCAGAATAATGATCTCGAGCCGTGTTTTATTTTCGGGCCTACTGATATTAATTATCAGTAACGCATTCGTGGAATGTGCGCGAATATTGGCAATTTTTCCAACCCCTTCGATCAGTCATCAAATAGTGTTACGGCAATTCACGGTTGGGTTGCAAAAGCGTGGTCACGAATTGGTGGTGGTAACGCCTAATCCTATTGGGAATAAGGATTTTGAAAATTACACGGAAATCAGTACGGATTATCATTACGGTGAAATGGAACAATTTGATTTCATCGATATAAGAAAGAATTTCCCGGATCTTATGCAATTTCAACGGACTTCGTGGTGGGGTATTTCAACTATGATCGTTCGTGATATATTCGAGGATCGGGAGTTTAAAAAAATATATGCACCCGAGAGCAATGCAAAATTTGATTTGATAATCGTCGAATTACTTACATATCCAGGATTGTACGGGTTGGCGTCACGGTTTGATGCTCCTATTATAGGTAAGACCGAATTACGTGATTATGTAATTAATTTGTTACGTTACTTATACAGCGCAGACAAAGTGACAGATAAATATGGGGAATATCAAAATTGTTGACTGAGGGATATGACAGTGACGTGCCAGAGATGCTTTTTGATGATTGTTGACATTGTTGAGTATGAAATTTTGACATTCCTCATACGTAACTGTCAATTTGTGTTTGCTGGGTCATTTGCCATAATAGATTTTTGTGTTTCAGGTATTACTAGTCTTGGGTTACTATCTCAGACACATCATATGTTAGGTAATCATATTTTGACATCTCATGAATCCTTGTGGGAACTGTCGAACAATGCGGGAGTGAATTTACCATTTTGGAAGAGATTATATAATTTTTATGGAGTCTGGTACAACTTGTATTTGCACTACAATGATTTCCTACCTACACAAGAGGAAACCTCAAAGAGATATCTAGGACCGGATACACCGGATGTGGCTAGAATTGGTGAAAACATGAGTATTGCCTTTGTCGCCCAGAATCATTATACTTCGTTCATAAGACCAAATGTGCCAAACGTTATTACGTTTGGTTCGTTTCACGTGGAGAAGAACTTGAAGCCGTTACCGGAGGTTCGTGATTTTTATAAAGAGTAAGGTGGTAGGTATGAAGGTGTAGATAACATATTTGTAAATATTATTTTGCAGGATTTACGAAAATTCTTGGATGGCGCCACAGAAGGATTCGTCTACCTGAGCTTGGGCTCAAACGCAAAGAGCAAACTTTTACCAAAGAGACTCAAGGACATGTTTCTAAAAGTGTTCTCGAAACTTTCACAAAGAGTACTGTGGAAGTTTGAGGATGATCTGCCAGAAAAGCCGGACAACGTGTTCGTATCAAAGTGGCTGCCTCAGGAATCCGTTCTAAGTAAGTTCACTGAAAAGACAGCATCACGATGTCAATTGGTCCAGAATAAAATTGTCATCTTCCATTTAGATCATCCAAACATCAAACTATTCGTGTACCAAGGTGGACTTCAGAGCACGGAGGAGGCTGTACACTACGCAGTACCACTACTAGGAATACCAGTTGTTGGTGATCAAGATTATCAAGTTAACAAAATGGTGTCTATTGGTGTTGCTAAGAGGCTGGAATTATTGGAATTGAACCAAGAGGATTTTCAAAGTTCTATACAAGAAATGCTCAACGATAAAGGGTGAAAATTCAGTATATCTTTATTAACCAGTCTTTTGAGTTTTTGATCTACCGTACAATGATTGTCTCTTAATTTTTTAGATACAAAGAAAGGATGGTACAACTCAAGGCCCTTGTTCAAGAAAATCCTTACGATCCTATGGAACATGCAATGTGGTGGATAGAATTTGTCATACGTCACAAAGGTGCACCTCATCTTAGGTCTAGTACCATTGATGAACCCTGGTACCAAAGAACTGATATGGATGTAGTTGCGTTTCTAGCAATAGCAATATTCATAGTCGTTATCATTGCTTTGCGCCTGTTATACAATTTATTGATCACCGGATACCGATTATACCAAAGGCTACTGGTAAACAAGGAAAAAAAGTTACTGTAGTATTAAGCAGTTAAAAAAAGAGTTTAGATAATTTATATTTAAAAAATGTAAGTTCCATTTGTCACGTGGTGCTTTATATAGAATAATTATGAGGCGTAAATTATATTTGTAAAACACTCCTAATAATTTACCATTAATGGTCACTAACTTTTGATAAATGCTTGTAAATGATATAAGCGTTTTTATTTCATATGCATACCGTATAGCATATGTGTAAGTATCAAGCTGTACATAACTGTAAAGGTTTATTTATATTTTAGAGAACGGATATGGACGTAGTGGCATAATAATATTATATAAATTCTTATCGATCAGATATTAGTTATATAGGGGGTTAACTGTAAAAAAGAAAACAAAGACATTCTAGCATCAAAGAATTCATTATGATTTTAAACATATATATTGTAACGAAAATGAATTTTCGTTAGTAGGGACGATTCGGGAGAGGTGTGGTAAGCGGCTGGCGTAGCTCAGTGGTCAGAGCAGTCGACCGGTAATTTACAAAGAAGCCATCTTGCGTTCGGGAACCTTCTTCCCTGAGATCCCCTCACCTCTCCCTCCGCTAGCCTAGCCATCTCCCATCGAGTAAACAAACGAGGACCTTGCGGGATCACTCGTCGGTGCTACGCCGAATAAGTAGCTGGCGCCCATACCATTTCCCCTCTACCCCCTTCACCCCCCTCCTCACGCCATCGAGTCCCTTTAAAATTCCTCCGAGACAGCGTGCACCCGCGTGAGCTGACGCGTCAGCCGGCGTGCACGATCGGTCGCCGTATTTTGCTGCCATATCGTCTGTCATTTTCTGTTCTGTTCATTTCTTTTGGTTTTACTTAGTTTCTCTCTGTATTCATCTTATATTGGTTTTAATTATATTCTTTCTACTTTACCACGTGTTCCCTTCTTTTTCTTTCCCTTCCGCGTCCCCCTCCCCCCTTCAGTTGCGATAGCTACTTCGAGAAGACCCTGGGCGGACTAAAAGCCGTCCAGTACGTCACAATATATATTTACTATAATTTCTATCCAATCAAACTAGATGATATATATGTGCATGAAATATAAAATTCTTTGATATTTTTAATGCAGTTTTATAACTTTAATTAGTAATCCCAATATAGTGACTTATATAGGGTGTTCCGAAACTACCTGACCCGGTGGGTATGGCGGTGTTCGGGAGGTTTCACTGATCACGAAAATGACCTTTCTTTTGTCCGGAAGCTCTTAGTTTTTAAATGGGAGCAGGTCAAAGTTGACCAATCAGAACGAGGCGTCAAGAGAAACGTAGGCACTTACGAACTCTGAGTTTTCTTCCCTCGCTTTTGTTTCTCGGTAGTTTGTTTCTTGTTTCCAATAGGCATATCTTCGGCTGACGTAATCCTGCCCGAAGCCACCGAGAAACAAAAGCGAGGGAAGAAAACTCAGAGTTCGTAGGTGCCTACGTTTCTCTTGACGCCTCGTTCTGATTGGTCAACGTTGACCTCCTCTCATTTAAAAACTAAGAGCTTCCGGAAAAAAGGAAGGTCATTTTCGTGATCAGTGAAGCCTCCCGAACACCGCCATACCCACCGGGTCAGGTAGTTTCGGAACACCCGTATATGTTATCGATATTTATGTAAAACATTGATAACGTAAAAAAATGTGTGCCAAAACACACTTGGAGGAAATGTTCGGATATGTACGTGTGTGTGTGGCCTCTCAAAATTCAAACATTTATAACTCGAGAACGGTTTTAGCTACAGCCCCAAAATTTGTCAGGCATACGCAGCTCTATGATCCCTTCATTAACTATAATAATTTTCGTCAAGCTGCGGCTCGAATTTTATGTCGTTTTCAAATTCCCAAAAAGGGACGTTATCACTCTAGCAATCGCAAATTTTTTGATACTGGTCTAAACAGTTCTTGACAAATAAATTTGTATCCAAGCTTAGCTGGTATTGCGTTTGAGTCAAATCCATCGAGGAGTTTTGATTTTATGATATTTTGAATTTTTCAAAAAATCAAATTTATCAATATATCATTCAGCCGTGATATGTACAAAATTTGGCGGAGATCGGCAAAACGGATCTGATTCTACATATATTTCGAATTTTTAGTTTTGAATTTCAATTTGCCATGCTCAATCTCGTCGATTCGTATAAATCACCGATCAAGGTGATTTTAATTTTTTTTTAATCTTTGGCTTCCTCTTAGATGAATCTTCATTTGCTACCGACGATTCGGAGAAAGCAAATTGCAAGTTTGTATTTGCGGCTTGATTACTATTATTTTTAATTAACAGTCGAGTGGAATGGATTACAGAAATCTTAGGATTTTAGCAATACTTCCTACGACTTTCTTTAGTCGCGAAATATGGTCTATTGTAACGTCTAATTATAATTTATCATTTGTCCAAGGGCATTCAAAATTAAATATAATTTTATATATTTACCAGGATGAAATCCAAAATACCGAAGATAGAGTTAATCAAGAGACTCGGTCGAGTCTCGCGCCAAGTACAGGCAACCGGCTGTACAGGGCACAGCTCGCCGAGACTCTTTACTTGAGTCAACTCTTATCCCCCAAAGAACACTTACGTGTAAAAAACCACGCCAAGAACAGGTGTGCTGTGTATTCCTCTAATAAAAAGTATTGATATCAGATTATTGAGGCCAAGTACATAAGTCGCTACATGTTTGCCTATTAATTCCATGCTATCCTATCCTATTAATGCCAGAAATTCCAAAGTACTTAATTTGAACGTACTAATAGTATCCTAAAATTATATGTTTGTTATTAAGATTTTACCGTGATTATTATTAACGAGTTATCGTTAATAAGCTCTATATAGAAAGTTGACATTGGTTTTGAGTTTAATGACTGGCATTATGAATGCAAATGTATATCAAGAAATGCACGGACCCGCCAAGTAGTACTCGATAAGGAATCAGCTAAAGTTTTATTAATTATTAAATAATCATTCATTCATAATCAACTACGAGAAACAGTAGTAATGTAAAAGAGTAGTGAAAACGTTATAGGAAATTTTGAAAATGCAATTAAAATGATGGGCCAGTGCTAGATCATATAATAGGCAAACATGTAGTGACTTATGTACTTGGCCTCAATAATCTGATATCAATACTTTTTATTAGAGGAATACACAGCACTCCTGTACTTGGCGTAGATTTTTACACGTAAGTGTTTTTTGGGGGATAGTTTGATTTCTTTTATCGCAACATCTGCGTTTGATGTTATGTACATCCAATAAGCCGTAAGAATCAGAAGTTTAGCATCTGTTTCAAGTAAGCTTCATTATACCACTGTGAAACTAAATAACGAAGCATTTTGTTGGTTTTTTGATTGCCTTGATATAACGTAGCAAACCAACAGAATATTTCTTCAGTCTGCCACCAAGATGATCCGTGTGAAAGTAATTGAAAAAATTGTCGTGGCAGTGATTTTATTGAATGCTGTCAATTGTGTACGTGGGTCACGTATCTTGGCGATATTTCCAACGGCTTCGTACAGTCATCAAATTGTATTAAATGAATTCGCCAAGCAGCTTCATCGACGTGGACATGAACTCGTGGTGGTTACGCCGAATCCAAATATGAACGAGGTGTCTGAAAATTACACGGAAATCGATATTAGTTTCACCCACGAAGACATTGCGGATTTAGACTTCATAGAGGCGAGACGGGATCAAGGGATCATGTCCTTGTTTAAATCATTCTGGGACATATTGGACGACAGTGTAGCTAAAATTTACGAATTGCCTGAACTTCGTAAACTGTACGCGCCAGACAGTGGAGAAAAATTTGATCTAGTTATTGTGGAAGCGTTTATACATCAGGGGCTGTTTAGTTTGGCGCACAGATTTAACGCACCGTTAATTGGTAAATTTTATGATAAAGGAAAAATTATTAGAACTTTAATGACTAATATGGTTCATTTATAAATCAAACAGGTATCACTTCATTGGGACTTAGCATACCCTTTCATTATGTTATGGGAAATCCTATGATGACTTCACATCCATCGATTTGGGAACTAGAGTACAGGACTGGTACGAACGTCCCGTTATGGAGGAAAATTTGGAATTTTGTGGAAGTTTGGAGGTATTATTATGAATTTCAAACTAGGCATTTGGTGCGTCAGAATGCTCTTTCGAAAAAATATTTGGGGAAGGACACACCGGATATTTGGGACGTTCAAAATAATATAAGTTTGATATTATATAATCAGGATCCAGTTATCTCATATGGCAGACCCAATGTCCCAGGTGTCATTCCGTTTGATGGTTTCCATATTTCAAAGAAATTAAAACCCTTGCAAAAGGTACATGGTTTTTAGGTGTATTTCAAAAGATCATTTTTACAATAGTTTGCAAACATTCCTCATTGTCAAGTATTCATTTAGGATCTCAAAGATTTCTTGGATGGTGCTGAAAATGGGTTCATCTATATGAGTCTTGGAACCAACGCAAAAAGTAAATTTTTACCAAACCAAACGAAGGAAATGTTTCTCCAAATTTTTTCAAAATTACCCCAGAGAGTATTGTGGAAATTCGAGTCTGATTTACATGGGAAATCAGATAACATCTTCATTTCAAAGTGGTTATCACAACAGACTGTTTTAAGTAAGCAGATTTATTTGATTGAAATTTAATAATTACTTTTAAAAAATAATAGAATATCTCATGATACTTATATCTTTATTAATTGCAGGTCATCCGAATATCAAATTATTCATTTATCAAGGAGGTATTCAAAGTAACGAAGAGGCAATTCACTATAAGGTTCCACTATTAGGAATTCCAGTCTTAGCTGACCATGATAGTCAAGTAAATAGAATGGTCGAACATGGTGTGGCAAAACGCTTAGAAATTTTGACCTTAGAGAAAGTTGAAGTTGAAGAGGCGATACATGAAATAATTACAGACAAAAGGTAACTACTTCATTTTAATGTAGCGTTTTAATGTAGCATTTTGATAGTCAATATACGTCTTCAATGATTTGATATCAACGTTAATACTGACATACTTTTTATTTTCAGGTACAAAGAGAACATGGTGAAACTCAATGCACTTGTAAATGACAAACCTTATGATCCTTTACAAAATGCAATATGGTGGACAGAATTTGTTATTCGTCATAAAGGTGCACCACATCTTCGCTCTACTACAGCCAATGAAGTGTGGTATGAACGATTTGACATGGACGTCATAGTTGTCTTAACTCTTACGTTATTCATTGCATTTATCATTCTATCGCTAGTATTAATTAAATTAACAATTCTAACTTTTCGATTGTACAGTAAATTATTTATTAGTCCGAAACAGAAGATATTATAAATTACTATACACAGATTAAAACCTGGATGGAAATTTGATGTATAAAAGTATTCCAAATATATAAGCCTAATGAATTTTTAATTACGCATTGACACACCATACTTCAATCACACAATCATTCTGATGTATGTCCAATGAATGAATCTCTGAGTAGTTCATATTCAGAACAGCATCCAGGAGATCTGAGATTGATCACTGAGAAGTATACATAAAGATAGTTGGCAAGACTATCCTATACTTATAGGTATACTTTGAAAATGCATTAACAAAGTCTAGCAGAGGTATAGCTTACATCTATGCTGTGGCATATCGAAAGGTGGGCCAATGACGTAAGACACATCCCCAGTATCATATTTTCATTGCCAAATAAATGAGAAAACCATATGCCAAGAGAGACTTTAGAGTGATACAGGGAGCATCAACGGCGATTTGGAGTGAAGACCATTGCCAAGGACTGATCTTCCTGTATCATCGCTTCAGGATATCGTTGAGGCTCCCTGTACAGATTGTTGTTGAAAAGTTGACCGCAGGAGGGTAGCACTTGTCGATCGGTACTCGACTGGGAGGGGGCACTGACTTGTATGAACAAGAAAATTTTGATTTGTGCTTCAGTCTTCAAATGGCCGATCTCTGATAACGAGTCCTCATCTTCTTCTCATCTTTCATCTAAGGTATATTCTTTACATTTAATCTACTTCTCTCTCTCTCTCTCTCTCTCTCTCTCTCCCCCCCCCCAATTTTCTAATTTCCTAAGTCGGTGACGCGTCGCTGCCTTTTAAAGGAATTATCGGAAGGTTGTTGTATGTTCGCCTTGAAGTCTTTCACGAGGTACCACCTGGGAGGTGGGTAATGAAATAACGGGAATACTTTTGACTGCTGATGATTTTTGAAAAATGACGGATGATTTGCTATGATTTCATCATCCTTTTTTAATTTATTGCAAATCGTCATTGCTCTTGTGTAGATTTGCGTAGCTTACCCATGATAGCCCTAATGCGTTATGCTATAATAGAAAAAAGTCTCTTGGTACTGAAAAAGACTTACTTTATTATTAGGGTTGAATGCAAGTCTGAATATTTTTACAATTCACACCGATCCTCCACGTGGTACAATAATTGGTGTTATCAATCAATGAGACATGCGTTTAATGAAACAATGTATTAAATAAAGAATACAGAATATTTAACACTATTCCTACCGACATTTCACGTATACCTATTCGTACCGCGGCCGGTCAAATGACCGGTCTTTCACAACTTATATTTTTCAATATCGAATGCAGACCAATAGCCAGCTTACCAGTATAAAAATATATTTTCTTTTATTCAAGAGTGCATAATCTACATTTTATTCTTTTTCGTCGCATTTTTTACAAATGGGCTTCTCAACTGTACATTTTCCGCATACGTACTTTTTACATTTTAGACAGATTTTCTTCGTCTTATTATCTTTACAATACCTTATCTGACATGTTTTCCGTTCACGGGAACCTGTACTTGTACTTGCGATGGGTATTGGTTGATTTTCTTTGCCGATCTCTTGTTGGTATTCGATGGCAAGTTCTTCTGCCAATTGGAATAGAAATTCCTGTCTTGTAATTTCTCCTCCCGTAGTTTCTTTATGTAACACCCATGCATTTATCCCGGCTAAATCCAAGACGTCACTTGGAAGTGCCGTAAACCATTTTCTGGAAGGCACTTCTCGGATAAAATCGTGCCACAACTACATTATATTTCGTTTGTAACGACTTTATGGTTTTGGCATTGAGTCTCAGAGAGAAACTATTACAAAAATGTCTAAATCGTACTACCGGCCAAATGACCGGTCGTGGTAGGTAAGACAGACTACAAATTTTTCTCAGAAAATAAACAATAAAAAAATAAGTGAATATTGAAAAATGTATCATACATATATATGAGGAAAAGTTGTAAAGTTTAAAGGCGATTCACTTACGTTGAATGTAGGAAATTCCAATTGAAAATTTAAAAACGGTCATTTGACCGGTCCTGGTAGGAATAGTGTTAAAAAGTTGCTCCGTTTGCATAAGATATGATTTAATGAAACGCAGACTTCTTATAACGTTAGTTGCCGATAAGTCTTGTCAGTCAGTCGTCGATGGTCAGCTTGAGCAGAATAATGATTTCGAGCCGTGTTTTATTTTTGGGCCTACTGATATTAATTATCAGTAATATGCAGTCGTGGAAAGTGCGCGAATATTGGCAATTTTTCCAACCCCTTCGATCAGTCATCAAACAGTTGCGTTGCAAAAGCGTGGTCACGAATTGGTGGTGGTAACGCCCAATCCTATTGGGAATAAGGATTTTGAAAATTACACGGAAATCAATACGGATTATCATTACGTTAAAATGGAAAAATTTGATTTCATCGAGATAAGAAAGAAATTCTCTGATTATATGCAGTTTTTTCAGAGTTTGTGGTGGGACTTTTCAAAGTATGTAGTTCGTGGTATATTCGAGGATCCGGCATTTCAAAAAATATATGCACCCGAGAGCAATGAAAAATTTGATTTGATAATTTTCGAAATAGGTATTTACATTTCAAGGATTGTACGGTTTGGCGTCACGGTTTGATGCTCCTATTATAGGTGAGACCGAATTACGTTAATTTGTTACATTACTTATACAGCGCAGACAAAGTGACAGCTAAATATGCGGAGTTTCAAAATTTTTTACTGAGGGATATGACAGTCACGTGCGAGAGACGCTTTTTGATGATTGTTGACATTGTTGACTATGAAATTTTGACATTTCTCATACGTAACTGTCACTTTGTGTTTGCTGGGTTATTTGCCACTATAGATTTTTGTGTTTCAGGTATTTCTAGTCTTGGGTTATCGTGTTCTACACATCATGAGTTAGGTAATCATATTTTGACTAATCATACATCCTCGTGGGAACTAATGAAAATTACGGGCGTGAATTTACCATTTTGCAAGAGATTATATAATTTTTATAGAGTCTGGTATAACTTGTATTTGTACTACAATGATTACCTACCTGTACAAGATGAAATCTCAAAGAGATATCTAGGACCGGATACACCGGATGTGGCTAGAATTGGTGAAAACATGAGTATTGCCTTTGTCGCCCAGAATCATTATACTTCCTTCGTAAGACCAAATGTGCCAAACGTTATTACGTTTGGTTCGTTTCACGTGGAGAAGAACTTGAAGCCGTTACCGGAGGTTCGTGATTTTTATAAAGAGTAAGGTGGTAGGTACGAAGGTGTAGATAACATATTTGTAAATATTATTTTGCAGGATTTACGAAAATTCTTGGATGGCGCCACAGAAGGATTCGTCTACCTGAGCTTGGGCTCAAACGCAAAGAGCAAACTTTTACCAAAGAGACTCAAGGACATGTTTCTGAAAGTGTTCTCGAAACTTTCACAAAGAGTACTGTGGAAGTTTGAGGATGATCTGCCAGAAAAGCCGGACAACGTGTTCGTATCAAAGTGGCTGCCTCAGGAATCCGTTCTAAGTAAGTTCACTGAAAAGACACAGCATCACGACGTCAATTGGTCCAGAATAAAATTGTCATCTTCCATTTAGATCATCCAAACATCAAACTATTCGTGTACCAAGGTGGACTTCAGAGCACGGAGGAGGCTGTACACTACGCAGTACCACTACTAGGAATACCAGTTCTTGGTGATCAAGATTATCAAGTTAACAAAATGGTGTCTATTGGTGTTGCTAAGAGGCTGGAATTATTGGAATTGAACCAAGAGGATTTTCAAAGTTCTATACAAGAAATGATCAACGATAAAGGGTGAAAATCCAGTATCTCTTTATTAACCAGTCTTTTGAGTTTTTAATCTACTGTACAATGATTGTCTCTTCATTTTCTAGATACAAAGAAAGGATGGTACAACTCAAGGCCCTTGTTCAAGAAAATCCTTACGATCCTATGGAACATGCAATGTGGTGGATAGAATTTGTCATACGTCACAAAGGTGCACCTCATCTTAGGTCTAGTACCATTGATGAACCCTGGTACCAAAGAACTGATATGGATGTAGTTGCGTTTCTAGCAATAGCAATATTCATAGTCGTTATCATTGCTTTGCGCCTGTTATACAATTTATTGATCACCGGATACCGATTATACCAAAGGCTACTTATAAACAAGGAAAAAAAGTTACTGTAGTATTATGCAGTTAAAAAAAGCGTTTAGATAATTTATATTTAAAAAATGTAAGTTCCATTTGTCACGTGGTGCTTTATATAGAATAATTATAAGGCGTAAATCATATTTGTAAATCATTCCTAATAATTTACCATTAATGGTCACTAACTTTTATTAGATGTTTGTAAATGATATAAGCGTTTTTATTTCATGTGCATACCGTATAGAATATATGTAAATATCAGGCTGCACAAAACTAAAAAGGTCTATTTACTACATTCTTATCTGAAGGATAAGTAAAAAGTGGTTGTCTGAATGTGACAAATGCGTTATGTATATGTATATATTCCATACGTAATGTGTTTTTTTTTACAAAGTAGTGCCAGTCACCAAGTAGCGTTTTTAGGTCACTTATGCCTTTGCAAAAGTGCAAAAATGACGTTTATCAGGTTCCTAAGTCTGGGATTGTTATTAACATTGAATTAAAAATTTGGAGACGGCGTGCGAATTTTGGCAATTTTTCCTTCACCGTCAATCAGTCATCAAATGGTACTGCGACAGTTTTCGAATTCATTGCGTGAACGTCGTCATGAACTGGTTGTGATAACGCCTTTTCCTGTTGGTGATAACAGATTTAAAAATTATACGGAAATAAGTACAGAGTTTCATCACCCTGAAATGATGACGTTTGATTTTGTTAAAATGAAACAAGAGATAAATTGCTTACAATTTATTACAGACTTCTGGTGGGAAAATTCGCTGAAGTTTGCTAAAAATATTTACGAATTTCCGGAATTTCGAAAAATCTATGCTTTCGATAGGGAGAAGTTTGATTTTATCATTTTTGAGGTCCTCACGTATGAAGGGTTGTATGGTTTAGCAAAACGCTTTGACTTCACCTATATTGGTAAGACAGAGATGCATTAATATTACTATAACATATATATTGGCGACCATAGTAAAAAAAAGAAACAATACTTTTTAGGTATTAGCACTTTTTGATTAACTAGTTTCGCACATTATATAAATGGAAATGAAATTCTTCCATTGCATCCGTCGACGTGGGAACAGGAAGGTTGGGCTGGTACGAATTTATCATTTTGGTAAAGATTCATAAATTTTGTACGGTTACGCGATTTTTACTACAGATACCATTCTTATTTCCTACGAAATCAGGATGAACTTGCGAAAAGTACTTAGGATCCGACACACCGAACGTTTACGAAATTGGCAAAAAAATAAGTCTGCTATTCGTTGATAAACATAATTTAATTTCGCACGTACGACCTAATTTCCCTAACATTATTAGCTTTGATTCAATTCACGTAGGAGAGAACCCCAAGCCATTGCCAGAGCTATATAATGTATTGTTATCCAACAATGAAAAGAAACACGAAGAAAAGAAGAAAACATATTAATAATATTTGAAATTTTCTTTTCAAGGATTTACAAGAATTCCTTGATGGCGCCACAGAAGGATTCGTCTACCTGAGCTTGGGCTCAAACGCAAAGAGCAAACTTTTACCAAAGAGACTCAAGGACATGTTTCTGAAAGTGTTCTCGAAACTTTCACAAAGAGTACTGTGGAAGTTTGAGGATGATCTGCCAGAAAAGCCGGACAACGTGTTCGTATCAAAGTGGCTGCCTCAGGAATCCGTTCTAAGTAAGTTCACTGAAAAGACACAGCATCACGATGTCAATTGGTCCAGAATAAAATTGTCATCTTTCATTTAGGTCATCCAAAGCACGGAGGAGGCTGTACACTACGCAGTACCACTACTAGGAATACCAATTCTTGCTGATCAATACAGTCAAATAACTAAATTAGTGTCGCTTGGGGTAGCGAAACTAATAGGCTTGCTGGATCTGAATAAAATTAATTTCCAAAGTGCTATAAACGAAATGTTGAATGATAACCGGTAAGTATTTAACTATTTCATAGTTGGTACCAGTCTAATATTAATCTCTTGCATAACAATTGTTTTTCTCATTTTTCAGATACAAGGAAGAAATGACAAAAATCAGAACTATAATTAAGGATCATCATCATTTGGATGATTATACATATAAATTACAAGCTGATCCCGCGAACGTTGTTCTGCCATATAAATTATTTCTAGTGAATATGTTGGTTGTTAAATAAAATATAACGAATGTATTGTAAGTGTTTGGGGATGGGATCTATGACAAAAAGAGGAATTGAGCGCTGTAGATGATAACCGCCGATAAAAACAAAAAAAACACCAACCATTCATTTTCTCAATTCAATGTATTTCATTAACATAACGGACATATTCATTGTTTTCATTTTCTTACTTTAGAAAAAAAAATATATCAAATGAATATTAATTTCGAAGAGCAATTAAGCTCAATTGCCGATGAGCAATCCGTTCAATGGTTCTGGTGGTGTCTCAATTTCTGGTAGTTGCACTTTTCCTGAAGCGCAACACATCCCGGCTGACTCATGTTTGAATTTGAGCGCATGACAATGGGGACATTCTTTGCCCATAGCACCAATCACGACTTTCGGATGAGCGGAATATTCAATATCTGGCTGGTACTCGAATGCGAGACGAAGGAACGAAGCGGATGTAAATGCTCGATGTACTTGTTGGCGTTGTAGGTCATTTGCTCTGCGTGTGTTAACTACGAACCGTCGCGCTTGTCTCCGTTCCAATTGTCGTTGTTGATTTCTTTCATCTCGTGCCTCTTGTGATTGAGATGCACGCAATTGCGACATGCTCACACGCATATTTTCGTTATCTTCTTGGATTTGTTCGTCTGTTCTTTCTGCTCTATTATTTCTCCTATTTGTTGTTCTATTCCCCCTTCTTCCTAAATTCGCCCCCTTCCGTCTTCCTGGCATTGTTCACTGTAATACTCACACACAAAAATATACAAAATTGTTTTAATTACTTATGAAAAACCGTATACCGATAATGGATTTATTCTTTTAGAATTTTACCAGCCTTTCTTATAAATTAAAATTGTTCACTGTATACACACACAAATAGACAAAAATTCTTGTACTTACTGATGAAAAACGGTATATCGATAATGTATTTGTTCTTTCAGTATTTTACCAACCTTTTTACAGTCATAAAATACGTATATATTGCTTATAAGTCAAAATTGACATTTCATGATTGAAATTTCAAAATGACGTGCGTGCGTGACGCATGCGTGGATGAAAGTTGGATGAGGCGGACGTAGCGGCATCTATCATTCAACGACATAAATAATTTCGTTCTGTTTGAAATACGAACGACGGTTAAATTATTTCATAAAAAAAAATACTAAAATCGCGTATAAGATTATCGCGTATTAAGAAATGGAAGGGTGGGGGTAGGAGTGTGAAAATTTGGAGTTATAGGTATTTTCTGATGCCAAATATAAAAGAATACAAAAAAAAATTGTTGTCAAAAAAAAAATACAAAAAATTTTTCTGGATACGGACACCCTAATCACCTAGCGGTATGAAATATACTTTACGACCGATTCTCATACCTACCAAATATACATACCAAATTTCATGAAAATCGGTCGAGCCGTTTCGGAGGAGTTCGGCGACAAACACCGTGACACGAGATTTTTATATATAAGATATAAATTCTTATCGATCGGATATCAATTATACTATCTATAAAAAAGTTAACTATAAAAAAGAAAACAATGATATTCTAGTATCAAAGAATAGATAATGATTTTAAGCATATATACATTTACTATAATTTCCGTCTAATCAAACTAAATGATATACATCTACGAGCATGAAATATAAAATTCTTTGATATTGTTAATAACTTTTTATAACTGTAATCAATAATATCAATATATTGATTTATATATGCTATCGGTGTTTATATACTACACTGATAACGTAAATACATTTCACTGTGTTGTAACTATAGAGCCACTTTTAAATCAGCCTAATCTAATGTCAGTGAAGATTGTCATGATTTTATGTTTGGCTTTATCTATGTCCTAGCGTGACAATTTGAAATATTTTCAGCGTCTAAGATACAAGATAAGCTAATTGGGAAGGAAGTAATTGAACATTTACTCGTGTATAATCATACCGGTACACAAAGTTTATTTGTTTTTACTATTATTGTTAATTACAAGTCAAGTCGAATGGATTATAGGAATATTAGGATTTTAGCGATACTTCCTACGACTTTGTTTCGTCGCCAAATATCGTATATTGTAATGTCTAATTATAATTTATCATTTGTCCAACGGCATTCAAATCCAAACTTATTTATCTATATGATAAACTTTAAGATACCGAATAAGCAGTGAGTGAATGGATTGCTATGACAGAAATGTCTACGTAGGATGATTTGTAAGCCTACAGAACCGCGATAATCAATAGTCTGACACATGTTATATTACGAGAGACTTTATTACACTACTGTGAAAGTCAATGACGAAGCACTTTGTTCGTGCTGTTATTGCCTTGGTATAAGGTCGGAAACCAGCAGAATATTTCTTCAGTCTGCGACCAAGATGATTCGTGCTAATACGATTGAAAAAATATCGTAGGATGATATGTAAGTCTGCTGAACCGTGATAATCAGCAGTGTAGCACATGTTATCTTAGAAGAGACTTTATTCTACTACCGTGAAAATAAATGACGAAGCATTTTGATCGTGTTGTGATTGGCTTGATATAAGGACCCAAACCAGCAGAATATTTCTTCAGTCTGCTACCGAGATGATTTCTGTGAATATAATTAAAAAAATTGTCGTGGTAGTGATTTTATTGAATGCTGTCGATTGTGTACGTGGGTCACGTATCTTGGCGATATTTCCAACGGGTTCGTACAGTCATCAAATTGTATTAAATGAATTCGCCAAGCAGCTTCATCGACGTGGACATGAAATCGTGGTGGTTACGCCGAATCCAAATATGAACGAGGTGTCTAAAAATTATACGGAAATCGATATTAGTTTCATTTATAAGTACATGGTGGAACTAAACTTCATAGAGATAAGACGGGATCAAGAGTCGTTCTCTTTTTTTGATTTATTCTGGGACATATTGAGCGACTCTGTAGCTGAAATTTACGAAGTGCCTGAATTTCGTAGACTGTACGCACCAGAAAGTGGAGAAAAATTTGATCTAGTTATTGTGGAAGCATTGGTGCATCAAGGACTGTTTAGTTTGGCGCACAGATTTGACGCACCGTTAATTGGTAAATTTTTAGATAAAGGAAAAATCACTAGAACTTTAATGACTAATATGATTTATTTATAAATCAAACAGGTATCACTTCACTAGGACTCGCCGTACCTTTTCATTATGTTATGGGAAATCCTATCATGACGTCACATCCATCGGTTTGGGAACTAGCGTACAGGGCTGGTACGAATGTGTCGTTGTGGAGAAAAATTTGGAATTTTGTGGAAATTTGGAAGTATTATTATACACATCAAACTAAGCATTTGGTGCGTCAGAATGCTCTTTCGAAAAAATATTTGGGAAAGGACACACCGGATATTTGGGACGTTCAAAATAATATAAGTTTGGTATTATATAATCAGGATCCAGTTATCTCATATGGCAGACCCAATGTCCCAGGTGTCATTCCGTTTGGTGGTTTCCACATTTCAAAGAAATTAGAACCCTTGCAAAAGGTACATGGTTTTTAGGTGTATTTCAAAAGATCATTTTTACAATAGTTTGCAAGCATTCCTCATTGTCAAGTATTCATTTAGGATCTCAAAGATTTCTTGGATGGTGCTGAAAATGGGTTCATCTACATGAGTCTTGGAACCAACGCAAAAAGTAAATTTTTACCAAACCAAACGAAGGAAATGTTTCTCCAAATTTTTTCAAAATTACCCCAGAGAGTATTGTGGAAATTCGAGTCTGATTTACATGGGAAATCAGATAACATCTTCATTTCAAAGTGGTTACCACAACAGACTGTTTTAAGTAAGCAGATATATTTTATTGAAATTTAATAATTACTTTTAAAAAATAATAGAATATCTCATGATACTTATATCTTTATTAATTGCAGGTCATCCGAATATCAAATTATTCATCTATCAAGGAGGTCTTCAAAGTACCGAAGAGGCTATCCACAATAAGGTTCCACTGTTAGGAATTCCAGTCTTAGCTGACCAAGATAGTCAAGTAAATAGAATGGTCGACCATGGTGTGGCAAAACGCTTAGAAATTTTGACCTTAGAGAAGGTTGAAGTTGAAGAGGCGATATGTGAACTGATCACAGACAAAAGGTAACTACTTCATTTTAATGTAGCGTTTTAATGTAGCATTTTGATAGTCAATATACGTCTTCAATGATTCGATATTAACGTTAATACTGACATACTTTTTATTTTCAGGTACAAAGAGAACATGGTGAAACTCAATGCACTTGTAAATGACAAACCTTATGATCCTTTACAAAATGCAATATGGTGGACAGAATTTGTTATTCGTCATAAAGGTGCACCACATCTTCGTTCTACTACAGCCAATGAATTTTGGTATGAAAGATTTGACATGGACGTCATAGTTGTCTTAACTCTTACGTTATTCATTGCATTTATCACTCTATCGCTAGTATTAATTAAATTAACAATTCTGACTTTTCGATTGTACAGTAAATTATTTATTAGTTCGAAACAGAAGATATTATAAATTACCATACACAGATTAAAACCTGGATGGAAATTTGATGTATAAAAATATGCCAAATATATACGCCTAATGAATTTTTTAATTACGTATTGACAAACCATACTTCAATCACACAATCATTCTGATGTGTGTCCAATGAATAAATCTCTGAGTAGTTCATATTCAGAACAGCATCCAGGAGATCTGAGATTGATCACTGAGAAGTATACATAAAGATAGTTGGCAAGACTATCCTATACTTATAGGTATACTTTGAAAATGCATTAGCAAAGTCTAGCAGAGGTATAGCTTACATCTATGCTGTGGCATATCGAAAGGTGGGCCAATGACGTAAGACACATCCCCAGTATCATATTTTCATTGCCAAATAAATGAGAAAACCATATGCCAAGGGAGACTTTAGAGTGATACAGGGAGCATCAACGGCGATTTGGAGTGAAGACCATTGCCAAGGACTGATCTTCCTGTATCATCGCTTCAGGATATCGTTGAGGCTCCCTGTACAGATTGTTGTTGAAAAGTTGACCGCAGGAGGGCAGCACTTGTCCATCGGTACTCGACTGGGAGGGGGCACTGACTTGTATGAACAAGAAAATTTGGATTTGTCCTTCAGTCTTCGAACGGCCGATCTCCGATAACTATAGTTTTGACTTCGCGTTCTTTTCTTCCTTTGTTCCTCCTCTCTTTACATTTATCTCTTGTGACTCATTCAGTGCTTCTTCATCTTCTCATCTCTCGTCTAAGGTATATTCTTTACTGTTCATCTACTTCTCTCTCTCTCTATCTATCTCTGTGTTACCCATTTTCCCAATTTCTTCCGCTGGGCTATACCTTCTCCGTGATATCACTTTGGTATCACAGTAAACTCCGCAGCAAATATGCCAAGACGGTTTGAGCGGTGGGGAGTCATGGGTTGGCGTCGGCATCCCTTACTGCGCTCTCTAGGGGAGCGGTCACGTCAATCTGCGTTCGCTTGTGCTACTCCACTTGGCGTATGGGACCTTAAATCCCGGTAACTTCTAATCACCCTCTGCAGGAAACACTTTGCGCGCTGATCTAGGGTTAACGTGGTTCGTCTTCGGAGATCGAACGTGGTTCCTTACGTCTAACCTGCCCTGGCTTCGGCTTTGCGGCGGGCAGTGACGAAGGTTGAAGCGTAAATTCAAGTCCCTTCGGGGACTTCCGACCTCGGTCGGTGCTGATGCCCAGTGATTCGTTGCGGTCGACTCGGCTAGGGGTGATCGCGAATTTTCATAGCCTGGCTCCTTTTCCCGTGATCTGGTTCTGCGACACAAGCAACTGCTTAGTCCAGGCCTTTCACACGATTCTCTTGTCGTTCACAGTCTGTACTCATGTTTGTCAATGCTTTGCGTCCGCGACCAAAGTCTGTCGAAGGTCGGAAGCTGCTTCGCGGCCCTTTAAGCTCTTGCGTCACAGCAGTCCGCTGTTACTTCGGTATCTGTTAGCCGGACCTCCGCTGTCCGTGGGGGTTGGGCCCGATAGCGTGTATTTCGCACCCTAGCCTGCTTAATCCGGTCCATCGCGCTTGTCCCCGGTCAAGTGTCGTGTCTGTAACAACCCTTCCCTATATCAGTATCATCAAAATCATCTCTTTTAAACTCTTCGGGCCTTCAGCCCATTGGTGCCATCTCCTCCTATACCCTGTGCCCCTTACCGCCACCTCCGAACCCGCGCAACACAGTGAGTCTATTTAAATAAGTGCGTCGCAGTCGTTCTATTTCGCGCGAGAACCCGCGTGGTGTTTAAGTGACAATAAGTGAAAAATCAGTCCGTATTCGAAAATAAACAAAGTGCAAGAAAAATTACCACGGCCAGAATCCTCAAGTTGTAGGCCGAATGGACCACGATCTTCGAAGTTTGAACTCGCCCTATAGATGAACTATACACGTGCAACAAAATCTGCAGGACTGGAATTTTGAGGTGAGTAATATTTCTACTCTTATGCAACACCCTATATATTAATCCATATTTTTCCTATACTCAGCGCAGTAGTAGAGACTTAGCCTGTATACACCTGTGCTAGATTTTGCTAACGCATTTCCAAAGTATGCATTGAGTTCGGTACAGTCCAATTAGCCATACTTCTGTCTATAATTTTACTGACTGGATCAACTGCGTATGAACTGTGTAGTAAATAATTTTTACTTGGACGACTTGGTGCCTTTACGATAGCACTTGTTTTATAGATACAGTTATACTGCTCTTTCGACTGAGAGTACTCTGTGCAAGTATACGAACAAAGGAGACACTTTTATTTCTGATATCAGTTTTCCTGATTTCCGATATACCTGCCACTGAAAATCCACCGAACGATACGGAAGGGTGCAGTAACAGTCGTTTGTCGGAAACACGTGGCTAGATGGAATCGAGACGCGTATTGTCGACGACGTACAATGTAGCGGCAGCCATTATCCCAACCCAAGGATTTAATTGTAGGAATTACTGTAAAACTATAAAGATATCTGGCTCCCGTATCCGTAAGAATTTTCTTCTTTTTTTTCGAGAAAATACAGCTAAACCTTGAAATAGTTAAAATTAATCATCTCTTATGCTTCTGCGAGTCGTTCAGCTACAAGGTGATATTCGAATCACGTGTAAAATTCGTTTTTCGTTCGGAGTCGATTTTTCAATAGCAAAATAAAATTTCAATAAAATTTCACGAATATGGCACACCACGCGTACACGCAATAATATTAATTTTAATAAACTTTTTCAAGAACCCAATCCCGTTCAAGAACCAACCCTTATCGTCAATCTCGAAAATTCAAAAAATACGGGTTAATGGAAAAAGTGCTTTTTTTCAACAATTTTCATTTTTCCTATATCCGCAGCGAGTGCGAGAGAGACGTACCGATCGGCAGTTGCGTGCGTAAGATAAGGACAGACATACCTCTAGACCAAATCTCTAGGTCATACCCTTCCTCGAATCGCATTCTACTAAGATAAATAACTTTCGATCCAAGAACTGTTTTCACGCACCAGATACGATTATATTAATACACCCGTGTATACGGGGTTGCGTTTTCAGGCGCCCGTCAATACTAATAACCAAATTCAATCCAAATCCTCTTGCACTGTCTCGCCCATGACTCTTTCTCATAGCATCGTCATCTTACTCGCAGATGGTATCGATGATCGATGCACTCGGTATCCAATTTATCAAATGCATATCAAAAATACCCAAATTGCCTATAAAATCGACCAGAAATTTTTCAACGCTTCCACGTGCAGTGTCATAGTTGGTCCTAAGCATACGCAGTTGCATAATCGTACGGAACCATCTGTAACTAGAATACATCGGACATTCGTAACAAGCCCCAAAGACATTGAGGTTCATTTACGGCAGTTCCTACGCAACTCCATTAATTTCATTGCTACTCTACGTAAGAGCACGTGGTCTTGATGATACTATCGGAATGCATATATATAATTGCATGAAAATATAATTTCACGAAATTTCGCCTAGGAAAGGCGAGAGCCATTGCTAACCTCTTTCTTTTGTAGAATCCATTGCCTAAAGTGGGGGAAAAAAAAGTGTATAAACGAGATAGGCTGGCGGGGGGGGGGGGGGGTAGGTGAATCTGCTACCCGGAGAGGGGTAGGAAGGGTCGGGAGGGTAAAATAAGAAAAGGAGGGCCTTCTTTGTTTAATACCTTATCTCTCTCGGTGGCAATTCGATCTGGGCAGAGTCGAGCCAGCCGGGAGTAAAAGGAGGCCCTCCATAAAACCGGATAAAAGATAAAGGCTTATTTCTTCCTGATTTATTGCATCAACTTCATTATTTTTTTTTCTCGCCGCTGCTACGGCCTCTCTTGCCGCGGCACTCTCTCTCTCTCTCTCTCTCGCTCGCTCCACGCTGTACCCCACAGCGACTATCTCTCTTGGGTCTAGTGAACAATTTACCTCCGAATTTAGCGAAGCTGCGAAAAGGGATAGGATTTACTTTTATCACTCTCTGCGGGTTTCGCAATATCCACCTATTACCTGCTTTTTCCCCTTCTGGCCTATACTCGACTTTGCCACTTTGTCCTTCTCCTCTTCTTCCTCCTCTCGGACCCTCCGCCCTTTTATGCTCTCTTAAGCCGTAATTTTCGGATTGTGTCATTTGCATCCTGGTTTTTATTTCACCCTCAGCTTCTTCGGGTAGCTCGTACAGATCATCCCCGTTGGATGAGCATGGGACGGTTTTTTGACTGTGGGAAAAAAATTTTGATTTTTTTTTTCCAACTGAAGGTTTTTTTTTCTATTTTCAAATATTTAGCTAATACAGTTATCACGGGGGTTGATTCTAGTATCGATAGATTTTTTTTGTCATTTTTAAAGATTCACGGTATAGGGCTTGCATCTTCCAAGCTGTACCGGAGCATGCTCTGTAATGGGGTGAATCTTCTATATCCGGTTATAATGAGAGAAATTCTTTGAGAATCTTTCAGCGTATCCTTTCATAGGTCCAGAGAGTATTTTATTGTCTGGTTACGTCATCGTGTTTTCACGTCACCGATAAGACGATTGTGACAATAGAATAGGTTGCGTTTGATATGGAATATTTATTTTTGTTATTTATTTTTTTTTTCTTTATTTCGTCTTTCCTCTTTACGTTCACAGGCTTATGACTGCTTTGAAGAATTTTCGGAGATGAAGGAAATGTCCCTTTTTTTCCTGAATCCTTAAGGCGGAAGCCCAGCGGTGCTCCGAGGCTCGATCGGTCACTCGATATGTCTATATGTCGTTGGGTATGGCGAGGGCGTTACAACTTCTTTTGAAATTTTAAACTGGAACCTAAAGTGACCTTTCTTCTTTGACTCCACCGGAAGTCCGCTGGATATCCAGGTTCAATGGGGGACTTTGTGAGGTTCGGAGTTGGAAAAATAAAAAGAGAAATCTAAGACTTCCACTTGAGCCTCAGGTTCCGATGGTGAACTCTCTTGGTATCCAGACCTCTACCTATCCCTGGGTCTCCGCCTTCGTTCCTTATCCCGTGTTACCTTCTGACTTTTCTTTTTTTCACCGACATTAAACATCGAGCGGTACCTTTTCCGCTTTTCTCCAACTTCAAGGAACTGACCTCGTTGAAGTTTCGAACGATCGTGAGACGAACGTTTTTTTTTTTTTTTTTTTTTTTTATATATATATATATATACAGAGTCAATCGCTCGGGGGATCTTTGAAAAGACAGTGAAAGCAATCCCTTGCTCGAAGTAGTTATCGCGTAGGAAGAATCCGCGACGTTGATACTTTCGCCGTTCTCCTTAATCTGCTAATTAATTCGGATATTTATAACTTTGATTTCAGAGTTTAACTTTTTCGAGGAAAACGACCTTCGAAATCCGATGAGCTACGTAGCTGCAGAATGTTTCCAGCTGTTGAATTTTTCCATCCACTTCGACCATGGGTGAGTCAACTGTTAATTATTACTTTATTAATTTCCAACGAATCCACATCGTCCGATCAAACTGAATAATGAATCACCCTGTATAACCTATATACTGCACGTGCTTACCGGCGCATCAAGTTGATTAATAATTTTCAAGCGATCCAACCTATAAACGAAATTTCTAATTTACGAATTGCTTCGTTATTCTTGTATAAAAAGAAAACAAATTACGAATAGGATCTACGTGAAAATATTTTTGAAAAATTAACTTTACCAATTTATACGTCTATTGACGTAATTGCAATTCCCCCCCTCCCGCCCCCCAAGAACGCTGCACGAAATACACAGTGTAACGTCAACACGAATGAAAGCTTACGTCACTCAATTAGATTGTTCTAGAACAAATAAGACATCGGTCAGTACCAAAGACGCCTCCCATAACTTAATTGAAGTACGCGCAAAGAATATTTCCCAAGAGAAATAAGAATTCGTGATTACCCGTTCGACTCGACAGATCGAATTTGATATTTCTGATGCACCAAGAAATTAGCTGTTTTTTTTGTTGATAAAATTTTGTTCGGTCTATCTTTTATCTTTCTCGCACTTTCTTCGTAATCCTCAATCGTATACACCGTTCGAATGCCCATAACCGTTATCTATATATGTAACGGGACGAAATTTCCCGGCAACAAAATGAATATCCAAGCCCATATATCCGGTTGGTCACATGCTGCTTCTCCCGGAGTGTTTAAGCTCGGCTCACAGGAGCCGCTTCAAGAATACAAAGCATTAGTGAGATTTCTCTTGGGAGGCCGAGCAAGAGAGGAGGGATGCTTACTAACCATTTCTGTTCTGCCTTCCCTACGACCTTCCACTCCACCTAAACCTCATACCGAGCTTCCTTCGCTCCTTATCCTCCTTGTCTTCCCATTTCGTAACCCTGTTGTCCCTTAAGCCTTTAGTCAAGCATCGGATCCACGCGTAGAAGCAAACGTGGACGGTTCCATATAGAGAGGGATAAAAGGAAAAGAAGAGTCTTCGAATGAATTCGCCTGTATACGTCAGGGTAGGATAAAAGTGCGACGAGTGACGTCACTGGCGGCCGGATTAAGTAAAAGAAGAAGCGGGACGGAAAATAACTGTAATTCGAATCGAAAATATTTTTAAGCGACTGGCTGAAGCCGGGAACGAGGTTCCTCCTTGAAGTAACTTTTCTAACGGAAGACCCTGGTCCGCTTGTTCCGGTTTTGCAATTTAAGAATTTAACCCCCACCGCGCGACACTGGCTTGTTTTGCCAAAGTCGCGGAATCTGCAGAATTAAATAAGAGAGCGCAGCGGCGAGTTTCGCGGATGAAGTTTAAGATGGCCTCCTCCCTCCCGCTCCAACGGAAAGACGTTACCCATAGTGCCTTGGACGGCTGGAGGGGAAAGGGCGGAGAGGGGAGGGGATAGGGGAGGCACGGAACGAATGGGAAGGATAATTAACGCGTTGAAAGCTCCGATTAAAATCCGGACGGAAAATTTTCGTGCGACGCTGGCGAAATAAGGGAGAAAGAATTTCCAGTCGACGTAGCGTGGGGGGTTGACTGGCCTGAGGGATCGGCGAAAGTGTTACGGGGTGGTAAAAGGCTAATCCCGTAAGCAGTAAAACTAATTCGGCATTGAGAAGGCTTATCGTCGTTATCGCTTGGATGGTTCTTTTTTTTTTTTAATTTTTTTTTTTTGCCCGTTTTCCAAAATTTACTCAGCACACGGCTGGTTATAGGCAAAGGCCACGCTGCCTGCTGGCGACGTCCCGTGGTCTCGCTTACTTGGCTTATGGTCCCACGGGTCAAGTTCGGCGCTCGAAAGCTGATTTCGAAGGAAACTTCCTCGAACGAGTTTAGCGTTGTCGTTCTTTGCTCGGGGATAAAAGTCAATTCGCAGGGAGAACGATGAAGATTGAACTCGTACGTGTAGTGGACCTTTTACTCTTGAGAAGTTTTAAAAGTCTCTGCGGCATGGCTTTATATGTGTATCGGTCGGGGGAGGATTCCTCGCTGGACGCTACTGGAATCGTAGGAAAATTCTTGAGCGACGGGATTTCATAAATTGAGGAACGCCTCTCGAATGGAATTCCAACGCTGGACCTTTATCCCGGAGAGATTTAACTCGAGGAAGTTTACGGGCACGGAGCACGTCTTCCTCGAGGATGTCCTACTCCGAGGTGGAGCTCTCTGCTCTTCTGGTTCCAGTCGACTCCTGGAAATATCACGTATATCAGCCTCGCGAAGGGATCGGAATAAATAAGCTTTCGTGTCCTCGTTCTTTACTATTAGACACGCTTGACGTAATGAAATAAAAATTTTTTTCATATTTTACAAAATCATACACTGATAAAAGGAAATCGATTTACTTTTGTACCTTGTGGTTACGGGTATCGAATGGAAAGAGACGGTATTTTCTTTTATTTTTTTTTGTATTTTGGTTTTTTATGCGTTTCGCCAATTCAACCGTTGCGCTTAGATATTGACGTAATGTCGGTATCGAGTGGAAGTGCATGTGACAAATTCGTATTGCGTGTCAATATACGATACATATTTTTTGTTTTTCTTGTCCTCTCTGTGTGTAACGAGTTTTCGAAGTGGGATTTTTTTTCTTTCTTTCTCATAATACAGTGATCCCTTTTTCTATTATACATAACTGTGCTGTACGAGACTGTCAGATGGGAATTTTCAGTAAAATAGACAGGCATTGGTACATCGGTATTGTTGTTTTTTTTTGGACTTTTTTTTTGTCAATTTCGATATAAAAATGAACCGTGCTTTATATATTACACGATATCCGTCGTAATTTATGACACTTGCTAGTGGAATCAAGTGTCTCTTTGACGTTATCTATTATAGGTGAATCAAGAGTTATCGGGCAATCCGGTTATACAAAGGGTGCAGGAAGCTAGCCCCCCATAATTCGAAAATTCCGATTCTACTTGTTGTTCTGGCTTTTTCTAAGTTTGTTCTATAATGTCTTAGAAAAACAAGTTTCACAACTGAAATTTGTAGCGATGAGGCGAAAAAGAACACTTTTTTACTGGAACTCCCCACTTATGGAAAATCAAACTTTTTTTGTTGTTCCAGATTGTTCTAGTTGTTCTAAATATTGTTTCAGAATATTAAAATCGCTAACTAAAGAATACTAGAATGGGATCAAAAAAAACGTTTTAAGCATAGCAAGTAGATATAGGACCATTTCGAACGATTTCCAGGTTATTCCAGGATATTGCAGTTTGTTCTAGGTTCCCGTAGGTTTCCGTAGGTTTTTGTAGGTTTCCGTAGGTTTCCGTAGGTTCCCGTAGGTTTCCGTAGGTTCCCGTAGGTTTTCGTAGGTTTTCGTAGGTTCCCGTAGGTTTCCGTAGGTTTTCGTAGGTTTCCGTAGATTCCCGTAGGTTTCCGTAGGTTTTCCTAGATTCAGGTAAGACAGGCACGTGAAACCAGGGAAACACTGGCAAAGCTGAGGAGGATGAACGCTTTCAGAATAGCATGTGGATATAGGACCATTTCGAACGATTTCCAGGTTATTCCAGGATATTGCAGTTTGTTCTCGGTTCCCGTAGGTTTCCGTAGGTTTTTGTAGGTTTCCGTAGGTTTCCGTAGGTTTCCGTAGGTTCCCGTAGGTTTCCGTAGGTTTCCGTAGGTTTCCGTAGGTTCCCGTAGGTTCCCGTAGGTTTCCGTAGGTTTTCGTAGGTTTTCCTAGATTCAGGTAAGACAGGCACGTGAAACCAGGGAAACACTGGCAAAGCTGAGGAGGATGAACGCTTTCAGAATAGCATGTGGATATAGGACCATTTCGAACGATTTCCAGGTTATTCCAGGATATTGCAGTTTGTTCTCGGTTCCCGTAGGTTTCCGTAGGTTTTTGTAGGTTTCCGTAGGTTTCCGTAGGTTTCCGTAGGTTCCCGTAGGTTTCCGTAGGTTTCCGTAGGTTTCCGTAGGTTCCCGTAGGTTCCCGTAGGTTTCCGTAGGTTTTCGTAGGTTTTCCTAGATTCAGGTAAGACAGGCACGTGAAACCAGGGAAACACTGGCAAAGCTGAGCAGGATGAACGCTTTCAGAATAGCATGTGGATATAGGACCATTTCGAACGAATTCCAGGTTATTCCAGGATATTGCAGTTTGTTCTAGGTTCCCGTAGGCTTCCGTAGGTTTTTGTAGGTTCCCGTAGGTTTTTGTAGGTTTCCGTAGGTTTTCGTAGGTTTCCGTAGGTTTCCGTAGGTTTTCGTAGGTTTTCCTAGATTCAGGTAAGACAGGCACGTGAAACCAGGGAAACACTGGCAAAGCTGAGCAGGATGAACGCTTTCAGAATAGCATGTGGATATAGGACCATTTCGAACGAATTCCAGGTTATTCCAGGATATTGCAGTTTGTTCTAGGTTCCCGTAGGTTTCCGTAGGTTTTTGTAGGTTTCCGTAGGTTTCCGTAGGTTCCCGTAGGTTTCCGTAGGTTTCCGTAGGTTTCCGTAGGTTTCCGTAGGTTCCCGTAGGTTTCCGTAGGTTTCCGTAGGTTTCCGTAGGTTCCCGTAGGTTCCCGTAGGTTTTTGTAGGTTTCCGTAGGTTCCCGTAGGTTCCCGTAGGTTTCCGTAGGTTTTCGTAGGTTTTCCTAGATTCAGGTAAGACAGGCACGTGAAACCAGGGAAACACTGGCAAAGCTGAGCAGGATGAACGCTTTCAGAATAGCATGTGGATATAGGACCATTTCGAACGAATTCCAGGTTATTCCAGGATATTGCAGTTTGTTCTAGGTTCCCGTAGGTTTCCGTAGGTTTTTGTAGGTTTCCGTAGGTTTCCGTAGGTTCCCGTAGGTTTCCGTAGGTTTCCGTAGGTTTCCGTAGGTTTCCGTAGGTTCCCGTAGGTTTCCGTAGGTTTCCGTAGGTTTCCGTAGGTTCCCGTAGGTTCCCGTAGGTTTTTGTAGGTTTCCGTAGGTTTCCGTAGGTTCCCGTAGGTTTCCGTAGGTTCCCGTTGGTTTCCGTAGGTTTCCGTAGGTTTCCGTAGGTTTCCGTAGGTTTCCGTAGGTTCCCGTAGGTTCCCGTAGGTTTTTGTAGGTTTCCGTAGGTTCCCGTAGGTTCCCGTAGGTTTCCGTAGGTTTTCGTAGGTTTTCCTAGATTCAGGTAAGACAGGCACGTGAAACCAGGGAAACACTGGCAAAGCTGAGGAGGATGAACGCTTTCAGAATAGCATGTGGATATAGGACCATTTCGAACGATTTCCAGGTTATTCCAGGATATTGCAGTTTGTTCTCGGTTCCCGTAGGTTTCCGTAGGTTTTTGTAGGTTTCCGTAGGTTTCCGTAGGTTTCCGTAGGTTCCCGTAGGTTTCCGTAGGTTTCCGTAGGTTTCCGTAGGTTCCCGTAGGTTCCCGTAGGTTTCCGTAGGTTTTCGTAGGTTTTCCTAGATTCAGGTAAGACAGGCACGTGAAACCAGGGAAACACTGGCAAAGCTGAGCAGGATGAACGCTTTCAGAATAGCATGTGGATATAGGACCATTTCGAACGAATTCCAGGTTATTCCAGGATATTGCAGTTTGTTCTAGGTTCCCGTAGGCTTCCGTAGGTTTTTGTAGGTTCCCGTAGGTTTTTGTAGGTTTCCGTAGGTTTTCGTAGGTTTCCGTAGGTTTCCGTAGGTTTTCGTAGGTTTTCCTAGATTCAGGTAAGACAGGCACGTGAAACCAGGGAAACACTGGCAAAGCTGAGCAGGATGAACGCTTTCAGAATAGCATGTGGATATAGGACCATTTCGAACGAATTCCAGGTTATTCCAGGATATTGCAGTTTGTTCTAGGTTCCCGTAGGTTTCCGTAGGTTTTTGTAGGTTTCCGTAGGTTTCCGTAGGTTCCCGTAGGTTTCCGTAGGTTTCCGTAGGTTTCCGTAGGTTTCCGTAGGTTCCCGTAGGTTTCCGTAGGTTTCCGTAGGTTTCCGTAGGTTCCCGTAGGTTCCCGTAGGTTTTTGTAGGTTTCCGTAGGTTCCCGTAGGTTCCCGTAGGTTTCCGTAGGTTTTCGTAGGTTTTCCTAGATTCAGGTAAGACAGGCACGTGAAACCAGGGAAACACTGGCAAAGCTGAGCAGGATGAACGCTTTCAGAATAGCATGTGGATATAGGACCATTTCGAACGAATTCCAGGTTATTCCAGGATATTGCAGTTTGTTCTAGGTTCCCGTAGGTTTCCGTAGGTTTTTGTAGGTTTCCGTAGGTTTCCGTAGGTTCCCGTAGGTTTCCGTAGGTTTCCGTAGGTTTCCGTAGGTTTCCGTAGGTTCCCGTAGGTTTCCGTAGGTTTCCGTAGGTTTCCGTAGGTTCCCGTAGGTTCCCGTAGGTTTTTGTAGGTTTCCGTAGGTTTCCGTAGGTTCCCGTAGGTTTCCGTAGGTTCCCGTTGGTTTCCGTAGGTTTCCGTAGGTTTCCGTAGGTTTCCGTAGGTTTCCGTAGGTTCCCGTAGGTTCCCGTAGGTTTTTGTAGGTTTCCGTAGGTTCCCGTAGGTTTCCGTAGGTTTCCGTAGGTTTCCGTAGGTTCCCGTAGGTTCCCGTAGGTTCCCGTAGGTTTCCGTAGGTTTCCGTAGGTTCCCGTAGGTTCCCGTAGTTTTCCGTAGGTTCCCGTAGGTTTCCGTAGGTTTCCGTAGGTTTTCGTAGGTTTTCCTAGATTCAGGTAAGACAGGCACGTGAAACCAGGGAAACACTGGCAAAGCTGAGCAGGATGAACGCTTTCAGAATAGCATGTGGATATAGGACCATTTCGAACGAATTCCAGGTTATTCCAGGATATTGCAGTTTGTTCTAGGTTCCCGTAGGCTTCCGTAGGTTTCCGTAGGTTTCCGTAGGTTCCCGTAGGTTTTTGTAGGTTTCCGTAGGTTCCCGTAGGTTTTTGTAGGTTTCCGTAGGTTTCCGTAGGTTCCCGTAGGTTCCCGTAGGTTTCCGTAGGTTTCCGTAGGTTTCCGTAGGTTTCCGTAGGTTCCCGTAGGTTCCCGTAGGTTTTTGTAGGTTTCCGTAGGTTTCCGTAGGTTCCCGTAGGTTTCCGTAGGTTTTCCTAGATTCAGGTAAGACAGGCACGTGAAACCAGGGAAACACTGGCAAAGCTGAGCAGGATGAACGCTTTCAGAATAGCATGTGGATATAGGACCATTTCGAACGAATTCCAGGTTATTCCAGGATATTGCAGTTTGTTCTAGGTTACCGTAGGCTTCCGTAGGTTTTTGTAGGTTCCCGTAGGTTTTTGTAGGTTTCCGTAGGTTTTCGTAGGTTTCCGTAGGTTTTCGTAGGTTTTCCTAGATTCAGGTAAGACAGGCACGTGAAACCAGGGAAACACTGGCAAAGCTGAGGAGGATGAACGCTTTCAGAATAGCATGTGGATATAGGGCCATTTCGAACGATTTCCAAGTTATTCCAGGATGTTCCAGCTTGTTCTAGGTTGTTCTCGGTTTTTCTAGGTTGCTCCAAGTTGTTCTATCGATGAATGTTCTAAAATTATATAAATGATCGGGTAGTCGCAAGTCGGATAAAAGTAGGAAGAAACGATTTTATATGCATATAACGTTTTCTTTAATCCCATTCGAGTATTCTGTGCTTAGCGGTATTAATATTCTGGAACAATATTTAGAACACCTAGAACAACCTTGAACAACAAAAGAAAGTTTGATTTTCCATAAATGGGGATTCCGGTAAAAAAGTGTTTTTTCGCCTCACCGCTACAAATTTCAATTGAGAAACTTGTGTTTCTCGAACATCGTAGAACAAACTTAGTGCAACTCAGAACAAACAACGGAACCGGAAATTTCGAATTATGGGGGCTAATTTCCCAGACTTTTATACAAATGTAATTCAATGAGGTGTACGAGGACGACTATTGTAATTGAAACTATTTGCGATATTAAAAATTGACATTATCCTAATGTTCACTTATGGCATTTGAAAGTCTCTAGTTATCGTCATATAGTTTATATACGGTCAATATTTAGTTACTCTAGTCTTATGTAAAATTAATCTTGAGCGTGAGTCGCATGCATTAATTTTATAAATAAATGAAGTCGAATCCAACGTAGGGGCGTTTGCTTTCACATCGGTATCAGCGTGCAGCATCATAATTGTGGTCCAGCTGGGACTGGTTCCAATTTTCGAGTTTTCAATACGTTTTTCCACCAGTGAGCAGACATCTTCAGGGTTCTTTTTCTTTCGGGATCGTTGAAGTCCACGTGAACTAGGCCGAAGCGTTCGCTGATAGAAAATTCGAAATTTTGAAAAATTGTTTAAAATCCACAAAATGCCTGGATTAATATTTGACGATCTATCGAGCGTTACCTGTATCCTTGGGCCCATTCGAAATTATCCAAGAGCGACCAAGCTAGGTAACCTTTGACATTGACCCCGTCGCGATTAATAGCCAGTAACATTTCTTTCAGGTAATCGTGGTAGTACTGAATTCTATCGAGGTCGTTCGTCTCTTCCGCGTCCGAGACTCCGTTTTCCGTAATGTACATCACTGGGTTGTTGTATTCCTTTGCGAGACGACGTAGAAGATCCCCAAAGCCTTTGGGAACGACCTGTGTGATAAGGGATGTGAAAAATTTTATTATACAAAAAATTTTATGGAAATACAAAAAATATATTTACGTAAAGCCAGCTGGAATTCGTTCTGGGCCAGCTGGGATCGGGGGAGCGAATTATCTTCTGATCGGCGAACAGGGACGGTACCACGGAGTCTATACCTGGCTCCACCAAATTAGACGTGTAGTGATTGACGCCCAGAAAATCCGAAGAGCCCCTGCAGATGAGAATCGGCAAAAATTAATCGGATGACGATATTATTGAATTTGAGCTTTTCGTCTATTTACGCGATACAGGTATATTTTTATTTTGATAAAAAAAATTTGAAAAATTAAAAATTTTATTTTTACCCACCTGATGTATTCGATCCAGTCTTGTGAAAATTCCGGAAGACGCGAACGCGGATATCCCTGTTCCAAGCTGGCGCTGGCAATTTTCTCTTTCATCAGACTCGGATAGTCGCCGCTCGCTGAAAATATCGGATGACAAAACCAACCGGCATTGAACTGAAAGGAAGTCTCGACGGACGTCGTGTCGTTTGGATTTTTCGGATAGGCGTGACGCAACGGCAGGACAATGCCGATGGTGCCGTTTTGCGTCGGACGAAATTCCTTATCGTAAATGTGATAAGCGCGGGCGTGAGCTTTCAGGGCATTGTGACAGCAAAGATATTCGCCGATTCCATGAACTTTTTTTCCCGGCGCCTTCCCTCCGTACCCGTAGCCCTGACTGCAGAATTCTTCGGGCTCGTTGATGGTAAAGAAGTATTTTACTCTCGGTCCCAGTTCACGGAATACGACGCGGGCGTAATCGCCGAAGTAATTGACTATCTCCTCGTTGGTCCATCCGCCGAGATCCTCTATTATCTGAGGATGATCCCAGTGATAAAGGGTCACGAGAGGCTCGATCCCGTTGGCTTCCAACTCGGCCAACACTTTTTTGTAATAATTCAATCCATCCTGGCTGATCCTATTGGCGAAGCCGTCGGGCAAAATTCGCGACCAGCTGAGCGACAGGCGGTAGACGTCGAACTGTTTTTCAAGGGTTGAAACGTGTCATTGGAAATTTTTTTTTTGAAAAATTTTTTTTAACTATTTTCAAAAAAAATATTTACCCCTATTTCTTTCAGGATCGCCACGTCCTTCTCGTACTTGTGATAAGAGTCGCATGCCACGTCACCGGTGTCGTTGTTCACTATTCGATTTTGATCGGGCTCGTGTGTAAAACGGTCCCAAACATTCTCACTCTTGTCTGAAAGCAAATCGGAAAATTATTTATCTTACAAGATTGAATAGCAAATTGCTCGTAATTATTTTTCATTATTTTTCCATAAATTTTTTTACCGCTCGCGTTCCAACCTCCTTCGATCTGATAAGCGGCTGTTGCTGCGCCGATAAGAAATCCTGCTGGAAATTTCAAGTAATTCTCCTCGACCGTAGAATCGTTGCTCCCGTGACTGTTGAATTTACAAATTTTCATTTTGACATTGATCTTCGGCTACGAGATAAATTTTTGATTTTTAACCCTAGACCATCACGCATCTTCTTTGAGACACGTTATTTTTTTTTTTTTAATTTTTACTCTTCCCATTACACTTTTTTTTCACCAAAGCATGTATCTTTTTAATAAATTAATTTTTTTCACTTTCATTTTTTTATATTTTTGTCAACTCGTGTCAAATTTTTATTTCACCGTAATTGAGCTTTGTTTTTTTATTTTTATCCGTGCAGAATTACATCGCGATTTATAAACCCGTGTCTGACATATGCATATGTGAGTTGCGGATTTTTAATGTAAAAAATGTGTGATGCTCTAGGGTTTTTTGATTTTTTTTGTTTGTTTTTTCTTAAATATTTCATAGACTCACACGACGAGAGCACTGACGACGAACAACAATCCTCCGAGCAAAGACATGATGAATCAGACGATACTGACCTGATGTCGGCGTTATATATCAATATCTCGTAGAAGGGTTATCAGTCTTACGCGCGCGCAAGAGATGGAGCAAATAAATACTTTTTTTATTATTAAAGTTGGGACAGACACTTTGGTTGAAGTGGAAGATTTTTTTTTTCTTATTCCACTTGTTGTGTTCTTGTCTCTATTGCTGTTGCGTTACTCGTGTGTACTACGAGCAACTTCACCGCCTGCCTATAAAGTTCGCTTTTTCGCACTCGTATCGCAGAGTACTATTATCATTTTTATGTAACATAAAAATACGAGCGATTGCGAGGTAATGGAGAGTATTTATAAAAATATCTCAAATATTGATGCTTTCTTATGTGAATAACATCTTTTGGGACGTTCGCGCGCGCGCGGGATCTGGAAAAATATGGGGTGTTTGTAGGCATTTCGAACAGCTGATGAAGGCAAGAGCGCTAGAGGGGAAACGGAAGACCAGCGGAGGGCGGCCCCCACCACCTACAGCTTGCTTATAGCTCGGCTGCTCCCCTTCCATATTTCATGGGCGCGCACACAACGCCTCTCTCTTCCGCATAGACACGCAAACACTAATATCCGGAAAGTTCGTGCCGATTTTGAAGGAAAATTGAAACGCAGCTCATTTAAATTTGGTATACATTTATTAAATTATATAGGTGCCATTCCGTTTCCACAACCTCTCTCCATCTTTCGTGCAACTTGAGTAATTCCGTTCTTCCAGAACGTTTTAGGTTTTTCGGCGAAAAAGTTTTCTAAACAAAATTCTTATCTCGATCAAAGAATTGCAATTTTTTCCATTTAGGAAATTTTGTAATGATCGGAATAAGTGAAAATCTGAGAGTGCGAGGTCCGGTGAATATGGTGGATGGGGTAAAACATCCCATCCGAACTCCAACAACTTTTGTCGAGTTGTCAGCCACAGATGAGGCGATAATCCATAATCCATACCATAATCTAAGGCGTATAAAACTTACAAAAATTAACGTATCCGAACCAACATTTTTTCCAAATACATATAGCTAAAGTTCCGTCCTTTGGAATATGTCCATATTTCATTTGTTTACAATAATTATGATAAATTCAGGTCTGTTCACATGCGACCTACCGAAAATCGGCACGAACTTTTCGGACAACCCAATATAATTTCCTTCCACCCCTCCTCTAGTGTATACCATCGCCGATCAGCTGATGAAACCCTTACGAATCAACACTCAATTTAGCAAAGCAACTATCACGCGCGAACGTCCCAAATTAGAGACGGGTTATTCACATCTACCACGTGTCCCACGACACGCACATTTTTTTTTTTTTATTATCATTATAATTGTTAAAGATAAGTGCGGGTTATGAATGCGATGGAGTGGATTATGAATGGGATATCCCAAAAACGCCTGGATTAATCGAATATAGATTTTTTTGTTGTTTTATTGACGTCCTAGCTACATGTGCTCATTTGTATGGTGAATCGTGTTCATGAGAGTATAAATATATTAATTGAATCACATCTAGTAAGCGTTTTTGTTTTTATTTTTATATGTATGTAAAGACGTTCATTTCTTAGATATTTCTTTGTGTCCTCTCAATTAGTAGACACAAAATACACGAGAAATAATACAACGTCGGTATCACTCTGCAGCATGATGATTGTGATCCTGGTTCTGGTTCTGGGACTGGTTCTGGGACTGGTTCTGGGACTGGTTCCAATTTTCGAGTTTTCAATACGTTTTTCCACCAGTTAGCAGACATCTTCAAGGTTCTTTTTCTTTCGGGATCGTTGAAGTCCACGTGAACCAGGCCGAAGCGTTCGCTGATAGAAAATACGAAATTTTGAAAAATTGTTTAAAATCCACAAAATGCCTGGATTAATATTTGACGATCTATCGAGCGTTACCTGTATCCTTTGGCCCATTCGAAATTATCCAGGAGCGACCAAGCTAGGTAACCTTTGACATTGACCCCGTCGCGATTAATAGCCAGTAACATTTCTTTCAGGTAATCGTGGTAGTACTGAATTCTATCGAGGTCGTTCGTCTCTTCCGCGTCCGAGACTCCGTTTTCCGTAATGTACATCACTGGGTTGTTGTATTCCTTTGCGAGACGACGTAGAAGATCCCCAAAGCCTTTGGGAACGACCTGTGTGATAAGGGATGTGATAAACTTTATTATTAAAAAAAAAAACTTTTTATGGAAAATATATTTACGTAAAGCCAGCTGGAATTCGCTCTGGGCCAGCTGGGATCGGGGGAGCGAATTATCTTCTGATCGGCGTACAGGGACGGTACCACGGATTCTATACCTGGCTCCACCAAATTAGACGTGTAGTGATTGACGCCCAGAAAATCCGAAGAGCCCCTGCAGATGAGAATCGGCAAAAATTAATCGGATGACGATATTATTGAATTTGAGCTTTTCGTCTATTTACGCGATACAAGTATATTTTTATTTTGATAAAAAAAATTTGAAAAATTAAAAATTTTATTTTTACCCACCTGATGTATTCGATCCAGTCTTGTGAAAATTCCGGAAGACGCGAACGCGGATATCCCTGTTCCAAGCTGGCGCTGGCAATTTTCTCTTTCATCAGACTCGGATAGTCGCCGCTCGCTGAAAATATCGGATGACAAAACCAACCGGCATTGAACTGAAAGGAAGTCTCGACGGACGTCGTGTCGTTTGGATTTTTCGGATAGGCGTAACGCAACGGCAGGACAATGCCGATGGTGCCGTTTTGCGTCGGACGAAATTCCTTATCGTAAATGTGATAAGCGCGGGCGTGAGCTTTCAGGGCATTGTGACAGCAAAGATATTCGCCGATTCCATGAACTTTTTTTCCCGGCGCCTTCCCTCCGTACCCGTAGCCCTGACTGCAGAATTCTTCGGGCTCGTTGATGGTAAAGAAGTATTTTACTCTCGGTCCCAGTTCACGGAATACGACGCGGGCGTAATCGCCGAAGTAATTGACTATCTCCTCGTTGGTCCATCCGCCGAGATCCTCTATTATCTGAGGATGATCCCAGTGATAAAGGGTCACGAGAGGCTCGATCCCGTTGGCTTCCAACTCGGCCAACACTTTTTTGTAATAATTCAATCCATCCTGGCTGATCCTATTGGCGAAGCCGTCGGGCAAAATTCGCGACCAGCTGAGCGACAGGCGGTAGACGTCGAACTGTTTTTCAAGGGTTGAAACGTGTCATTGGAAATTTTTTTTTGAAAAAATTTTTTTAACTATTTTCAAAAAAAATATTTACCCCGATTTCTTTCAGGATCGCCACGTCCTTCTCGTACTTGTGATAAGAGTCGCAAGCCACGTCACCGGTGTCGTTGTTCACTATTCGATTTTGATCGGGCTCGTGTGTAAAACGGTCCCAAACATTCTCACTCTTGTCTGAAAGCAAATCGGAAAATTATTTATCTTACAAGATTGAATAGCAAATTGCTCGTAATTATTTTTTATTAGTTGTCCATAAATTTTTTTACCGCTCGCGTTCCAACCTCCTTCGATCTGATAAGCGGCTGTTGCCGAGCCGATAAGAAATCCTTCTGGAAATTTCAGATAATTCTCCTCGATCGTGGAACTGCTGCTCCCGCGACTGTTGAATTTTTAGATTTTCATTTTGACATTGATCTTCGAGTCCAAGGTAATTTTTGGATTTTAAACCCTAGACCATCGCGCATCTTCTTCGTGACGCGTTACTTTTTTAAAAATTTTTACTCTCTCCGATACACTTTTATTTTATTTTTTTCACAAAAGCATGTATCTTTTTAATAAATTAATTTTTTTTCACTTTGATTTTTTTTTTTTTTTTTTTTTTTTTTTTATATATTTGTCAACTCGTGTCACATTTTTATTTCACCTTAATTCAGCTTTGCCCTTTTTATTTTGTACCCGTGCAGAATTACATCGCGATTTATAAACCCGTGTCTGACACACGCATACGCGAGTTGCGGACTTTTAATGTAAAAAATGTGCGATGCTCCGGGTTTTTTTTTTTTTTTTTTCTTAAATATATCATAGACTCACACGACGAGAGCACTGACGACGAAAAACAATCCTCCGAGCAAAGACATGATGAATCAGACGATATTGACCTGTTGTCGGCGGTATATATACCGATTATCGGTATTGATGATATCTCAAATATTGACGATTATCGGTATAAATACCGATTGATATAATCCATATCTCGTAGAAGATATAGATACGCAAAGATCAGTCTTACGCGCGCGCAAGAGATGGAGTAAATAAATACTTTTTTTTATTAATAAAGTTGGGACAGACTCTTTGATTGAAGTGGATGATTTTTTTTTTTCTTATTTCACTTGCTGCGTTCTTGTCTCTATTGCTGTTGCGTTACTCGTGTGTACTACGAGCTACTTCACCGCCTGCCTACGAAGTTCGCTCTTTCGCACGCGTATCGCAAAGTACTATTAACATTGTTACGTAACATAAAGATACGAGCGATTAGGAGCTAATGGAGATTAATTGTAAAAATATCTCAAATATTGACGTTTTTTTTTTTTTTTTTTTTTTTTTTTTTCTTCACATTATACACGGTAACCAAGTGATAATCATAGCTTGACTATTATCGTCATCTAAATATTATAGGGGTAAAGTGCCTGATACGGGACTCGGAGTAACATGGGAAAATGTATGTTATCTCAGGCACATTCTCTCTGATGTAACTCGAGATTTACGTGACTGTCTTCTTATCAATATTACAAAATTTGATTGAAGTGGAAGATTTTTCTTTTGTTATTTTAGTTTTTTTTATATTTTCTAACATTTTTATGTAATGTCGGAGCATGAGCGATTACGAGGTTAAGATTACGGGAAAAAGTGTCTGAAAAGCGATTCGGAATAACATGGGAAAATGTATGTCATCTCTGGTACATTGCCCTTGATGTAACTGGAGATTTACTTCTTCTTCTTGTTACCAATTTTTATTATCAATATTACAATCTTATTATTCATCTCATTATCAATATTTTGATCCTCTTATTATGAATATTCTTATCTTATCAGTATCTTCTTATTATCAATATTACAAGATTGGATTGAAGTGGAATATTTTTCTTTTGTCATTTTAGTTATTTTAGTTTGATATTTTTTTTTATCATTTTTATGTAATATCGGAACATGAGCGATTACGAGGTTACGATTACGGGAAAAAGTGTCTGAAAAGCGATTCGGAATAACATGGGAAAATGTATGTCATCTCAGGTACATTTACCTTGATGTAACTGGAGATTTGCGTGACTGGCTTCTTATAAATAATGCAAAATCGTATGGATTTTTTGCATAAAAAATAAACAATTTCGATATGAACTATATCGCCCTATACTAAATCAACGTGAATATTCGCGGCATTGTAAATTGTGTCTCGTCGTTTTGTGCTAAAATGCGAAGAAAAGGAATAAAAAAAAAAAAAAAAAAAATGCGAAATTACGTAAAGTCAAAAGTTTTAGCAACGAACCAGCAAATTGGCAAAGTGGCGCAATTCCAGTTGCACAAGGACGGAGTGACGACGAGGAGAAGAGTTGGGAGGGATGCTGGGAGTCTGGTATTAAAAGTCGCACAATTTATTGCGCGTACGCGTAAACTCGAAATCCCCCAAAGAACACTTACGTGTAAAAAACCACGCCAAGAACAGGTGTGCTGTGTATTCCTCTAATAAAAAGTATCGATATCAGATTATTGAGGCCAAGTACATAAGTCGCTACACGTTTGCCTATTATATGATCTAGCACTGGCCCATCATTTTAATTGCATTTTCAAAATTTCCTATAACGTTTTCGCTACTCTTTTACATTACTACTGTTCCTCGTAGTTGATTATGAATTAATGGTCATTTAATAATTAATGAAACTTTAGCTGATTCCTTATCGAGTACTACTTGGCGGGTCCGTGCATTTCTTGATATAAATTTGCATTCATAATGCCAGTCATTAAACTCAAAACCAATGTCAACTTTCTATATAGAGCTTATTAACGATAACTCGTTAATAATAATCACGGTGAAATCTTAATAACAAACATATAATTTTAGGATACTATTAGTACGTTTAAAGTAAGTACTTTGGAATTTCTGGCATTAATAGCATGGAATTAATAGGCAAACATGTAGCGACTTATGTACTTGGCCTCAATAATCTGATATCAATACTTTTTATTAGAGGAATACACAGCACACCTGTTCCTGGCGTGGTTTTTTACACGTAAGTGTTCTTTGGGGGATAAGAGTTGACTCAAGTAAAGAGTCTCGGCGAGCTGTGCCCTGTACAGCCGGTTGCCTGTACTTGGCGCGAGACTCGACCGAGTCTCTTGATTTCGGCAGAAATTTTTGCGCGTGCAAAAAATCTGGCACGGCCGGAAAAATGAAAGGACGAGTCTGGAAATAAATAAAGATTTACCATTTCGACAAAGGACATTAGTCGGGGGTGTAAAGGTAGTAGTGACGTCACGAGTGAAATTCCGAATGGGAAAAGAAGTGGATATACGTAACGGAGGAAAGGGTTGAAATAGAGGGTTTTCCAAGTTTACCCCATTATCGCAGTAAAAAGATTGCATTGCGTCACCACGATGACTAATGCACTTGCCCACCACCCCTTTACTGCAAGGCCAAGCAACCCCGTTAAAATATTCCTTGAACCGCGTAAACTATTTTTCATCCCTTAAAGTTATTTATTTTTCACTCATACAGTGGGATCTTATAAGCTAAAGAATTTTTCTTATAATCTTTGATTCGTACTCGTGCTTCAGCCCCTAATAGGCATATGGTCCATATGGTCCAGCGCAGCCTCACTCGAATATTGAAACTGGACGTCGATTAAATCCAAACGAATGATCAATCGAGTGAGAATCTTTAATTGCCCTTGAAAAATTTGACTCGATAGAATTTCCAATCAAAAACAATTTACGTGTAATTTTTAGCCTAATTTTTTTTTTTTTTTTTTCGATATACTACAATCCACTCTTAATATATTCTTCGGTACGAGGATCGCGAAACAGGAGAAATAAACGAGTCCATTTCGCACGTGCGTAAAAGTTGCCTAATAAATCCTGGTGAAATTTGTCTTGGCGCAAGGGCCAATTGGCGATAGGGGTAAATTCGCGAGGGACCGAAATCTTGAGAATTTTGATTTTCGAACGACGGATGCTTTTTGTCTGGCGTTAACGAAGACCTAATTGAATGAAACGACTGGAGAAATCTTTGGCGCCCGCGAACGAAACGATTCGTTTTGAAAATTATTTGCCGCGTAACGCCGAGAACGATTTTGTAATCTGACGAGAGTTTACGGATCGCCTGGGAGCGAAGGCACGAGAGAGATGGGAGAGGATGACGATGGGATTCGGGAAGGAGAGGAATTCCAGAGGAAAGAAGTATTAAGCCGATAACAATAGGGAGTGATTAATGGTCCAGAGACGTATAAGTTTATCGTTCGGATATCCCGTAATATTAACCCGCGAGAAAATATCAATGATCAGAGATGGAGGTATGCAATGGCTCACTGGGTATTTTCCCCAATGCTTTGCAGATTATCCGAAACCCCAATGGACCAGGGGGTGCCTCCTCTCACCACAATGATCTTTACACGTGATCGCGAAGCCACTTAACTTTTTTTTTTTTTATCGATCCTTTTTTTTCATCCCTTGTTCAGTCTGCAATTTCATCTTATTTTTTTTTTATTATTTTTTTTTCTTGTCACACGTCTCATATCTCCGGTATTTGCGCGGGACGGGAGACACGTGACTACCGTTTCGATAAATAATACGTCCACTCGTAAAGAAAAGATTCCGTTATTTCGTGCTTTACGGAATTGGTACAGCGTGACGGGATGCTGCGGGAGCTGAGGGCGTCGTAGGTGTTTCGATGCTGAGAGAGTTTGAGCGACGTCGACGTCTCTGGGAGCGTCTCTGTTTGCTCGGGAAAATATCTATAAAACCCAAGGAGAAACGGAGAAGAGAATTGCTTTTTCACGAAACAGGTATACACATAGGTATACTTGTCTTGAGCTAATTTACGAACGACGGGGTGAACGCGCGGTGACGCACGAGAATTTACGATTTCATATTAAAAAATAAAGAGCGAAATATTATCGGGATTTTTGGGATATTTTTTTTTTGTGAATTTTATTTTTTTATTTTTATTTTTTTTTTTTTCTTGATGACCACTTCTTACCATTCGATTTCCTTTCTCTTTCTGCCGCTCGCGTTTAGTGAATACAGATCGTCCCCCGATCCCTCGCCGAGGAGTCTGTGGAAAAATGGTCCATGACGAAGTAAGAGTCAACGCCAAGGCGAAAGAGGAAATTCGCATCTTCTTCTTATGGATAAACAGATATTTCATTGATTTTAGTGATAAATTCATAACGAGTCTCGTTGTTGTTTGGCACCCTGAGTGAAGGGTGAAAGTTGGGGGTGGCAGATTCGACAAAGGCAATCCGAGAGAGAGAGTGAGAGAGAGAGAGAGAGAGAGAGAGAGAGAGAGAGAGAGGAGGATCGTGTAGGAAAAGGGAGTGAAAGGCACTTTTCAAATTTCAATTTAATATCCGCATAGTCACGAGCGCGTGATTAATGCCCGGCCGAAATTTTGGCCTTTTCATCCCATTTACGAAAATGGCCCTTGGCGAAATTTCATCTGGACCAATTGATCAGACGTCGCCGAGACTCGAAGATACACTCTCACGATACGTATAATCCTATCAACGGTATCCAGGCTCATCAAGATTCAAATCGACCAGATATACTTTCTGGAATAAAGTCGTTTACCTTTATCACCCTTTTTCCAGGGATCGAAACCTTTTTTTTTTTTTTTTTTTTTTTTTTGGTGCCACTATATTCTACAAAAAGTCGCTTTTCTTACCCTTTTGGGTGAATTTTTTTTTTATTATTTTTTTTTATATATTTTCTTGGTTCCACGCTCTCGCACTTCTGGTCACACCACGTGGCCGTTGCGACGTTTCCGTTACATCATACTAAGTTGTCCCTTTGGGGGCAAGGCCAATCGTAACCCTCCAGGTTCATGAGTTCGTATTAATCATACCCCAGGAGCGGTACCTTGCATATGGGACCCCGTGCTTAACGTCGGCTTAGGTTTATAAATGACTGCTTTTCGCGACCGCATTAAGCACGGAAATATCCCTGGAATTTCTGATCAACAAAAAAAAAAAAGAAGAAAAGCCCCGAACGTATTTTACGGTGATACTCGGGTTTACGGGGGCTACGCCATAGCGATAAGGGTTTTTGACTGCGTTACGGGTACGAAGGTAATTGAGGTATAAAGCACGGCTTTACGCCCTTCGTTCACTTGGATTAGCCGGTTATATTTATACCCTCGCACTGTCTTCCTTCTCGGCGATTTTCACTACCTTCGTCCTTACGTACATTAAATTTCGAAATTCGTTCTCGACCCTTTCGTAAGTCAGATATAAAAATTTTCAAATTACCCGCGTCACTGTGGGCGGCTCGGTGCATGTTGGGAAATCTGATGCATCCGATAACACGTGTCGTACCATTACTTTCCGATGACCCTCGTACCTTTTTTTTTTTAATTTCAAAATCTCCCCCCTCCTCGGAGCGGATTTTCGAAAATCTGCCGTTTTCCCGTTCCAATTTCGGATAATTCGGAATTTCTTCGACGATCTCGGCAAGATCGAAACTCCTCAATTAGACGCGTCTACGAAGTTCGGCTTAAGCGTATCCCGACGGTGGGAAATGAACGTTATTTCAGGACGAGGCCTTAGTCAAGTCCTGCATAATTTAGATCGCGGTTTCCCGAAGAGCGAGCGAGGCTCTTAGGAGGAGAAAGATAAAGAGGAGGGATACTTCCAGGTGCTGGTTGGCCAGCATGGAGTCGGGGCAGGTTAAAGCTTCACGAGGTATATATATATACCTCATAGGATATATCCCCATCTATCATTGGCCGGAACCATTTGGACGGAGTTTGTCCCTGCGCCAATGAAGTATTTCAAAAGTCTTTTATTTATTTATTTTATTTGTTCCTTTACCTCTCTTTTCCAACGACGGACGCATTTCTTCCTGGTGAAAGATTCAGGTTAATCAAGGGCCAATTTCACTCGTTAGCCAATCGGCACGTAGCGCTCTTTCTTTCTTTTATTTTTTTTTTCACGCTCCACTCCCCCCTCGGACCCCCTCAAGCTTTCAACCTACAACGCTCTTCGTCCAAAGGAGAGCGAAGCTCTACCGTACCGACTACCAATTGGCCATTACCAGCTGGCAGGTACGGCTATTTCTGCATTTTCTCTGGTACCAGGGACGCCCCGCTAAATAAAATCTATTTTCGATTTCCTGCCGGATCGAAAGCTTTTTCTCGGTTTGAAACGCGCTAATTTTACTTTTTATAACGGCAGTGCACGAGTGGATGAAAAGAGAGAAAAAAAAATCACTACCAGTAATGATTTCGTGGATTGCCCCCCGGGGGGGGGGGGGGGCGGCCTCAAGGTATATTTGACTTGACTGCTCAAATTATCAGATACGTTAATGGGATGTGATAAAAAAAAATGGCAAGTGGCTTTATTCGAAAGGGTAGAAAAAAAAAAGTCAAAATTTGCTCGCTTCTACTTCAATTTAAATGTCTCCTTAATGACGTGCGGCTCGTAGAACTTTTAAGCTCGTTTATTTATTTTTTTCTTTTTTTCCTAACGAGCTTGCATCGCGAATAAAAAGTTTGGCATTTCGCATTCTCGCCCGACTCTCGGCCTTTTTTTTTATACACTTGATCCAGGTTGAAATCACATTCGATCGTATCAAATTTTCCTTTCCGCGCGAAGATCCTCGCACGGCTGATATTCGAGGGTCTGCAATTGATTAACGAGGCTTCACTCGACATAGATAATTAGGGGTGCGAGAGCCCTTTGGCCGTATGGGAAAAGGAATAGCTGCATATAGGTGGATATGGGTGGCGGTTATAGGAATGGGCTCGTGGTGGCGAACAGCCATACCTCCCCTTTATCAAAGGCTCTGGCACTTTGCCACGTCGCACCGCATAATGAAGCGGCACGTTGGGCTTTGGCTGTACCGGCGCAGGCGTGTTTTGCCTCGTGCATAATAGTTTATTGTGCGAAGGTACAGCGCACTATACGATATCCCCGCCAGGCAGTTCCAGACCGTCCAGTTAGCTACCGGCTGCCAGACATATCCATATGAGTCTACAGATAATTCTACCTATAACATATACAGTGTACCTGATACACGGTATTATTAAAAGTATTATCCACCGATGCTGCTACCGGTACGGTGTTTATATTAGTCGCGTGAATCCAAATGATTGATTTTGCCCCAAAACAAAACAAAAAATAATTACGTCACCCGTTAACGCGATTAATGTTGATTGCGTAGCTGGCGGTAGGGGATGGCTGAAAATTAGAGTTTGATACATTAAAAGTTAATTTAGGAAAGTTTTAATACCCCAGCAGTTAGGTATATATAGAGTCTGTCCTTGTCTTACGCACGGGATACACGATGGCTCTGTCTCTCTCGCACTCGTTACCATTTTATTTTCAAATAAGGACACATTATTTTTCACTTTTTTTTTTTTTTTTTTTTTTTTTTTTCACTGATATGCCAGATTGTTCATTTTGAAAATTCGTGGCAGCGATAGTCTGCCAATTTTCATTGGTACGATAACCTATATATATATATATATACACAAAGACTCTCAGGATTGCTCTCACCACTCGGCAGATTTTAAGGTAGCATTCGGCATTTATTGTTTTGGGCGCTGGTGTCGTATGGTTTTCTCACTGATTTACATATATGATAATCGCGGGGGTTTACGAGCGACTGCTCGTGCGGTATTCGGTGAACTTTGCCCGGCGCTCACGTGTTACCGTAGGTTAGGTGTGAATATTTTTTAGTCATGCGAAATATGGAATAATTAAGGAGACTCGTTACGTATGGTAAGTGGGTTGAATAATTGGGACGTCAGGGGGGGGGGGTGGTACGTCGAAGTTGAAAAAAAATACTAGTTTGCAGGTAATTAGGAAAAATGTAAGCAAAAATTAATTTTTTTTTTTTTTTCCTTATCGCCAATAAAATTTTCACCTGATTCGCTGTAATTTGATACGTGTATGCTCGGTCACGTTTCATTTATACGTATTAGACAATATATCGATGATAATATTAGCGATGGGAATCGATTCGTTTCTCGAGCGGATATTACGTAATTTCGTTTCCCGTCACGGCCGATTACCTCGTGAATGCCACCAATATCACCTATGGCTGTGTGACGCAAGAGGCGGATGATAGGTGTCTACCGGTATAGTATCTACCGGGTCATATCCGATCCAACACTTCTGAACGCTTACGTACCACGTGCCGAGTTCATTATGTAAATTCGTAGAAATTTGCGTTAGCCGCACATTCGATCAGTCGATTGGATTAGGGGATGCGGTTAACGCGATCGAATTACGAATGGCAAGAATAATTTGCGAGGATCGTCGTACGGGCGACGTCGTTTAGGGGGTCGGACAGATTCCCGAAATCAATTCGCATCGATTTGCGTCACTCGTGCCAACAGTTTGCCCGAACTTTGTCAGACTTGGATTTTTTTTTTCGATGAAAAATTACGGAGGACGATACGTAGACTTTGCGTAAATTTTCTTATCCGGTACTGCGACTCGAAATTTCAAAGGGGTAACTGGGGAATAGGGGGGAAATTTGTATTGGTGACTTTTTGAATTCGACGAAATTTCGCAGTACCAAAAATTCCACGTAATTAACTGTACGATAAAGTTTTACAGTTATTTGGCGATTTTTAATTTTTCCGGATTTTCGAAATTTTTTTTTTGAATTTTTTTACCGATACACGGTACGAGGGATCATGGTATATGTCGTTTTCAAAGGGTACTCACTTGGCTCGGTGAAGTCGATCGAGATGATCAAGATATTTTAAAGCCACGCGAGATGACTATCCAGCATCCGAGCATCGTGATTTACGAGGGGGATGCGTTCGGGTTACAAGGACGCTCCGGACGGCACGTGGGATCACTTAATATTATTTTACTTTTCGAATTTCGAGGCACGTCAAGGAGCGCACCACCCCCCTCTCCCTTACGCCCAACCCGCCGAAAAATTAATGAGGTCAAAAAAAGATAAAAAAAAAAAAAAAAGGAGAAAAGCTCTCTCGAACCTCCAAAGCAGAGATTTCACATCTTGAGCTCGAAGATCGTGCGAGGACGGAACGAACGCAGTTATTTCGCCTTCTTGCGATAAGGAAAGACTTTGCTGCGTTACACGGAGAAAGAGCAAAAGAGGAAAAAAAAAGAGAGGGCCGTCAGATTCCGCTCTTATCGGCTGATAGGGGCTGTCGCGTCATCGTAAAGGATGATATCCCGCTGTGTGTTGATATTTTATTATCAGGTCCACGACTCTCGGTGTATATATAGGCAAAATCTTTAATCTCGTATTGCCATATTTTCTTTGATGAGATTTTCACTTTTTTTTTTTTTTTTTTTTGACATCGTTGCAACAGCATGGAAGCGACAAGCCCGTTTACAATGGCGCGTTGAAAGTATCTTTAACGTTGCGAACGATTATTATTATTATCATTTTTCATATACCATAGTATATACCTGTTGTGTAATACAATTGGCGCCTATGGTTTATCCGTTTATATATAACGACCTATGTTCATATTTAGTCAAGTTATACCGGGTGATCGTAAAGTACGGTAGAATTTTATTGACAGCGAGTTGACACGGTGGTTAAAGACTCTAATGGCCCCTGGTAGTAAATGGCCGTTCCGGCTACGATAAGGGCCAATTGAATTCGTAGGAGCAATTTAATATATACTAACTCCCCTCTCTCTCTCTCTCTCTTCGCCTGCGGATCTGCTGATTCGAATCCAAAAGCGGTAAAATTTAATGTCACGTATCCAAACTACGCTCGACTTCCGTATCGATGAAGTTTCCAATGCCGACTGCAGCAGACGAGCCGAGCTGCCTGCGAATTACATCTGGACCATCGTCGCTTCGCGTTATTTCCGTATCACCCGTGTGACACGATTCCAGGACGTTATTTACTGGCTGCTATCACGAGGAACGTACGCGGAGTATAGTGTAGCTGGTATAAGAATCTTTTGTGAGAACCAGGTAATTTACTCGAGCGAGGAGGAATAGTGCAGGAATGGTAGAGCGCCGGCGGTTCGTCATTCTGTTTAAAAATTTCGTAAAACAAGTAAAGTAAGGAAGATGGAACAGAGAGAGATGGAAATAAAAAAAATAAGAGATAAAGAGAGAGAGAAAAAAGTGCACCGATGCACGCGGTAAAGCGCTGCTGTTACCCCCCAGGGGGTGGGAGGGGGGAGGGTCGGCGGCTTCTTCATAAAGCAATTTATTACCCGTATTATTTTTATTTTGCAAATATTCATAAATCCTTGAAATAAAAGGCTCGTTTATTCTATCCGCTTTGTCTGCTTGCTGAAAAGCAGGGCGGAGGGGGGAGAGTCTAAGGGTGCCGCATCCCGCGCTACAGCTAAATTGGTGACATAATTTCCCGCTTCTTTCTCCGGGCAAGAGGTGCCCGTGAAAAGAAAACTGACGGGTTTCTACATCCTCGGTGAGGAGGGACGCGGCGGGGGGGCGGATTGAAATTTGTACGAAGGACAGATTTTTAATTGTATTTTTCTTGATTTTTCTTTTTCTTTTTTTCCTTTTCAATTACCAGTAGGCTAAGTACTCTCGTGCAGCGACGCAACCTGCCACACCCTCCGTGTATTCAGTTAAGTAAAAGACGTGGAGGTCGTTGTTTTGGGGGATGATGGGAAAGGGGGGGAAGAGGGCGATGAATTAAAAAAGTTTAGAAAAATCATCCCCTTCGAATTTTCCCTATTTTACGAGTTGTTTTCGTAAACGCCGGTCGTTACGAAAAACAATAACCTTCTTAGCCCCCTCCGGAATAGGAACGATTACTCAGAAGCTCCTTTCCAGTGTGTCATAGCCAAGGGTGCTCGGTGAGACTCTCGCTGTTCAATTTTCACAAAAATATTACACGAAAACACATATATCGTGTTCGCCCTGAATGACTTTTTTTTTTATTTTTCAAAAAAATTATTACTTCAAATAACGATATTAACAATTCTGTACCACGTCGATATATACATATATAGCGCTTGATCGACATAAGCAACTTTTGAAATTATTATAGGTTTCGTTATCACAATTTGTTTTTGATTTTTATTCCCCCCCCCCCCCCCCCCCAATAAAAACCAGTGATTCTCGATAGTCCTTTGAGTATCCGCCACGTGTTACCGAAAGGTCCTCCCCCCCCCCTGCCCTTACCAGGAAAAGAGGAGGATCAGCTGTACGGGATCGTTTTAATCTCTGGCAGAGCAACTGGCGCGTTATTGCCTGTCTTATATTGACTCTTCCAGACTGGAATCTTGGTTCGTGCTACCCTCAGTCGCTAGGGGAGGGATTCGACTTTGTTGCCAGGAGAAAGAACGAAAGAGAGAAAAGAGCAAATGAAAGAAAAGTCGCGCAGGGGAGTTTGATTCGGTGTTAGTAAAAAAAAAATTGAAGTACCAGGAGGTGGTAGATACACTCACGAAATAAAGATGACATAAAAAATTGATTGTCGATCACGTAATTTTGACGGTTTCGAATTATAAAAATTCGTGCTCCATTCTTTCGCCACCCATCGTTCCACCCACGCAGTCCCGGCCCTGGTCCTGCCCTCCCTCCTTTGAAACCGTAGAAACGGTTCCTTGAATAATTCGAAATTTTGCGAGGGAAATTCAACCGTCGCGAGGGAGAAGATTCGGTGTGTACCTCCCGCATTAGCAGAATATGTAAACCTTATTTACATGTATTTGCGGGCAAGTTTTGTCCGCATACCAATGTCACGGGGGCCTACCCCGTATTCTAATTCCTTGGGACTTAGGCATGCTTATTACGGTATTACGAGTTTTATGGGACGGACGTGCTCCGGGATCAGTTTTTATTTTTTTATTTTTATTTTACAGTCGATTGGGCCGATACGAGTGAGGATTTATATTTTTATGTACTTCTGTCCTACTACTAGGCTAAGTGACTGTTATCGGGTTTGGGCACTGGCCACGGTTCTGGACCACTCTCGGACGACCTACTGTGCCATCTGGTACCCATTTTCCCTGTCTCTCTCTTAGATACGTATGCTGGAATTGGTACAGAAAATCCTGTGGCTGTGTAATGCGAATTACACGGTGCATTATCGTAACCACCCAGTTCCCGTGGCATTCCTGTAATTATCTCGCACTCGAACGAGCAGTCCCGAGCGGAGATAATGATCTCGGGAAGAATTAGAACGCAGCCGCAAACTTCTGATTTTCGTGCTGGACCATTCCCGTCGAAATTTTAAGTCGCTCTCCGACGTGACGTCGGTACGGAATCCTCTTGTCGGTAATGTAGAAAGTCGAGTGACCGACTTGCGTACCAGCGACTCTATGGGATATCGTGTATACAGTGCACAGTGCTATGGGATAGGGGCTAACTAACGGAGCGTATATTTTTGCTATGGGGAGGATGCTGGGTACTCGTGAAATTTTAATTTCAGATTTCAGCTCCGGCAATGCGATATGATACTTTTGTTTTTTTTTATTTTAAGAATAACATGGGAGAAAGTATCATCTGGCTTTTACGGGATTGCATATTCTACTTTGTACCTTTTTCCAAGTACTAATCGATCTCCGAGTTTATCTGGAGCCGCTGTGTATCCTTGGTTACTTGGTCCATTTGCCGATTGATGAATTCATCGAAATTCCACGCGTGTTTCTTTACTCTCCTTTTCTTAGGTTGCGTCATCGCTGTCTCTGTATCTGCCTCTCAGTCAGTCTCTCGCTATATGCATATTTTTCCATTAATTTTTTTTTATCCCCGTCGTTGGCACTTTTCTCATTCATATTTTCCGTGTTACAGATAACGTTCTTCTATTACGTCACACGTATCTGGGCAACGCCAGTCTCCAGCTACCTCCATTGAACCAGGGTGAGTCATTATCGAAAATTCTCAATTTTACTCGTCAGAATTTTTTTCGTTTACGTCTATTCGATATCGAGACAGTCGATCGAACTATGATGCGATTGTTATAATTATAAAGATTGCAAATTTTTTTTTCGAAACACGAACAAAATTTTGTTTTCAAGCCTTTGTGATTCCGTATCAATGGATACCAGATTTCACGATAGTCGTAAGTCTTTAGCAAAGTGGTATTGCACATGCCATGTGTGTACGTAGCTTAATGGAAACCGACAGGGTCGCGCCAATTTGTACGTAGCGATTTATACCATTGGATTCCTTATCTACAAGGTAAACACGGAATACTCGCATCAGCGCATACGTAACTTCCCTCGTTTCAGGTTCCTAGAAAAGTCCTTCTGTGTCACGTGTGTGAAGCCTATACGCGACACGAAAGCCATTCGATTGCACGTATGCACATACACGCGCATCCCTCTGTGCAGTTTCGAAATCGCGATGGATCGAATTCATTTTCACGTCATGATTATTTCAATCGACGCGTTTCCACGTCGATAAATAATAGTGAAAAATCGAAAGAAAAAAAGAAAACGGATCGCCGAAGCTCAAAGGTAAGTATCTGCGTTTCAAGATGAATAAAAAATTATACACGCTTCTGAGACCCCCGAATGAAAAACGCGTCACGATCCCACATTTGTAAATACGTTACGCGAAGCTTAACGCTGGTTGGAATTTTGGACGCGACCAGAGTGATATTTTCTTTCTTTCTTTCTTTTTACACGACACAAGCGTTCTACGTGATTGGATTTTTCACGATCCAAAATCTCTATCAGAATACGCGTAAGGTATACCTATAGAACGTGACAGAATATTTAGACGGGTTAAACGTGAATATAAATATTGTACATTTAAATATCTATAGCCCAAAGCATATATATATATATATATATGTTAACCGATTCTTTTATCCCATTTGACAACAGAACTTCGAAACGTCACTTCCGTCAGCTCTACAGGTTGCGTAGGTGGGACTTGGGGGGTTACTAGGTAATATAAGGGGTGGCAAAACAGACACGTAGTCACCAACACGTAATACCTCTCGGTGGTTAGCAGCTGCTTCATAAACAAAAGAAAGTGGTGTCGTAAAGAATCGGCGCCTCCTCGGGGGGCGACGACGACGAAGTAACGCAGGAAACAAGACACTGAGCGTTTAAATAATGCACGAGCGGAATATTTACTAGATCTCCAGCTACGGCAGCATCGCACTGCATACAACGGGCCACGGCTTGGGTTGTACATACGTTGCTCCTGGTACATTGCATCGGGGAGGAGGGTCGAAGTTATCGTCGACTGATATCACTTCGATGACCGCCATGCTTTCACAGTTACCCGTTCGATATGACGTCTGTCCCCGGATGAACTTTGATCCGCGGTGTTATTTATCTCTGTGAAAAAGAATCTTTCGCACAGGTTGACGAACTGCTCGATGACGACGATCCGGGTCATTGTCACGTCGCATTAGGAAACGAGGTTATTTGCGACGGTCTTTCCGATAAGACAAGGGTACATCTACCCCCGGTAATCAAATTCACCCTCGAGACCTTTGCAAACACGCGAGACGTTTACTCAACACTCGGCCGGGCCTCTCAGATCGAACGATGACTCGGGAATTGTCGGGTAAGATTTCGTACGTTCTACGGGACAACGAGTGTCTCCTTGGATTTGGTGTTTACGGTGGCGGCACAGTTCGTCCTCTTCCTAGTTCCGAATCGCAACGTCGTTGCGCGTCGATCGCATTATGACCAATCGGAGGGTGGCGGCTGGGTCGCAGTCTTTGCGCCGATGAACACAGATGTCGGTAGAGGACGAGTGGCAATTAATGCTCCGTCGAGCATTAAATGTTTTGACGGCAGAGTTACCGAGTGCTCGGGTGTCTGATGAAAAGGAGTAAAGTGCAATCTGCACGGACGGGAAGGGAGTGTCGACGGTACGTCGGACGAAGTGGCGGTGTTGACTGTGAAGAGCGGCGAGAGGGCAGAGGTGGCAGTATGCATGTATATATACAGCGATGGAAGAGAAGCGAGGTCGCCGCTCCCATTTTCTTTGGAAATGAAGTCGTTACAGGAACGTTTTTTTTTTTTTTTTTTTATTGGAATGACGTAAGCCATTTTGCGTTTCATCTTCGCCCCGTAACGTCGCCTTCGCGTCGTGCTTCAATATTTCGCTTCGCTTTGGGCTCCCGTTTGCTCACGCGCATTGCCCAAATTACTTTCCGAGTGGCGCTTCGCTGTTCTTTTTTTTTCTCTCTTTCCTTTCCTTTCACCGTTTCACTTCGCGCTTCGGTTAAATTCCATCGATTGTTATCTGTCTTGCCGAAATCCGACGGGGAATCTTTCCCAGGCCACTTACCCGGAAGGAGGTACCTCCGTCTACCCTCCTACCGGTCGATCAGTCCCTTTGACGTAATTTGTCGTCTGCTCGAAAAGTCATTATCACCACGGATCGGTTTAAAATTTGCTTCGATGACGTCATAAGTATTTTACGTTATTTCGTTACTAGCTTTCAGGCTTTGCGAAATTCATTTTTCATGGGTATGCAGTTTTTGATTTTTTTTTTTTTTTCGTCAACGACGGTACCTCCCCCCAGTACCTTATCCTCATCGACGTCGCTCACGTGCATTGTTGGAAGTCGTTCATCACACTTTTTTTACTTGAAACAAAAATCAAGTATCCAAGACTCCTCCATGTGACGTCACAGTCGTGCGTTTGCCGCCCAGTAAGATCCCTCGTTTCCATCCGTTTTTATCTTCGCTCCTCACAATATCCGTTTCGTGCCTTTTACTTGAGATCCTGAAAATCCATTCCGGACTCGGTAGATTCTCCGTTTCTCCCTCTTCAAGCCCGTCCATCGGACTCGCGCTTTTATTGCTCGATTTTATATCGCCGCTGTGGCTTTACGAGTCCCGACGTGGCCGATATAAACGCGTAAGATATAAGGGAATCGGGCCCGGAGCTTGTGCAAGCTTCTGATATTCTTTTTTTTCTCCTTTTCTTTACGAGTGTCCCATGCTGATAACTCTAAGCGTTATGCTTTATTGACGCGATAAAAGTCCCGATAAATCTTACGTAATTGCACCGTCTTTTTTAACCGGACACGTGTACCGTACTCCGGGCTGCACCCTGCACTTCCGTTCCAGCGTCTATATTGTGTTTACCTACCTTCCTCCTCTCAACTACCTACGCGTTAATCCAAACGATCCTTTGGCTCATTATCTCTTGCCTGGAAGCAAAAAAGGAAAAAGAGAGACCAGAAAAGAAAAATAAACGCCCAGACGCAGATGCTGGGAAGATGTATCTCGGTGCCAGCAGATCGGGATCCTCCGGAGCCCCTGATAACTTAAGGGTAGCGTCTCCACGTATAAGCCTCGATGCCAGAAGGATACACAGACTCGTGGGGCATTTACTTATTTTGCTGAAAAAATATTGAAGGTGAGGGAAATTTGGGCAAGGGGTGCTCGTGGGACAAGGTCGAGGGGGGTGGAACGAAAATTCGTAAAGGCGAACTAACAAGGGCGTCCTATGCTCGATGCTGGTATGTTGGGTATAAAAATGATGGAGCCATTTATCTCGCGAAATTAAAGTCTGTACTTTATAAGGGAGTGAAACACCGAGGCGTATTTTGAATTATCGCTACAATATTCGGCAGTGACTTTACCGACCGAGTTTAAGGCCGTCTGACTACGACGGCTTATTACTACTAGGTTCCCTGCGAAGCCAAGAACTTCACGTTGGCTTTAAGGCCAGAGATTAACAGGGAGACGCGCTACGATTTAGCGCGATGCTTTTGGTATCGTCTAAAACCGTAGTGTTCAGCATCCTCCTATTAATCTCTGTTAAAAAGATCGTCAATCGGGCGCCGGATTTCGGATACCGAGTTTGCCTGTCTAATAAACGAACGAGTGAACCTTCTTTATCATCGGAGCAACCCTTTACCTTGATCAGGTTTATCTCGGACTTTCGATTCTCGACACGTGAATTTTTTCTTTATCCCATTTTAGACAAATCGCATTCACAATTCTGTGATTTCTTGAGAACGAAAGTCCTGCTAACAATACAAAACTTTGGGGCAAAGCTTCTTTTTATAGCTCCATGGCAAAAATTGTCGTTGCTCCGTTCTTTTTCAAAATATTTTCGACACGTATTATTTTGCCGTAAAAATGAAATTGATCGCAAGACTAACTTTTTACGTACCCTAATTCCACATTAAAAAATGAAAGGGTTAAACGTGCTTTATACATGTATTACTATATGGTGGCTTTTAGTGGGAGCTTTTTCCATACGGTAACTTTACCTCTAACGTATCACGTGTGTACTTAGCTATTCGCGGCGCGATTTGTTAGAGCTTAATCAACGAGCGAACTCTCCAGCATCCCCAGCATCCTCAGGATCCAGACGCCGAGAGATGCACGGTTACGCAAAGAGAAGAAGACAGAGGGATGAAATGCATTAGCGAGCGAGATTGTCTATTGATCCTTTCGAATCGATTCGCAAAGCGAAAGGGATGGGCTTTCTCTTGAAGAAAAGCTCTACTTCTCTCTCTCTCTCTCTCTCTCTCTCTCTCTCTCTCTCTCACGTTTTTTTTCCCCTATAATTTTACTACTGTCCTTCATTTAAGCTTCTTCCTTTTCATTCCCGCTGCGTCAAACTAGCGCTGAAACGTCCCGCGAAGATTGCCCGGGACGCAGTACAGTGGCGTAGCCTCGAAAGGGTGCAAAAGGGGGCGGTAGAATCGATCTGACAGCGAAGAAAAAAAATCAAAAAATCGAGGTAAGTAAACTAAAAAATTTGGTAATACCAGATATTCTCAAAATGTCAAAAAAAAAGGTCACAAACACCCACGCACAACTAATGACAATCGGCTTCGTTATCCGAACTCTTTAACAATGCAGTTCGTTATCCGAAACCCGTAACGCAATCTGCTTCGCGTCCCTCGCCAACGAGAGATCTGGTCCATTTATCATTGACATGGCGCATGCATATGCAACGGGTACATATGGATCAACCATAGCGACCGTCAGCTATACGTTGTATCTCAATAATTTATTTCCTCCGGCCCAACGACGTCCCTACAGTCCCCAGTACTCTGCTATTCATCCGCAATACGTTCGTTCGGCACATACGCACGACCGAGCGGCCCCCATACGCGAAGACCAAGGCTGGTTCTCACGGCACTATTATCTCCCCGCTACGATTTCAGAAAAGTCGTTGAGCGACAAAAACGGGGCGACGCGTCGATTATTTATTTCTCGATTGGCCGTCCACACACTGGGTAACGTATACCGGGAATCGCTCGCTACGATATGGGTGGACGCGACGCTTACATGTAAACCGACCGGTAAAGGAAATCGCAGACGCTCTAATGCATTCGGCGCCTTTATATCGAGCACGAAGGATATTACGTATGCACACAGTGACTTTGTTCCGTCTCTTTCTATTCCTCGAAATTATCCATTATTAAAGACGAACGTATTCGCTGCTAGCCAGGGGGTGGAAATGGAGTCTCGAGGGTAGTTTGCACGGGGGTAGTATATTACTACGATACGTATAGACAGTGAGTAAAACGTGTTAATGATACATTTCGTGGCTCGTAGAATTAATGGTGATTAACGAAAATTGCTCTGGGGTAAGTTTCGCGATGATTACTTGAATTGGGGGGTGGAGTGGGGGGGGGGGTGGCAGGGAAATATAAATTTCTGGTACGCAGCGTCAGGGGTTGTTTACGGAAGATGCACCTGGGTAAAAATGCGGGTTACCCTTGCTTTCATCCCCATTGACCTCCCTGATCATCCCTCGGGGTTGAGGTCACTTTGCAGAATCCTTAAAACGCTACAAATATTTTTTCCGGACCACCACGGTATTTTTTTGTCTAAAAATTAATTATTCTCCTGGTAATAATTATTTTTTATTTCGCATAAATTTATTTAATTTATTTACGGTTCGTATTGACGAACGGGAGCCTTGAAATCGGGATTCTGGTCTAAGGCGACGTTATCGACCAGGTCCAATGAATAAATCAGCGAGACCGTAATGTCTCAATAGGAGAACTTGATTGGAGTTGGTCTGCTATCCATAAGGTAGGAAATAAAGTATCGAGTGTTTGTCAGGTACTGCGATAGTGTGTTTGCTATAGGTAATGTGGGGCATACAGTGCATACAGCGATAACGGTTGAACTATCGGAGAAATTGCTTAGAAGAGATAATAAGAGCGTGCTAACTGGAAACGCGTTGGAGAAGCAGATAACGGAAGTCCTGGCACTTAGACCTGGCTGGGGTTTACAGCGAGCTGAGGATTGGTCTAAGGAAATCGCAGCGGTACAGACCCACCCAGGGGGGCCAACTCGACAGGGTGATACTTTAAGGGTGGATGGTGCCAACCACTCGCAGCTAATTTACGGCCTTGGTGCATGAGTAATTTTAATTGTTTCACTTCCGGGTTTCACGGCGCTGTCTTCCGGTTCGAGGGTCATAAACAAACGGTAGGGTCGATACGAAGAATTTGGACCAAGAGCAACCTCATACCACCCTGGCGGTTTTGTGGGTATTGTCGGATCACATAGCATGGGGTATGTATGGGGGTGGTTAGACTACCAGGTCCAATACTTGTACCAAGACTGGTACTAGTATCAGCAGTAGTATCGCTACTACTAGTAGCACCGGTAGTATAGGAGGCTCGTAGTCACGTCAGTGGCCTTACACTTTCGGCCGGGGAACTTTTCTGTCAGTGGGGGGGTTCATTGGCGAGAGGCACGGAAGTGGATGGTGGAAAGTTCTAGAAGTGTCGAGAAGTGGGTGTTCGATAAACTTCCAAAGGCTTCACCTCGTTCGCGATGCTTTCGAAACGTTTTCCAAGTTTCTACGAATTTTTTAACTTGGGAACCAACCGATCCTCCAGCCTCCAACAACCCCCTGGACCATCCCCCGACGCAACACACGGAACGAACTCTGTCGTATTGCAGTTTGCACTTTCCTTGCGCGGCACAGAAGTTCTTAGATATGCACCCCCCATTTTTTCTTGACTTTTGAATTTACCCCTTTTTACAATATTTTTCATATTTCTGTACATAACCTAATATGGTGCTAGCTACGTAGTACCGGCTTGACTGATTATACTAATGTATTTTGATCTCGGAATCGCACTTCCGGTTATTCCGGGAGGAGACTTCCGGTCGAGCTTTCGGCCTGTATGGCGTTACCTATCACACGGTAAGCTTGAAAGATTTAATTTATCGTCAAGAATAAATTTGGGTATATATTTGGTTACGCCTATGTAACTCGTCAGGGAACATTTCCGTCTGACTTCTACTTCCTTCTTTTGTCCTTTTCCCGCTGCCCCGTGTCCCTGCTTCGAAGACTTTACTTCACTCCCACCAAGTAAGGATACCTTTTTTACTACCAGGCGTTTCAGCTTCCCGAGCTTCCGCTCTTCGTCGGTACTCGAACCGGTTGTATACTATAATCGAGCTCGAAACACTTTACAAGAATGGAGAGAGCTCCCTTAGGGAATTTTATGTCGCTATCGCTTCTGCACTTATGCACTGTTTTTATTAGAAATTTTTATTTTCCCATTGTTACCCGAGATGGAGCCACTGTAAAACAGCCTTAAACCCGGTTTCCCATAACACTACGGAATGGGCTCTCTAGCCGCTCAAACCACGGAAGCTTCTTCAACCCCTATAAGATACAGGCCAAAATAGGTCTCTCATGCATAATTCCAATATGTGATAGAAATTGTGGCTGGCGCATAAGCCCAGGCGGCCCTCTGAATAACCCATCGTTTGCTTGTTATCGGATGCTTCCCAGGACGATACTGGAAGATCGAGCTAAATTATTTATTGGCATTTCCAACCTATCCTCACGGTCAGTCCGAGGCGTCCTCGCCGTCGCAGCTGCAGTTTCAGCTGCAACGACTTTCCAGACACTTTCCCGTTGGTTATATCGATACATTTTTTTTTCACCTATACACCCTATATAAATTTTCAAAAGACCCTTAAAAAAAATCCTACTTTAAATCATCGAACCAAATCGACGATCTCGCGGTACAAAAATTTTTATCCGATCGTATTTACACCATGTGACATTTCTTCTCCCGAACTTGCCTGCACTTTTTAGCTCTTCTGTAACCACCCAGGTAGGTTCGCGGATGCCTGCTAATTTTTCTAAAATTTTATCTCGGAGTCTGCGGGATCTTAAATTCTCCTCCTGGACCAGCAGTCGTTATAATTATTATAGTTTTGCTTGTTTTAGCGGGTGCGAACCCTCTATACAGCCACCGGAACTGTAGGGGTAAGCAGCTGCACCGTACAGCACGCTATATTCATATACAAACAGTACATACCGGGTGGCCTGGAAGTCTAAGGAGAGATATAAATATTTAATAGCATTCTTGAGTGCGGATTCACGGGTTCATGGAAACGGGTGATTGTGGACTTGTGCCAGGGATATCTCCTAGCCGGAGGTTGAAGGTTGAAGGTAGGTGGATGGGTTTGCTGGGATTCGAGGTACCTCCCATCCATCTTCGTCCTGGGATGAAACTAACGTTGGCTCTCTGCTGGTCCATACTCTCTAGTTTCCTCCATCATGTTCTCTGATAGCTACACACACATACCTTATCCTTTACCTTCGCTTCCATTTCTATCGTTTCCTTTGCCGAGTCTTCTCCGACCTCCCCACCACCCCCACCTTCCACCCCCCATGATACCTTACCTTCCCACTCTACTTTCCTAACCTTGCCAAAGTTTATTTCACGTCTCTCTTGTCTTGTCACTTTTTGCCCAACCACACTTATCTGCCGAGTTCGCCAAACAGATCTCAATCTGACTAATAACCTGAATCATCTTTGATAACGTAATTGGAACTGTGAAATTTTCTCTCTCTCTTCTGCCAGTAGCTTTCGGGTTTACACGCTTTGAGATCCGAGATAGACACTTTGCTCGATTCTCTTTACCGCTTTGCCACGTGTCTGGGACAGGTTTAATAACACGTGTTTAAGCTATTTGGATGGGGAAAGTTTTCGTGGACACCCTCGCTGCTATATCTACGTTCGAACGGTAGTTAACGATAAACTCGGCCCTCTACTGTTTCGTGTATTTAGTGCATGCTCCTTAATTAATATTCGATAATTATTGTTCGAAGTTCGCGGTTGCTGCCCTGCCTCTTGGCTCGCTCGCGCTTTGGCCTCGGTCGCGTATTCCGGCCGCTGGAAACGCGCCATTAATCAAGCTGGCGCTCCTGTCGAGAGACGAATTCAAAAGTTGTAAATTGCAGCCGTAGTCGTGGCCACGCTTGGATGTTCCGAATAAAAAAGTTTGAAAAAAAAAAAAAAAAAAAAGTATGCACTGCTGGTAGCGACCAGTGTTTCAATCACGACCCCCTTACGTGGGTACGTGGGTGCATATGTGTTATATCCTTTTTTTGGAAGGTGGGTAAATCATAAAATTTTTTTTAATTTATCATTTTGAATTTTATAGGAAAATTTACACTGTACGTCTTAACGGTGCATTTGTGTCGATCGTAAAATTTGTCTAGCGTCTAGGGACAATTTTTCACGTGGATTTGCTGGAAGTCATTGGAAATCTTTCGAAAGGAGAAAGGAAGACGTTTAAAATATTTTTGAAAAGATTTTTGTAACCTTTTTTTTTTGCTTTGTTAGATAGTCTCTGCGTGTATCTCGCGAGCTTTCTTTTTGTTACTGTACATTTCAACTTCCTCGTGAAAGAGTCGGGGAAAAAAGTGGGTATGAATGGATTGGAAAAAAAAAATGGGAAAACAGGTAAACCGGTGGGAAACGGCAGGCAACGCCTGTACCTTTTTACCTTGTATGCTATCGTATTCCATTTTACTTCTATAGGCATTTCAATGAACGTCAAGATTGGGTTTCAGAATAATAGAAAAGATTTTTCTGACGCATGAATAGTCAGACGTTCGTATAAATATCATTATTGTGGAATCATTCTTTTTTTTTCTTTATATAGGAAAAAAATCCATGACCTAGATACATACATATTTCATACGCAAACCAGCTTACTGATGTTCGCAGAACCTTTTATTGCTTGGCATTCAGAATGTCTGAGGGATGAATGATCCTTTCATTCGTGACGTAAATTCACTTAAACCGATGTGATCCAGCGACGAGAGAAAAGGGATAGAGAGAAAGTGAAATTGAATGGAAAACTAGAAAAAAAAAAATTCTAACGAATCCACCAAAATGTTTCTCGACAACGAACCTCCTTGTATATTTTTTGTACACTTTTGTTTTGGAGTTTTTATTTTTGAGTTTTTTTTTTTGAAAATTATTCAGATAGCTTTTCCTCTTACGGAGAATGTAATTTTAAGTATGTACGACCCAGTTTCACGTGGCATTTTAGGGGATGGGATTTCGAACGGGGGTGAGTTCCACAAGGCGGAGGCAATATTTCTTGGGAAAAACGTCTTAATAAAAATATGAATAATTATTCCCGGTGTACTGGGTTACGCATTGTGTATATATATATATATATGTACTTGCATTATATATACTATGAATGGTTGGTATGTAGGTCGAAGCGAGGGAAAAGACAAATTGCAAAGTCGAACGTTAAAGTAAAGAAACGTTAACGGCCACGGGGAAATGTTCCGATGAAAATTCGCATCCCCGACGGACGCGAAGGCGTCGATAAAAAAAAAGATCAGCCCCAAAGTCGATTAATCAACGAATTTCGTTGAATTTTCAAAGGAAGAACTAGGCGATAATTAAGAAAAGTCACGGTCTCTGGTTTTCGTCGTTCCTCTAATTTTTATCGCAGCCCCTGAAACCATCTGCCCCCCCTCCATCCCCCAAACCACCCCTCAGACGACAATTAGTCGAGATTCCTTTAATTCGACTTTGTCACTGCTTTTTTTTTTCTCGAAAATTCCGAAAAACCCCCCCACTGACGTCAGTCGGAAGTAAGGGTGAAAAAAGGGGGTGGTCACGTAGACGCCAAGGGATTCGTACGGGAGATAAATTTTCTAACGAATCTCTTAAATAATTTCGCAAGGATACGCGGTATGTAATAAAATTTTTAACGATTCACGTTGAAATGATCTTCAACCCTTACGCTATGGTGTTGACACATTTTCATATCTACTATAAATAATTACCAACCCCGTTTCGATAGACTTTGAGAACGCTGAATATCAAGGTGCATTCACAACGGTCTCGTTAAACCGATTCGGCAATTCTCAGTCCTCTTTTTGCCACCCTTAAACATTTTCTAAAATCGATACGCCCAGCATCCCTTAATCGGTCCTTTCTATGCATTCAAAGATTAACCCCTTTTCATCCCCTCCCTTCTTGAAATCCATCTCACCTCTCGGAACCCCTTTCATCCCCCCCCCCCCCCCGCCACCCAGCGTCTCCTCCATCTCAGCCCAGGAACTGCATCTTCATCCCCCTTCATCTTCTTCCCGTAACTATTTCTCTCTTTATTTCCTTTCTGCGCTTCCTTCGCCTCTTTAACTTCCTCCTTTCTTTCTATGTAGCAATATCCAAGCCCTGTCGGAACTTCCTTTCTATTGAACCCTGACCTCCCATCGTGCTCCACCATCCCCCATCCACTTCCGGCGGAATAACTCCAGCATCCTTCGAAAACGTTTACCTCTTTGTAAAGCGATGGATAGGTACCTACCCTGTATCTACTGTCAGGTACTACCCTTGGATATACCTGTGTCCTTGCCTCCCCTAGCCGCAAGCTCCTCCCAGCCACCCCCTCCGAGTTTTTCCAGCAAAGTGCGAAGCGTGACGCAACGACTACGCTGATCGATATGGCAGATAAGATCTTATTTAAATTGACCTGAAGGTGGGTGGGGTGGTAGGGGGGCGGAGAGGGGTTGCCATAGAAAAAGTGCTGTAGAGGACCGTGGTGGGGGTTAGCCGGGGTCAATGGGAGGGGAGGGGTATTAACACCCAGTACCTCCCTCGTGCTCCTCTCTTCAGCCCGCAGCATCTTCCTGGAGGGTTGGATTATTATCTTGTCTCAAAGATAAGTATTATATCTTGCTTCCTGATTGCCTGTAGGTTAACTGTAATCAGATTTTCCTACGTAATGCTGTATTATCAGGATGAAGTATTTCGGGAGGGAGTATTTAGATCTTTAAATATTCTGTATTGTCGAGAATTACGGGCGGGAGTGTTTTTCGTGAAGAATTTTGAATAAATTTTTTTTTTTTTTTCGAAATTTTCGGTATTTAGCGATTTTGGTAAATTTAGTGACTGCGGATGATTATGGAGTTTGGACTTTTTTGTATTCCGTGGGTGCGTGACTATTTTTTTTTTGTTTTTCTATTTGTTGCCTTATAAAAAATCCTTTTTCACCTTGGAAAGTCGTCGGGATACTATAAATCTGCCGATCGTAATGAAATAAAATTTTTCATCAATCAGCGACGAGTCCAATATCGGTCGTCAATTTATTGACAGGAGAGGCGTGTAAATGATTGAAGCGTTTAGCAATCAATCAAGGATTTCTGGAATATTAAAATTATTTTTTTTCAAATATGTAACCGTCGTCGAAATTTTTTTTTTTCCATATTTCGATCAACTGCAATACTTCATTCGGATCGCTTACTATATACGAAATTGTGGAAAATCATAATCAAATTTTTCCTTTTTCGTTTCCATCCCGTTTCAACCCTTAACGCCCAACTCGCGATAACCAATCGATCGATATCGAAAATTTGTAGTCATTCGAAGCAGCGAACGAAAATCTAAAAAATTTAAGTATACGCAAGTCAAAATAAAAATCACCAAACCATCACCCCGATACAAAAGTACGGATCTGTCAAAATAAAAATAATCGAAAAAATTTCGTATACAAGGCAGAATACAATTGTAATCAAATCATCCCAATCAATCGACGTATCACGGCACATCTAATGTTAATTAATTACCCAGCATCCACAAAGAGCCAAACCCCTTTCCCCACTAAGCCACGAGAGCGTCCCTCGTCTCTCAGGATTCCCGGATTAGTAAGGATCAGCATAATAGCTTCTAGGTAGGGAGTGCATATGTCAAGATATATTCTAAGGGTAGGAATTACGCCACCCCTATTATACTGTATAAAAAAAAATCGAAAATCAACCCTCTCCCCCCCCCCCTTAACGTCTGACACAGTATGGCGTCGAAAAAAAAAGTGTAACGATCGTCTCCGAAAATCAGTTTATTTACCGATTACATTGTCAGGCAGCGGCCGATGTCCGGCATTCATCTCCCAGCATCCCCTTTTAGGTACCAGGAGGCAAACAACCCTTAGCTCGAATACAAAGAACCTTCACCGCAAGGATGAGTGAACGGTACTACTGCTAGGACGGCAGTGAACTCCCACCGATTTCCTGAGGAGTCCTGGTCCTTATCTTGCCAAATAGAAGCGTCGATGCAATCAACGTCCGGTACGAAGGGTATCTGGAAATTCCATTGTGTCCTCGAACATCCCTTGTAACTCAGAGCTAGCTTTGGTTGCTGACAATAGTCTGAGGACATTTTCTTGAGAGTACATGGAAAAATTATAGGACCTTCCGTATTGCTTGTACAATCTGTAATCTTGGGTTTAGAGAAATCGCTTTGATTTTTTATATTGAGATAAATTATTTTTTTCTAGAATCTCGAATATCCATTATCCAATTTCGATTTCAGTAGCATTTTATGTCCTTTGGGCTAAGTCAATCGTGATGGCACGGTCGGATTCTCGACCCTGTGGATAAACCATTAAAGTCCTGGGATACCAATAAAATCATATAGCCGAAAAAGGGGCATTTCTTGGGTACCGCATGTGGAATAATTTGAAACGGTTTTTTTTTTTGGAATTCCTACCGAGCGTTGTCCTATGAACAGTGTTGGATGGGCGTGAGTACTTTTTTGTATTTGAACTTTGAACTTTGAACTTGGTCCTCCGGTACAACGAAGAGGACTCTGAACAGGTCGCGCGGGGATGCTGTGTGGGGATTTTAATTAAGGGACTTGAAACGTAATTCCATTTTCCTCTTGAAATTCTTGGAACTTCTTCGGAACCGGGTTTGGACTATAATTGTGTCCTTATTCAAAGAAGAACAGAACTAATACGAGTACTTGTTGACTCGATGAAAAATTTTGTTTTCTCAGTCATCAAAGGACGGGTTGCTCGAAAGCACCGAGTTTTACCGTGTGTAATCGCGAAAAACGTAATGGCCAAATTTTTCCAGTGTATCATTTTCCAGCAGGGTAAATAGAGGATAAGGATTTTTTTTTTCAAAAAAATTCATCTCATTGCGCAGACTCAAATTTATTAGATTTCGGCACGAAGAAATTTAATACAAAAATTTATAATTTTTATGCACGGAAAATTTCTGGTTACTTTACACATCTTCAATGTACCCCTTCATCCCTATTTGATCTCTTCGTCACATCTTATCCCAGCATCCAAACAGAATCTGCTAATTACTCAATCAGTGTCCCGATGACGAGAGACCCCATTAGGGTTCCATGAGACCCTTCTAAGGATTCGTATACGAGGGTGAATTTATGGCAAAGGAGGATACGACATACGTATAAATTAAACTAGTCTGAGAGAAATAAATATGGCTGCCAAAGATAAATCTATGGATCAGATCAGGTGTACGACTAAGGTCTATATTTAACATATGTAAAATGAGGTACCCTTTTTTTTCTTATGTTAAAATTTTATTTTATTTTATTTTTTTTCTAAAATACACAAAATCATTTTTTTATCTGATAGATAAATCAATATTGGATGCTAGAAACGTCGAAGATATTTATTTTACGTAGCGAACGTATTCGTGCCATACTAACGATCCGACTAATTATAGTACAAATAATGTTGGTAGCAGTGGCTTGCACATGTGTACCAAACATTACCTCAGATCTGTTTATTCTTTCGCTGTGTAAACCTCATCGCGGTTTACTATTTGCTTTGGAATTCTGGCTAGATGTAAAAATTACGTTCCCCACGAGTTTCGCCATGAGTCCTGTGCATTTATGGGGTTTACGCGAAAGTCATGTACATTGCGTGCTACATGGAAATAGCCATAATCATGAGGACTGTAATAATATATCGTTGTCCATACGCTCGAGGAAATTTGAGAAATTATTAACGAGCTTTTACCATTGAAAAATGTAATCAACTTTGAACAATGTTGACATAAAGTTTTTACGTGGATTTTCAAAAATGTTCATATCCGATATATTATGAAATTACATTAATTCTTGTCAGACCTAATGAGTTATTTCTTGTCAAATTTTAAATTGCTGAAAATTAAATTTACAATTTATCCCACAATGGGCTCTGATTTATATTTGACGTTTTCATATATCTGACAGTTCTATGTTTACTGTTTACTTTAACACCGCATTCGGCTATGTTCCCATGTATGCGATATCGCGTATTCATTAACGCGTGCGGCTATTTAGTTTATGCAAGTGTCGTGCTCGACTGTATTTAATATTAATCGAGCTTTAACAGCGCGAGATGAATTTAGGAATTTTATGGAAACTCAAAAACGGAGGTCGACAGATATTCCGATAGCGTTGTAACAAATCGGATAATGTCGGTGAATCTTTAATGAAAATTTCGCGGTAAATTTAAGCGCGTTAAAAATAATTTTTGTCGAATCAAATCTGACGCTCGTAAATTTTGTAAAATTATTTTGATAAAAAATAGGCTAATCTGTAATATTAATCGATCGCGAGCATTTTCTTCGTTGGATAGGTCAGACTCGATTTGTGAAATAAAATTTATTTTTTTTCAAAAATATGATACCGATAAAATGAAAAAAAATGGGAACCACCTTCAAAGGATATATATTTAACTACCAACTGTCTTATGGGATCTTGTTGGACTTCGAAGCGAAAAGTGGTCCAGCCGGATGCTTCGTTTCTGGAAATCTTCGGTGAAAGGCTCGTAAAGCCAGGGTAAGAAAGGACCGCGAAAGTGATAAAACGTATGGGAAAAGAACGGCTGAGGGCAACACCTCCATCGTCATTTTATATATGGGGGCATCCAGTTTCTCTTTTCTATGTCGAACGGAGACTCCTTGGAACGTTGTTGATTGCTGGTTTGAGTAATCTTTTTATTTTCTGCACACCCGTTATCTGCTTCCATATCGATTATTAGCATCGAGCCAAATCGAATCGTCATCAAGAGTGAATATCTCATTACGAATTTAACGTGTATTCCTTATACTCCATATTCTATACTATCTATGCATTCGTTGGTACCTTAAAAACTTTATTTACATAATCGACAGATTTTCCAAAAAAAATAAAAAATTAAAAAGCTTTCTTGATAAGTGATACAAAAAATCTTCATGCTCAATAATTTTTAGACTGTATTTTGTGCGAAATTTTTCACTCGTTATTTGCATACTATTGATACCACATTTACGAAATCCAATCTGTCACAAACCACGCAGTGTAAATTGTCCAAAAAATGGAAAAAACGTATTCTCACGAATTTTTCACCAAAGCACAGGTAGTCCGTGCTTGGATAAATACCATCGATAGTCACAGGAGTATTTGTAATATCCCATGAAAATTCGCCCAAAATATTTAACCCTTTATATATATATATATATCCCAAAGAGTCGACGAGTGATGGATACGTACCAACCTTTTCATATGGTATTTTGAGATTTATTTTTTATTCCGTTTTACTGCGCTCCCCAGTCTACCGTGTAAACTCGCGAATTCCGCCCAGTTTGAATAACACCTGCAGCATCCATTGGATACAGCCATCTTCGTAAGAGTCCGAATGGGATAGGAAAGATAAAAAAAAATAAAAAAAATAAAAGCCATTGAAATACTCGTTTAATTCCGATAGCGTATACTCTCTTCTTAATCTATATCAGGATTCTCTATTTTGGTATCCAGCATCCTGAAATGGTCCTGGTGTAACACGAGCGAACATGAGCTAACGGCAAAGTCAAATTATCGTATCTCCCAGCCAATGGGTTTCCAATCTAAACGGGCGCGTCCGGATTTCCAGCGTTTCACCCCCAAGCAAATGAATCCAGAGACGCTTGCACCCTCGAGAATTGGCATCCGTATATCTGTATATGTCGCCTGAGAGAGCAACCGTATCCATATATACATAGACGCTGCATATTCAGCCGATGCAACTCGGCGAAGCCGATGCACTTTATTAAATGCAGCTTAAAGCCGAGTCTATCTGCAAGCAGTGTGTACTGGGTGAATCGGAATGCGCCGGAGTGGCGATAAATTATTACGGCAGTCCAGCCGCCATTATTCCACTGGATTGTTTCGCCTTTTATATACGTACTCCTCGTTGCTGAAGTGTTTATATACGTAAGTGGCGCTAATTAGTAAACTCCCTTAACGATATACGTATACCCGTACACAAATTTATAATCGAAGGTCTGTAGGATAAATGATAATTGGATCACGTGCTCATTTAGCACAGGCGCACTTTCTTCCCTTGGGAATGTATTTAACGACAATGCCCGCCGTTTCGCCTTCTTTCGTTTTAACAGGACTGTGTTGTTTCGAACGACTAGGTCGTTTCGACAGATTTTTTTTTTCTCCCAACTTTTATGGCTTAATTCCGACGATAGAAATTTTTTTTCTCAATACCTGTATGCCTGTCTGCGGTTTTTTATGAGAAAAAAAAAAAAGTTGCAATTGAGACGAGACAGGTCGCTCTTATTTAATTTTTCCTGAATCGCCCTAATTGCCGGTTTAAACGAAGTGGATTTTCAAGTGACAGCTTAAATGGAACATAGGAACGACCTGGCAGTGTTTTCAAACGCGCGACAGGAAGGGCTTAGAAAATCGCAGGAGCCACGAAAGCTCGCCGAGGTAATTCGGAAAATTTTTAATTATTAAAAAATTTCAACCCATCTCAATTTACACGGCCACACGCGCGTTTTATGCATGAACCGTATGCGGTACCAATTATCTCTTAAAGTTCTTTATAGAAATTTTGAATTTTCCCGCGTCGACGATGTTGCCCTTAAAAATTTTGGATTTCTTTAAAAATAAAAAAAAACTTGCACCGTCGGATACAAGGGGATGATCGTGCATGTGCGCTTTGACCATACTGTGGTTGAACGTACGAAAATTTTGGAAAATCAGTTTGCAAGTAGTCAGGGGGAGTGATTATTAAAAAAATGGACACTCCGCAAACAGATAAGCGCGGTAGGATTTTTAATTAGCTCGTATAATCCGCAGGGACTAAGAGAAATTCTCCGAGCGGTCTTCGCAGTAAAGGGTTGCCGCATTCTACGTCCGAAGAGAATTCCAGTAGAACGAAATGAGTTTGAAAGTCGTTAGGGGAAGACGAACTCATTAGCGGCTCCCTATGAGGAATTCACGGTGGTTACGGACTTTTATGACGCGTATCCCAGCGACCCATCGAACCTTCCACCTACGACCTATTATCCGCCATTCGGCCCTCTGTACACGTACTAGCACGGGCAACCCCTCATATATTAACGTTATACCTATACAGACCCATCCATATAATCCAGACTCGCCATTTTGGAACGTTCTAGAAGAAACTTTTTTTTTTTTTTTCTTTCTTTTTTCAACCCCATCCAATCCATTACGATCTGTCTTACATAAACATGTGCGCGCGTTTACGGCTCATTGCTCGTTGCTGTCTAGAATTTTCCAATCAATCACCCCGACCTGATCACTTCCTCTTTTAACACCAGTCGCCGATTGCTTCGTTTTCTTTTTATTCTTTGATATCCTTCATCCCTGTATCTGTGTAGCGCGTATACGCGTCTCTCTCGCTCTCTTTAGCTTTGTACGATCCTCTCTTGAAACTACCATTAATGGATCCTCCTGTCAGGAACATTCCTCCTTCTATGGCATCTTGCTTCGGGTATTTGCTGCACGTCATTGTTCTTTTACTTGCGACCTGCAGTCGCTTCCTGCATTGATAAGGACCGACGGACTTCCGGTCCGAGTAGAGCAGTGAGATTTTTTAAAAAATCGGGAAAAATGGGAATTTGAAAAATTTTGCAGTTGCGGGATTCTATGGGTAAATTAGGTTCGTTTAGGTTATTTTTTTTAACTTTGTTTCGATAATTTTTTGATGTTAGATTTTTTTACTCCTTATTTTTTGATTATATTTGGTAGCGGATTCACTATCGTGTATTCGTAATTCGTATGCCTGATCGACAGTAATATAATATGTGATAATCGTGGAATTGCTAGTCCCTGGAAATTCATTATTTATCTTTTTAATTATTAATCACGAGGCTGCGCGCGTTTCTTGCTGAGTTAACGTGCGTTTAATTAAACCTGGTAATCGGTAATTGCCAGTACGATTATACCGATCGATACTAGCCCCCATGCATATTACACAAGTGCTGTTAAATATTGATACTCGCCTATTGGAATATTGAAAGCTGTGGCAATAAATAGTTATGCGTTTATTCGGATGCACTTTGCGGATACTAGTTTAATCGCCCATGATGCATTTTATATTGAAATGCAGTAAAGCACGGGGCTTGATTGGATCAAGTCTTTATGACGGCTATAATTTAGTAATTGTTGTTTCTTTTGCAATCGTCGATAAAATCGTCCAGGGTTACAGTTTTATCAGCATTTTCGAAACGGAGGATGACAATAAAGTTGCAGTCTTTAGAAACTGCATGTATGCATCTGCGCGATGCAGTCCCTACTCGAATAACATAGCACGTGGTAGGTACTTCGGTAAAACAGCTTGTTCCACCTAAGAGGCTGTTTAGTATGCAACTGCAGTACTAGACAGATTAACTTAGCTATCGCAAGGGAGAGGAGCTTTGACGCGAACGTAGCTTCCGTGGAAACTCGAGGAGATTTCGTATCGGTAGGAGTGTAACTGGAGCGATAAGATATCGAGGGAAATTTTCATCTCGTTCGTATGACGATGCTGTTTACTGTACCGAGAAGAATTCATCTCGGCAATTGCCCAAATCTTTTTTTTTCACTATCGTGCGACACTTATTTTCAGTGTTATCTGATCATATGACTTTTTTTGTGCAAGGACCAGGAGGCCAGCAAATGACGTCATCGAACCCCTCGATTTCCAACTGCCAAGTTAAAATTTTTTTAAAAATTGCCGGCTTTCCATTTTCCAACTGCCAATTTTCCAACTGCCAATTTTTAAAATGCCAACTTAACAAATTTCTCTCTGAGAAACCACGTCGCCCCCATTAATAGTACAGTCACGCTGCACAAAACAGACCGAGACAAAGGGGGAAGCTTAAAAATATCACACGAATACTTAACCTCCTCTTCTTGCGTTTCTCCTTCGTCCACCCATCTACCATTTCCTCTTTCCCGCGTACGCTATCTCCCTACCTTCCTTTTCTTCTTCTCGTCGCTCATTTTTCTTCCGTCCTACTTTCTTACTTATCGCCCCCCCCCCTCACGTCCCATTCTTCCACCTTGAAGAGGGTTGATAAATCTGTTAAAAAGTCTATCGCCCTGAGTTACAGTATTTAAATAAGTGCGCTACCGCCAAGTTAACCGGGGTCCTGTTCAACAAGTATCGTTAAAAAGTTCCTTTACGCAGATACGTTCCAGCAGCTACATTAAACCGTATCGAGTTCAGTTACAAGTTCGCTATGTGGCTCTAAAGGCCACTCGGTATCTTCGTTACCCCGGAAACAAGAACATCCACTTTGCTAATACCCGAAGTCAAAGCGAAACGTACTCAGCTTCATTTTCAATAGAAATAAAAAAAAAACCTCACTGGAGTCAATAAATTGGTTGAAAAATTTTCCTTACTGTTTTCCTCGCACAAATGACTTTTGTTTAACCTATAACTTATTTTTCGCTTATTTAGCGTCTCGTAACTTCAGTCGGTGTACGAGGGTTGACGTAAAGAAAAAAAAAGAAAAATAAAAGTCATATTACGTATGCATAAACCCCGAGACGGAAACTACGTAGAAGCTGCTGGAGAAACGTAACGCTCGATGATTCGCGAATCATTTATATGAGGAAGGAGCGTCGATCGTGTCTATATGCAAATTGAATTGCCCTAATCGGGAGTGCAGTTTATATCTAAATTCATTTACATTCCGTAACACGTAAACGGCCGTAGTAAAGTCTGTTGGCGCGTGGCAGGTGGATCCGTGACTCCGTGGAAGCTCGGTTATACTTTGTACCCAGTGCCTAGGGAATTTTATCCATGGCTTTAAGCACTTTCTTCTATCCTAGTAAATTTTCCGTTTCCTTATGCATTACGTCACTTGCCGAACGACACCGATAGGTTTCGTTGTATATCTCGAGAATCCAACGGACGACAATGTAAACGCCAAGCCGAACGAAGCGTTTACAAAGGTGGCGACTGAAATGCCTAGGAGAGAACGTGCCAGCTGGTGATACCTTCGATTCGCCAATTCGCCGGCTGCCACGTCGCAAATACTCGGAGCGACTCTGGGTAGCAGGAGCCCCTAGTATGTAAAAGGTAACGTGGCAGATTCGCCCTGCGAGACGGCCGAAGGGATAGGGAATCGCTTTGCGTATATTTGAATTCCCTTCGGGCAAATTCTTTGTCGCGACATTACTCTGGAATGCGATTCCGCGATGCAGACTCCTCCCTCTCTCTCTCTCTCTCTCCCGGATGGCGCTGCCTGTCGCGAAAACGGACCACCGGTAAAAAGCGAACGCTTCGGCGAAGCGATATTCGGCTAAATTAAAAACGCCACTTGGCTCCTGGCACGTCCGTGTGTACACACGGGGCCGCAGAAGCTGTCGCAAAATTTATTTGCACATTGAGGTAATTAATGGGAAATAATTATAATAAAATTGTCATATTAATTTAAAAGCCTAATTGAATTTTGATGCTGGATTTTATTTCCATGGGAAAAAAGAAAATAAACGTTGAAGCCTATTTAAAACGTTTGATCGTTTCTCTTTTGTTTTTGGAATTTTGCGACTGATCGAAGAATTTTCTTTGAATTTACAAAGCTGGGTATAACGAGGGGACTTCTGTTCGCAGGTTGGCATCGAGAGAGACGGAATGGCTTCTTTCTGGGATCTGATCCTGGGGATGCTCGGCCTATTTGCAATTTACGATCACGCTTCGCGGGCTAGAACTGCAAATACGTCTAACGGGCTTATTCGCTGAACCGCAGCAATCTCGGCCGGCGATGGCGAAGCTGGGGATTTGCGAAGGAGAGCCACTATTTAAACTTTCACGTCGGGAATAAAGGGTCGTTGCAGCCAGATGGCTGGACGCCAAAATCTCATTGTCGGTACGAAGAATTCTATTTATTTTCAGGCCCCAGACGTTTATCCTAGCACTGCTGCTGGCCATCTTTATTATGGGACGGTGCTGACTGATGGTACCGGTCTGGACCACGTCGCCTTCACGTTTTGCATAACCACGTGACGCGGAGTCCTCGTCACCTCGGAGGCTGAGTAGAGGGATGGACCAGCAGCAGACGACAAACTAAATAAAATTATACGTGCAAACAGTAAGCAGGTGCGACGGTCGATATTTTTCTGTATTTTCTTTTATTTATACTTGATATTATTTTTAACCCTTTACTTTGATCTTTTTCAAGGAATTCCCATTGTCAAACGGATCTTCCGCTCTAATAATTTATCGCCACGTTCCGATCCGTGTAATCCCTTCTTTCCGGTACTCGTTCTCTTTAATTGCATTAATTCTTTTTTTTTCTCTTGGCATTTGCATCCAGCATCTTCATCTCCCTCGTTTTCCTTCTCTTCGGTCCAGTTCTCTTATCAGCCTCTTTCCATACTCATTTAATCTTATCAATTTATATCGTCCTGCTGCTACCGCCATTTGGGCCTAGCCCGCCGAGCAAGCTCAGCGAATGAGACACCCTGGGCTGTATGCGTGTAGCTACTCTGAGGATGACGTTCCTATTAAGATTTTTGAAAAAAAATTTGCTCAATTTGACAAAAGAAATACAAAAAATTAAATAAACGCAGATAGAGGTGTGAAAAGAATTAATTCATGTAAATATAAAAATCAATATCAGTACCGTGCAGATTTATTAAAATCATCCGGTTCGCGCATTTTCTTTCACAGCTCATACATGCAAAACCTACAATTTTCCATACTTATTTATGCATACTCCCAACTGGTTCGGTACGGTCCAGGATCCTCCGGAACGTGATCCCCGGTTGTAAACTGGTCCTCTGGATATTCCGATTTGTCTGCTCCGAATCCTTATATACGATATTTCCCGGATATCCCTTGAGGAATAGGAATTCTTACAGATGCCGAAAGGAGTGCAAGATTCTTTTACGTGCATGAGAATTATGGGACGGAGATTTGCCACATGTGAGGATTCCTAGAAACCAGAGAGCCATATCATAGACACAGGGTCCAGAAAGAAAATAGAAAAAGAGGATAACACAGTAGCCTCTCTCTACGTGCAGTATACATACGTATACATAATTTTTTTCAAAATCTTATTTATACTTCCCTTCCATATCGATACCTACTACCAAGTGCAGCGCACGTACCATTTTTTACGTCGGTTTCAATTTCTACCACGGCGTTAGCACGTACCTCAGGACATCTTATCGGCATTACCGTATCTTTCGAACTTTCGGCATTTCCCGAACGTACCGTAAACTTATACTATTTATTAGTTCCCCGCGGTACAGCATTGGCCTGAAACAAGACGACAATGCTGAATTATTCTTAGGCAGGAAAATAAGATTCGACGCGAAAAAAAAAATAAATAAAGAAGCACGATAAAAATTTTAATTGAAACTGATGAAAATAAAAATACCAAGGAATACCAGCATATTTAATTCCCAACTGCCTTACCGACTTACCCGATTGGTTTCAACGATATTTCGATCCAAAAATTCAGAGAGCACGGTAAGAATTCAAAAATACGAAAAATAAAAAAATCCACGTAAGACCAAACGTCAAATTCAAATTTTACGTCTCGACCGCGACACCCGTTACACGTATCCAAAACGTACACAGGAATATATTTATATTCACCCATGTAAAATCCACATTTACAAATTTTAATACCATCTTCATGACTTATGCATTTCAATATCACACAGATACATATTGCATAGCTAGAATTTTTCATGGTATCAGCCCTGACACTTATTCACCGTGTATCTCTTCATGCGCGGGAAGTGGCAGCGAGGGTTTTAACTTTAATGGAGATTCGAACGTAGAATACACTGGAGGGCGTCGCAAACAGTATCCAAGCGCTGCTGCCGGATCGTCAATCGATTCCCGAAAGACATACGACAGCGATTCTTCAAGCTGAAGTCTAAAAGGGGACGAAGTCCTGCAAGATGGAGCGCAAGAGTACAGCGAGGGTGAATAATAGAGACAGGAAGTTAATAACGGCGGTATCGAATAATAGGAAGGATTTTTAAAAAAATATTCTGCTCGCTTTTGCCGCGCAATTCAAATTTTCATAAAAGTACCGCCGCTCATAATCTTAACTAATGTCGTCATCCATTACACGTTAAATTCGCCCCACTCACCGTACCCTTGACGAATGTCTCGCGGAATGGAGTTGCAAATTGGGAATTTGTTACGGCACCTCTTCAAATGACTCTTCTTCGCGTTCTACTTTCTCTCTCTCTCTCTCTCTCTCTCTCTCAGCCGGGTTTAACTTATATCACGCATTCCGTTCTTGTATCTCTCTCTCTTTCTAGACACCAAGACACTTCGCTTAATAATGGTTTTAAATTTTCGTTACACGCCAGGCTGCCCAAGAGTCTAGAGGTGAGAGAGAGAGAGAGAGAGAGAGAGAGAGAGAGAGAGAGAGAGAGAGAGAGAGAGAGAGAGAGAGAGAGAGAGAGAGAGAGAGAGAGAGAGCACCGACTGACATCCTCACCACCACCCTCCGAACCCTAAGGAAGGAAAACCGTTGAGCGTAACCCCGTCTTAAAGTAAGAGAAACGGGTTTTACAAATGGAGACTTAAGAAGAAGTCTGCGTTTGTGTTTCCGTGTAGTTTTCCCAGACCTCTCCCGGCCCTCGCTCGCCGGAAGTCTACGGAACGGAGGAGGAAACGCTAGCGAGGAAATTCTTTGTGAAAATAACAAGTAACGCGCGCGGAGTCGAAATGGGATAAGACATGATACAAATAGACGAGGTATAGCCACTAACGAACGTATTTTGATCCAGGTAGTGGAGGTCCAATGATGTGACGCTCGAAGCTAAAATGATGCCACTACAGGGAACGAGGCCACGGCGACAGAACTCTCAATTTAAATAGATCGCATAGAGATCAACAGGAAGATGCAAAACGCTACGGTTTTAGGCGATACCAAAATCATGGAGCTAAATCGTAGAGACGAGTCCGGAAGTAGGATTTTGTGATCATAGCCATCGTCGACAATGCGAATTCCGTCGTAACCTAGCAAAACGTGAACACGAAAGCGTAGCTTGGCGGGCAGAGGTTCTCCGCTACTCGACGCTGTGTGCGACAGATGCAGGACTCTGGGTTTTCCATAATAAAAAAAAAAACATGGTCCCCTATGGGGCCTCGGAGGGGTCGTTGCTCCCTTGTGGAGAGGCTGGACCTCACGGAAATGGGCGAGGAGGGGCCCATTTCGCTCCCTTGTACATAATTCCTACTTTTCCTACATTTTCCACTAAATTGTACATAAGTTAGGTGTCTGGAACATCAAAATAATTAATTAAATGAACAAAGTAAAATATTAACAAGTAGAAATCGGAAATTCTGGCTAAAAATATTTAGAAGTACTGGAAGTTGCTCAAAATTGTGTGCGCGCAACTTCTTCGCGCAGGACTCGGCGAGTGGGAGCAGGCGCATGGTGGGGGGAGCGCTCGAGGCAGACGGGACTCTGATCGCTCATTCTTCCTCGAGCCGGTCTCCTATACTGGTCTCTTGGAAGCACCCTTCTTATCTTTTTCCAAACTTCTTCTATTTCTACATTTATTTCTTCTTTACTTCCTTATTTCTTTATCTTCTATTCTTTACTTTCTTATTTATCTCTTTCGTTATTTCCTCTTTACTTTTACAACTTTATTCCTTACTCTTCTACTTCTTTATTTCTATATTTCTGTCTTCTCGTTTCACTCTGTTCGCTCTCACTTCACATTGTTCTTCTCTTACTTTTCCTACATTTATTTCTTCTTTACTTTCTTACTTATTTATATTTCATTCTTTACTTTCTTATTTATCTCTTTCGTTATTTCCTCTTTACTTTTACAACTTTATTCCTTACTCTTCTACTTCTTTATTTCTATATTTCTGTCTTCTCGTTTCACTCTGTTCCCTCTCACTTTCCATTGTTCTTCTCTTACTTGTCCTATATTTATTTCTTCTTTACTTTCGTACTTATTTATATTTCATTCTTTACATTCTTATTTATCAATTTTCTCATTGCTTCTCAACTTTTATAACTATATTCCTTACTTTTCTACATTTTGACTTCTTCATTTCTATTTCCATTTTGTCTTCTCGCTTCACTCTGTTCCCTCTCACTTTCGATTGTGCTTGTCTTACTTTTCTTATATTTATTTCTTCTTTTCTTCCTTATTCCTATTTATTTCATTCTTTACTTTCTCACTTATCTCTTTCCTTGTTGCTTCTCTACTTTTATAAGTACTCTATATAATTTTTATAAGGTCTCTACTCTATTCCTTACGTTTTTACATTTTGACTTCTTTATTTCTATCTTCCTTTCTGATTTCTCGTTTTAATCTGTTCCCTCTCATTTTCGATTGTGTTTGTCTTACACTTCCTATTCCTTTGGTCGGGTCGAGCATATTAATTCAAGTAGTAATATAGAGTAGTCATCCGGTTAGTGCAGCTAGACTTAAGACCATGGTGTCGGGGGTTGCCCTTCCGCCTCATCCGCTGAGCTTGCTCAGTGGGTCGGGCCCAAGTTGTGGCCGCAACAGGACCTTATGGGTCTCCCGACGGGGGCCTTGAGCCCCCTTAGGGTATCTACGGCCATGGTCTTTCGTTTAGTGAATCTAGCCAGGTGTCTAGCTCTCGCGTATTTAGTATAATTTGTTCGCTTTGCTAAAAACACTCCAATATGTCGTTGACCCCTGGGCACTTGTGTGGGTAGTGACGATCCTATGTGTCGGTGGGGAGGTCGGTGTGGTAGTCCGTTGGCTCTGGGTAAAGTCCTATTTGTGCTTGTGCTTGGGGGTCTTCTTCACTTGGGGTAGGTGCGGGTGCTATTGAGCACCTGCTAGTATAAAGTCACCCTCTGTCGGAGACATTTTGCGCGGGGATCGATGGCTAACGGGGCCCGCCGCCGGCGGCGGGCGTGGTTCCTTACGTCTAACCCACTGAGCTTGCTCGGTGGGAAGGGACGGAGGTTGTAGCGTTAAATATCGTCCTTCGGGATGTCCTGGCGGTACTCGCAAGAGCCACTGCCGGGTGCTACGCCCGCGGTCTTTCGTTGCGGTGAATCTTGACAAGGGGTAGACCGCGTTTAACTTGTCCCTTTTGCGTTTAACTTATCTTAGCTTCTTTGCGTTCAACTTATCTTAGCTTCTTCGCGTTTAACTTCACCTTACCCTCATTGTGCGTTTTTCTTGTCCCTCGACCCGACTTCCTTTCCTTCCTGAGGTTTTTCCCCCTAGTCCTGTGCGCGATAGCCGCAGGACTCGGGGGTTTTCCTCAAAAAAAGAAAAAAAAAACACGGTCCCCTATGGGGCCTCGGAGGGGTCGTAGCTCCCTTCAGGAGAGGCAGGACCTCACGGAAATGGGCGTGGTGGGGCCCATTTCGCTCCCTTATACTTCCTATTTTTCCTAATTTTTCGAGTCTTCTCTTTTGTCGCTACTCTCGAATAATCTGGTCTTCGTGCATACGCTTTACGCGTCTTCTTCTCTCCTTGATTCCTCAGTCATTACAATATTTCTTCTTCACTCTTTCTTGTAAACAATCTTCCTCTTTTCTTCGTCAACAACACCTTCCTGTCTGCTGCCACCAAATTTTTCTACTCAATTTTCGAATCTCTTATCCTTCCTATTCTCCATCACTTTTCTACTAGTATAATCTTAAAAACTAAGTTTTAAAATGTAATTTGGAAAAAGAAAAGTCCAAAGTGGTAGCGCATGTAACATACCACACGTATATTGTATTGTAGTGATATATGTTACTGTTATTGCTAATCTTTCGCATGCTATATACTGTATACGTATATTGTATCATTATTGCATTTGCTGAATAAATTAGCTTGTAATACATATACACGTTTATATTCTTTTACCCTATGCGAATATCCATAGTAAGAGTGAGTTTCTGGCTCTC